>VYXH01011115.1:23043-44767 GCA_013397275.1 Burhinus bistriatus | reverse complement strand
AAAAAAAAAGAAAAACCAGACACAGTGTTTGATTTATAGCAAATCCAACAGCTGCAGTTTTTTAGAAAAATGAGTCCCAGCACAATTACAAATAATGAATGAAGGCACAAATACCACAATTTGTGAAGCATTTTGAAGAGGAGGAAAAAAAAGGAGGATAAATTCATTAAAAATATTGCAGCCAGCCTTAGATTTAAAATGTAAACATCCATGTTGTCACTAAAGCAGCAGAATTTCCTTTTCTTACACCTTTCATAGATTCAGCACCCAAGTTTTGCTTACCATTTAACATAGTCCACGTAGGTTTCTTCATCAGGAAGACTGTTGCTACTTATGTTGCCAGTGCATTTGAGATAATCCAGAAGTTGTCTTACTCTGAGACATTTAAAAAAAAATAAAAAAATTGCAACATCATTACTTCATCTATTTACTGTGAAACCCAAAGGAAATATTTCAAATGTATCATTTATTGAAGCAAAAATGAAAAAAAAAAAGGCACATTATGCTTTTGGAAATCAATTTTCAGCTCTTTTCTCAGATGGATTCATCAAAGACATATCAAGGGGCTTTTGGGGGGAGTTAGAGGACGTTTTGCTTTTATACTATTAAAAGTCAATTTTCTCTGTGTTTGCAATTGATTTAACGTAGCCTTTAGGATTTTTGATGCACAATTTTAACTCTCTGGAGAAAGCATGGCCATTTAAATAATCTAAGTAGGACTAATAGGTTTCCTCAGTCTTAGCTGCTTTTTATTGTTGATAAGAATTCAAATAAAATGTGCAAAATGTGCAAAAATATTTTCTCAGTCTTTATGGCACTGGATGTTCTCTGCAATTCATGGCAAGGATAGCTAGATTGAATCCAAACAGCAGTCTAGCGTTCATGGTCAGCATCAGACATTTCAGCTGAAGAAACCATATAGTAAGCCCCTGAAAAAGAAAGTTTCTTCCTGATCTCCAAGTCAGAGGTTGGCTGAGGGCCTGGATCTCCTCAGCTTCACGTTTGTTTCAGTTGTTCACAGCTAGCACTGTGAACTGGCTGCAACCAAGTCCTTTCGAAATCCTGCTAAATTTTCAAAACCAGTCACATTGCCTGGCAATGATGCCCACTCCACTCAGCTCCGCCACTATGTAGAGCTAAAAAGGGCAGGTATTGAACTGAACCACCTCTCCATCTCACTGACTGTCCCCTTGGTTTTGAGTGAACAAAAAGGGGATCTCTGAATAGGAGCTGAAGATTTCACTCCAAAAGATACTAAAGATGTGATACAGAGGTACTATCCGATCTCATTTCAGGTGAAACTACTCTGAAAGAATGGTAAAATCATTAAGATTTCAGTGCATGTGTCCTTTTTTTCCCTCGCAGAAGAATCCAGATACTTCAAGTTCTTTAAGAAAAGAGACAGTAAAAGGTGAATGACAAAGGCTTGAGCAAAGGGTCAATGGCAGCTCCCTGGCAAAGATTAGCTCTTTGAAATCCAAGCAGCAGGGGATGCAAGGTGTCAAAGGCTGCACAACCGCCTCTTCTGAGCACCTAATCACCAATGGGTCTGATCAGTGGAGAACATGAGGTGAGGAACCAGG
Organism: Burhinus bistriatus; assembly: GCA_013397275.1. Classification (NCBI taxonomy): domain Eukaryota; kingdom Metazoa; phylum Chordata; class Aves; order Charadriiformes; family Burhinidae; genus Burhinus; species Burhinus bistriatus. The sequence goes on along the minus strand of VYXH01011115.1, from coordinate 43,184 downwards.
AGAGGTCACTAAGCAGGAGCTACAAAGTGAATCACGCTGCTTTACACAGAAGGCAACTCCCCCCACCCTCCACCCCCCAAAAAACGCAGCCTACAGAAAGGAGATGCGGAAAACAAAGAATTAGTAAAATACCTAGGAGGGAGGGAAAAGAAATAAAAATGATAACAAAGAAGATCTAAACACTGTTGCCACATCTGTGGGAGCTCATTGACTTTAGAGAATGGCTTCTCGCAGAAGCTGTTTCCCCCGATGTCAAGGAGTTACTGGGGTAGGTAGGAAGAGACAGGTCATGGGTCACCATCTGGCCCTGAAGAAGAAGAAAATGGCAGAGAAAATGTCAATCACAAAATAAGGAAGTGTCTTTTCAAAGAAGTGGGGAGGACAGAGGGGAGAAACCTCACTAAAACACAGGGTGTGTGGTCACACAGGAGCAGGTGTGGTTTCATCAGTGTGAGGAGCCCTGCCTTGCTGGGAGTGGTGTGTTCGGAGTTAAAGTACTTCATTGGCAGAGAGCACCACAAAAACCATCACCCCTGCCAGCTCCTTGGTACCTGCCCAAGACACACTGGGAGAAGGGAAAGTATGCCTGTGTTTCAGCAACCTTGATGCAAACTCCAGCCCACTTCAAACCTTAGTTCAACCCTTTCACTGGTTTAAAGGACCGCATTGCTTTATGCACCAGAGTTGTGGAGGCATGCTTTCCACCCTGTCTACACCACTACCTGCGCAGCACCATCCAACAAACATCTGTACCTGGCAGATGTGGGGGTGCACACCATTAAGTATCACCATTAGGTCCACCAGAGCACTGTGTGTTCCTGCGTTTCCAGGAACAGGTTTCCTAGATGGCAGATGCGCTGGTATAATGCCATCACATGGTGAAGGCAGGGAGAAGAGGGTGGAGGCTCTTCAGGGACATGGCCACATCCCTACCATATGATTCAGGATGTCCCCACACTGGGATGGACAGGGCTTATGGGGAAGAGAGGCTGCAGATCCCTTCCCTGCCCCAGGCCAGTCTACAGCCCCACACACTTTGCTTTTCTTCATGAGGAATAGGCAGACAGCAGTAATTTAAAACATGCATAAAAAGAATTGTTTTTCCAGTAGATTGGCATGCCTCTGGTCAGGGCGGGATTTGGGAAAGCAATATATGCACATGTAGGGACTGAGAATTACATTTCCAGAATTAAAATGGAAAAATGCAACACCATTTAATGATGGTCACTGTTTTTGCTCTACATTCCTAGATAAACCTGGGTAACTGCAAGACATCTTCACTTGTATTGTTAAAGGCTGTATTTATCATGATCTGTGGCAAGTTCAGAAACAAATCCCCATACAACAAGATGGATACTTACCTCTGGATTGCTCTTACCTTACCAAGTCTCAGCAAACACACTGATGTGTAAAGGTACCTAGTGGCTAATTGGATGTTTATCAACACAGGATTTAGGCGGTACTGTTTTTTCCCAGTTACAAGTTGCATATTTGTTTCACAGTGTTTTCACTGCTTGTATGACTGCTAAAACTATATATTCAGGATAATGAGGTTTCTAGTGGTTTTGAAATGTTATTTAAATGCTGATTTCAGAAGTACTGTTTGTAACCTCTGTTAGGTCTGCAGAGAAAGCACAATTTCCGAGAGGTTTATATCAGCGTAAATCTATGGAGTTTGTTGAAGCATTGAATTCAGAGCAAAAATCTGCCACTCATTTGACTAGATACCCACAAACCACTGCCCTGGCTAAAAAGTATCCTGCAGTACAATGAACTGACAGGCAGATGAAAGTATCTCAGTTAAATCTGAACCTTAAGTCCCTTTAGGTTCTTTTTTTTCTCATTTCCCATCATTGCACTTTGAGTTTGGAGGAAATTTTCCACACCCAGTTTGGTTTCAATCCAACTCAAAAGTACATCTGCAAATGGAGTTTGCTATTCAGTAAGCCTGTGCCTGCATGGTGGGGAGGGGGTGGAGGAATGGATGAATCTTTGCTTCTGATGTTCTAAAAAGCCAAGGTCTGTAGCCAGGTATGTGGCTGGGCTGCTGGATAACGTTGTGTAAGTCACTCCATCCTTTTCTGCTTCAGATTCCCATCTGCTTGGAAAACAACTGACCAAACCTCTTTGAAATTCTCTAGTCAAAATCCTTGAAACAGCTGGGTCTTATTTTTATAAGAAGAAACATAGCCCTCTGGGTATGCAATAGGGACAGAGCAAGGAGTACTGCAGCAGGTCCTACCCTGGCTCTGACGTTGCCTTCCTCTGTGGCTCAACTCACCCCTCTTTGTCTTCATTTCCTTTGTCTGGTGTGGTATTCGTTGTGTGTTTGATATTGAGCCCTGATGCACCCCCTACCAGAATACTGTGCTAAATGTTGCTGTCTGCCAGCAGACAGCTGGTAGAAACACTGTGAATCACAGAATGGTTGAGGTGGTGGAGGCCATCGGGTCCACCCTCCCTGCTCAAGCAGGGCCACCTACAGCTAGTCACCCAGGACCACATTCATATGTGTTCTGAACATCTCCAAGGAGGGAGACTCCACCACCTCTCTGGGCAACCTGTGCCAGTGCTCAGTCACGCTCACAGGAAAAAGGTGTTTCCTGATGTTCAGAGGGAACCTCCTGTGTTTCACTTTGTGCCCATCACCTCTGGTCCTGTCACTGGGCAACACTGAAAAGAGCCTGGCTCCGTCCTCTTTGCACCCTCCCTTCAGATATTTGTACACATTGATGAGATCCCTCTGAGCCTTCTCTTCTCCAAACTTAACAGTCCCAGCTTTCTCAGCCTTTCCTCATAGGACAGATGCTTCAGCACCTGAATAATTTTTGAGGCCCTTTGCTGGACTTTCTTCAGTAGCTCCAGCTCTCTCTTGTACTGGGGAGCCCGGAACTGGATGAACACCTATGCATAGGTGAGAAAAAAGCCATAATAATTATAAAAGCCAAAATAATTTCCCTTAGAGTTAGAGACTTCAGGAGTCTACTGGTCAGTTTATCAAGGACAAAGTTAAGGGTGAAGCTTGATCACAATTTTTAGGGACCAGTATAGGGAGCCCAACACTATTAAAGTGCTTGTCAACTCATCAGACAAAAGTATAACAAGACCAAATGACCCAATTTGAAAGGGGACAGAAGAGAAATAAAGTGCAGTGCAATTATTTGTTTAATAATGGCAGCAATTAGTTGCTGGAAAATTTACCAAGTGTTCTGGTTGATTCTCTGTAGTTGGTGATTAAATCAAGATTGGATTTTTTGTCTTCTTTGAAGTCTTGTTCCAGTTCATATAAAAAGTCCTAGGGCCTGTGTCATGAAGTAAGTCAGACAAAATGATCACAACGGTCCCTTCTGGCTCTATCATTTCTATCTTTTATAAAAGATGACATTCGCTGTTCTGATGATTAGGCAATTATCATTGCAAAATACCAGAAAATTCCTAAAATTCAGCAATGCCGAATCCCTTGAGTTAGTCTTTGCCTCAATCTCAGAACAAAACTCTGAACACAAAATCACCACTGTACCTGTCTCTAAAGCAAGCCAGAAATGAGACAAAGAAGAATTTGGTAGCTTAAACAGCAGTTTGGTGTGTCCAGCTTATCACACTTGTGTGATAATAAGCAGTAGTACCTGTATGCCAAACACAGGCTGATAAAATCTCTATACTGCTGACCATGATCAAGTGTGGCAGCCAGATTTAATTATAAGAAACTGAAGCATCTCTAAAGGAAAAGTGTTACGGGGTTCTTTACACTAGCACAACTGCTCAGAGTGAAGAGGTTTGCATTTACTCTGGAGAGGAATCCTTTAAAAAAAAATCTTTGAATGTAGCTAGGAGCTGGAATAAATTGACTAGCGGAGGTCAAGTTGCTGCAGCAACGATGTGTTTGGCTTCTAGAGACAGTCTACCAGATGTACCAAGCAAGAGCAACTTTTCTGAAATAGCCTTGATAATAGGTTTCTGAGGGAGACGTCCCCTTGAAAGCAAAGTGTTATGATGCCATTTACCAAGGTATGCCATGAAAGGACAGGAAGGCATTAGAAAAGAAAATACAACATATGTTAATCATATGCAATTCAATCACTTTTCTGTATATCTAGGAAATGAATAATTTTGTGTAATGCTAAGCACAAGGCTGTGACTCTTTGTAGACAGTCCTTGAACTGAAACAATAAAGAAAGCAGCACGCTGTTTGCCATTCTATTGCAGCCCTTGTGAGAGCCAAATAAACTTTAGGAAAGTTCATGTCTAATTTTCAGACTTGACTGCTATCAAGAGATCAAGGAGCCTGACAGATTTCCCTGCTGATGAGGCATCCTTAGTACCTTCATGTTATTTACCAGACCAGACCAAATGTCCAGCCCAGATCCAGAACCACAGTACTGTGAGGAAGTTTGGATGGCACATGACTGTGGATGGAGACCTGCTCATCAAGAATATGCCTCCTCCGAAGTCAATGCAGTTTTAGAGAGGACATGGATTTATTTTACAGGCATGGAGTATAATGTTCCCAAAGCCATGGGCAATCCTGTGTATAAAGCCTGTGTCTTTCCCGCTGTAGTATGATAGAAGGAAGTGGGAGCCAAACTCCTGTTTGCAACCCATCTCTGTTTACACTCACAGCTGATACAGATATTCCCCCTGTGGCTTCTCAGGAACCATGGCCTCTGGAGGTCTCACAAGCTAGCTGGAAGGATACCATGTAAATCCATCAACAGATCTCTTTTTTTATTTAATTTTGTGCATCTCACCACTCACTGGGGCTAGTGATGCTCGTATAAACAACCACTGTCAAGGACAGCCCTCGCCTCACTTAGAAATGGTTTCTCTATTCCTCCTGGTACCCCGGTTTAGAAACCCTCTGCTTACGCTGCTTCTAGTTACACACCAGGAGGCATAGGACAGAACTAAGCTCATTACTCCCCCTAGCCAGTTTCTAGAGCCCCTGCTCTTCATTTCTTCAGTAAAAACCCAGATCTAGACTGAAGCTTTTGGAAGACTACATAGTGTAAGTACATCAAGATAATAAGTGCAGTTCCTCAGCAGGACCAGCTCATCCCCACCTCAGCCAAGGCTGGACCTAAGGCCCTTTGATGACAGGCATCATTTTAGCTCATTTGCTACAACTGAATGACCTAAAAAAATTATGTAACAAGGTGAGAAAAGATCCTGGAATTAAAATTTAAACTGTGTTTGTTTATAAGCTGAGCAAATAGCAGTATTATTGTGTCTCAAAACCCCTGCTAATCAGCACACTGGCAGCCCTAAGTCCTTTCTCCTCACATACACCATCAACTCTTCTCTCTCCTGCTCTTGGCATCACGTGTTTTACCTGTTCCATTATACCTGCTGGAAATTTTTGAAAAAGAAAGCTTGAAAAAGGTTGAAATAATAAAAAAAAAAGTTTCACTAATATACCATCCTCAGTCAATAAAAGAAAGTTGAGAAGTGAGGGAAGCTCATGCGCACGCACATCCTAAAAATGTAACTAGAAGAGGTTCCTAGTTTGGCAGAAATCCCATTAGTGAGTCTGCACATAAATGCAGGAGTTTTGAGACCAGCCTGGTGTGGTTGTGCACACACATGAATCAGCTGAAAAAAATCAGCTGTGGTCCCAAAGCAGAGCTGGCCCTCGGTGCATGGGCACCATGCAACCCTCCTCAGCAAGGGACCCAGTGCGGCAGAGGAGAGACCAGCATTGTCCCGACAAATGGGAGGAATGCTCCAACAGGGAGAAGGATACAGTAGGGACAAACACGCAAAGCACGACACGTAGGTAGGAGCGTGTACGCTGGGCGGGAGCTGCTGGGTGGCAGTTTGGCAGAGCGTGGGTTGGGGCTCGTGCTGCTCCATGATGTCAGCTGGCACAAGAAAGGTGCACATTATGCTAAGATATATAAGCACAGTGATATAATTTTTCTCTTCTTCAGCTATGTCAGACTCCTGTATGCATTGCTGTGAACCACTGGCCTGAAGGCAAATACAGACCAGCTGGGCACAACATAGGAGAGCACCACAAGTGGTCTAGAAAACAAGTGGCCTCCGACGGCAGGTTGCAAGCCGAGTGAAGTGGGGCTGTTCTCCCAGAAGAAGAAAACACTTGGTGGTGGAGGAAGGAGGGGTGACAGCATTCTTCAAATTCTTGAAGGCAGAAAAGAGGAAGGGAACAATCTGTTGTCTGTGTGCACAGGAGATCAGACAAGAGGAAAGGGATTTAAATAGTGCAAGGAATATAGCTAGATAAGCAACTGGAAAACTCTGGGAGGAAGTCTTTTAGACAAACATCCCTGAGGTATGTGCCATCCAGGGGCTGGCTACAGTATATTTCAACAATTACAACATTCAGAAAGCACAGACAACGTACAACACACATACATACACATAGCATATACAAATAGGTATAGGTATATGATAGGTATGTAAAGCATCAACTGATGTCTGAAAAAGGCACTTAGCTTAAAGCCTCAATTGTGGCATTATTTTTGTGAGGACCAAAGGTCAAATCTACAAGGTGCAAAGGGCATTCAGCTGAACTTAGTTCAGTTTCAGGGGGATGCGAAACTATTTTCACTTAAAATCTCACATCCTTTCCCCCTCTGATTTTCCTTTTCCCCTCTAATAGGTTTTGTCTATGAATGCTGAAAGTGCAGAGGCAGTACCTAAAATAATCTGAGGTACACACACTCCTACTAGATATAGGTAAATGAGGGTGCCCAGTACATTTGCAGAAAGCCTGTCACACACTAGGGAATAGTCATGTCAAAATGAGACCTTCTCTCCATTTCTGTGTGGAGCGCTGGCTCACATCCAGTTCAGACAGAGTAGCTGAAAGTCATTTCTCTCTGATGTTGTTTAAAAGCCCAAATGCAATGAAATACTAGTCTGAGTCCATTTCCCAGTGAGCAAAAGTGTCAAAAAGCCACCGTCAGAGCTGGATCTAATTGGCAGTCCCAGCAGGGAAGCGAGGAAATAGATAGACGGGGAGACGCAATACCCTGCCTCCTGTGGTACTTGTTACAAAACTTTCTGCAGCAGTGGCTCCAACTTTTGGGGCACTGAATTTCATTTGCTTCCCACCCACATCAAAACCCCACACACTCTAATATGGTTAACCAGACACTTCACTCAGATGTTCTGCCTCTTTCTCTCCCCTGGCTTTTGCTGCCAATGAAATGTTGCCGCTGTATGAAAAGTCACGCTATGGATCTATATTCTTGACTGATTATATGCAACTTCAAATGTTTGACCCCATGCCAGACTCATGGCCATTCTGGCCTCAGGCCTGCCATGGCTGCATTTCAATATATTTATCCTTTTCACCATATACAGAAGCATACAACTCAATTGAGCATGGAGTTATAGGGTCAAACATCAATTCTGCAGCTGAAGCCTTACCTCCCCACAACTCACTCCCAAGTCACTCCTCATTACAGTGAAAAAAACACAAAATCAAACCCAAAGCCCTGGAAGATTGGCTTGATAACATGACCATAAAATCAGATTATTCGGTCTAACCATGCTTGCTCAGGAGCTTTGTGTGAATTTTTGGCATACATAACACGGAAGAACTCATGTCAAGCTAGTCCAAAAGGCATAGGTAAGGATTGCGGTAGGTAATCCTGTAGTCAAGTTGCCAGCCTAGGAAATCTGGTTTTGGATAACTGCTACACCACGGACTTCCTCTGGGAAAATGGGCAAGTCCCACTGGTTGCNACTCCCAAGTCACTCCTCATTACAGTGAAAAAAACACAAAATCAAACCCAAAGCCCTGGAAGATTGGCTTGATAACATGACCATAAAATCAGATTATTCGGTCTAACCATGCTTGCTCAGGAGCTTTGTGTGAATTTTTGGCATACATAACACGGAAGAACTCATGTCAAGCTAGTCCAAAAGGCATAGGTAAGGATTGCGGTAGGTAATCCTGTAGTCAAGTTGCCAGCCTAGGAAACCTGGTTTTGGATAACTGCTACACTATGGACTTCCTCTGGGAAGGAGGTAAGCATCTCACTTTTCTCCCCTTATTTCCAGGCTTCACTTTGCAGAATTACCCCGTTTCGGGCACTTCAGAGGGCAAATCTGTTTAAAAAAGGTGCTCAGATACAAGAGTGATGAGGGAGATTGATTAGGTACCACCAGCAGCTAGAGCAAGCATTACTTTATTTCCAGTGGTTATCTACAGCTGTCCATGAAGGTACACTGCCCTGCATATCTGTGCTAAAACCAGTAGTGCATATTTCCCTTCAAGAGCCCACAGGAAGAAACAGCTTATTTTACAGCATCCATCATTAGAAGGTTTCTGGAGCCTTCCCAGCAGTAGTAACAAAAAAATCACAACAGGCTCATTTTCCTCGCTAATTTTCCTCCCAAGGCATTCAGAACTATTCTTCTGCTGGTTTGAGCAGTTGAGTTTATTTCCTCATCCCTCTTTCCTTTCCCCTCTCTGTCCCTGTCCTCTTTACTTATTTATATTTCCTCACCTCCTTTATATTTTTGTCCTCCTTTTCACCTCCTGCTGTATAATTCATTGTGGTCTGCAGGGAAACTAAGTCAAAGCAGCAAATTTTATGTTTCAACCTGAGCACAGCAAGATTGGTCCTTCTCATCTCCTCTGAAAATGAGTTTGAAAACATTGGTCTTGCTGCCAAAACTGCCCTGTATATAAAAAGAAGCATAAAGCAGAACAGCAGCAAGAATTGGCAAAGAGCAAATAATAGAGGGTCACCGACAACAGGTTGCTTCTGGGCTCTGACATGGGCTCTCCCACCATCCAGAGCTGGGAGAGGACATCACATTCGATATAGACAAAATTTAGACTCTGCAGTAGCATTTGGCCAAATAAAAAATGACAAACCTTCTACACTGTCAAACATACCCCTTTACACATCCTTTCCATGCAAAAACAGACACACTGCACTCAGAAGACCACTTCTGACAAGGGGAAGGGTGGCAAAGTTGTCCAAGAACACGCTTTGGGAGGTTTGCCCAGGAAGGGTCTGGGTGGCCGTTTTGGACACCCTTCTTGTTAAAGAAAACATCAAACCTCCCATCAGAGATGGAAAACAGTGGTAGGTTGCTTTATAGGCAAGCACCAGGCCAAAAGCAGAAAGGTACCTAGACAGGGAAAAGACTAGACAAACAGTTCCTGGACAACCCATTAACAGAAATGCATCCTTAAATCCTGCTCAGATAGTTTCAGGTAAACACATTTGTAGTAAGGACTATTTGTACAGATAATTAACCAACTACACAAAAGTCAAATATAGGCTTTCTGTAAATTCAGTTCTATTACTAACCTATGTAACACCATCAACACTCTGCACCGTATATTAAGCTCTGCACAAAGAGGGGGAAATAATACAGGCTGCCATCAGATTCCTCTCTGCTTCCTCCTCATTTTTTGTAGTACACTATTAGGAAATAATGTCCCTTTTTGCCATGTAAAGGAATTCTCATTTAGCTTTTCTAGTTCCTTGTCTTACTGCGGACAGGACAGCTTTGCATGACAGCAATGACTGGTGATATGCAATACAGCAGCTGGTTCCAAAAATCTGATTTCTCTGTTTACATCCCTGGCTTTAAAGTCCCATAGTAACCAAAAAAAATAATAAAAGCCCCAACTAAATTACCATACTGAAAATTTCCACATAATCCTATTTATGCAGAAAGGCTTTTCTTACAGCACTTTGCAAAGTTCCTTCCCAGTTGCTAACACTTTAATAAAATACCTTTATTAACATGGAGCACACTGGGAATTAGACCTGGAACTTCTCTACTGCAGGTTAGCAGGGTGCAATAAATCACAGAATCATAGAATCACATAGGTTGGGAGAGACCTTTAAGATCATTGAGTCCAACCATTAACCTAACACTGCCAAAACCACCACTAGACCATGTCCCTCAGCACCACGTCTACCCGTCTTTTTAAATATCTTCAGGGATGGTGATTCCACCACTTCCCAGGGCAGCCTGTTCCAATGCTTGATAACCCTTTCGGTGAAGAAATTTTTCCTAATATCCAATCTAAACCTCCCCTGGCACAACTTGAGGCCATTTCCTCTTGTCCTATCGCTAGTTACTTGGGAGAAGAGACCAACCCCCACCTCTCTACAACCTCCTTTCAGGTAGCTGTAGATACTCCAGTAAGAACCTTTGCAGCTCAGGTCTTTTTACTATTTCTTTCCCTTTCAAAATGTTTTGGTTAATTTCAAGTCTTGCATGTGCTTTGATTACCCATTTTACTGATTATATTTTCTTTACCCCAGCTGAAGCTGAGGCCAGCTTTGCTTTATGCTCCTCAGTGACAACACTTCCATCAAGAACGCTTTAAGAGATGAGCACTTTCCTTGGCAGCAAAGAAGCAAACTATGACGTGTTTCACACAGAAGGCTGCCTTGAAAATAAATAAATAAAAGAACTCACCTCATATTTTATCCAGCATCTTCTGAGTCTCATCAGAGGAAATTAAAAAAGAAATTGGCTTCTTGAGAGGATAGATCAGACACCTTAAGGAACAGCTGCAATTTGTGTTTCTGAGAAATGAAAATTGAAAAGCAGACTAAAGTGGATACTGGGTGATTTATAAACCGCCTTTCCCCATTCTTTCTGAGTGCCAGTACATTCAGTAGATCATCAGTAGCACCATCTTTAACATATGATTTCCAAGACGAAATTAAACAGGCAACTCCCTGTCCCACTTCCTTCCCACCTCACACAGAGCACAAGGGTGTTCAAAGGACCTTGCAGCCCCTGCCTGCCCAGTGGGAGGCACGGGTCCTGCAAACGCGCTCTGCAGACCTTGTAGCCCCAGCGTAGTACAACCGGCACCAAGCGCTGGAGCTATTAGCGCTGTTTGTGCCAAACGCTTGAAAGCTGGTTGTTCGTGAGCTTGTCCAAACACACGAGGCTTGTTGATGAGCAAGAATATTAAATGTTACTCCTTGACATTCTGTTGTTTCAGTAATCTAACCCCTTGGAAACTATATCAAGATCTATAAAGCCATTCAGCTCTTAATCGTAGCACATATGAATCACTGTGTCAGTTAACACTAGGTGCATAAATCGCTGGCAATGTGGATTTATGACACTAGGATGTAATTCACCAGTATCAGCTCTTAAATTTGATTAGAAATATGGGATTTGAGAAGAATGGACTTACATAGCTGGTTGCAATTTGAGTTGTGACCTTAATGAAAAAGTCAGGGACCGAGTCTCACAATCTGCTGCCGTGCTTAAGCAACAGTTTCACGTTCACCCTGCTCAGATTAATTGCTTCTTTAATCTGCAAATGCTGACACACATGCGCAGCTGTGCACGCTAATAGGGAGGACAGCAGCCGAGGCTCTATCAAGTTTCATTATATCGTGTGCACTTAATTGTCTTCATCACTGGAAACCATCATTTTATTTAACAGTTTAAATATGGCAGAAATGCCATAATTACATTTAAGTATTAGAGACATTTATAAGCAAACAGAACTGGTTTTAAGAGGAACACATATAACAGCGCTGTGTGGATTTGGTTGCCTGGTGCACGTAGAAGATTTTTCTACTCATCCCTTGTGTCTGTAACCAAAGCAGGGTCAGAGTCCGTGATAAAAAGTTTTTTGATTCATTCAGCTTAGCCTAGTGACACTGGCACGCTGGGTCAAGTGCACTGTGGCTGACTGTAATTGCAGATATTAATGAAGCTTTGAAAGGGATTCAAAAATTACTCTAAATGTCCATGCTGGCTAGCAACTCATTTTGTTCTCGTATAAACATGCCAGATCATCCAAAAAATAATTCAGCTACTTGGGTCAAAATGCACAGATAACACTTGAGCTCTTTTATGGCTTATATCCATGCCAGGCTTCTCTCTGCTTGGCTCATTACCTTGTTGTCCCCCTCCCATTTGACAGAGGAGCCTGCCGAATATCAGAGCGCTGCATCCACACGCTGATGCTGCCCTGCTCTCTATTACAAAACCCAGTTTGCAGAAGCACGCTACAGCTGCCAGTGTTGGGGGGGAAACAACTACTCCCCACTGAAGCCTTGAAAGTGAGACATTAGGACCCAGGCTTGGAGACACGTTAGATTTGGATTTCCCACCACCAAATAACCCTCTTGAGTGGGTGGATTTCAGCTGTCAGAGACCTGCAGGGCGTTAGAACGCAGGTGCCTTCTCCTCCCCCTGGACACCCCTCCACTCTGCTCCTGCTGGTGTCTTTGCTCTGATGCCTGGCCTCAGTGATCCTATGGGTCCCATCCTTCTGTCCACGTCCCCTTTCACAATGCTCCATTTTTGGATAAAACAGGTAAAACCAACACAAACAGACCATCCCGACAGCAGGCGTTGAGGGGCCTGGGCTAAACCGCAACTCCTTGGGGACACCCCACGGGGTTACAGCACCTCTTTTGCCTGCCAGCATGTCTCCGTGGGAAGTTTGCCTCATCGCCAGAGCAGCAGCTTGGCCTACCCAAGGAGGGGGAATGAAGGGGCAGGTTGGACTTGGGCATCTTCTCCTACTCCAGCTCTGTCAGCCACTGGCCACACACATATGGAGAGCAGAAACTTACACCAGCTGAAACCCTTTGAGTCAAGAGGACTTCTAGCACAGGCCAAAAATTTCACTTGTCAGCATGAAAGCATGTCTTTTTCTAAAGAAGCCAGGCAAGTCGCTCAGCAAATGCTCTGCAGAAAGTCCCTGCAGTGTCGCAGTGCCACGTTTCAGCCCTCCATCGCCTCTTCCCAGTGCCAGCCCTTCTCTGCATGAAGAGTTGAGAATGGAGCTGTTCTCCTTCTCCCCGCTGTTAGTCAAACTTTGAAGCATCCAACCGATACTAGTCTATCAGCCTTACAGTTATTTAAAGAGAGCCTGTCAGTTTATTATTAATAGCAGCAATTACATTATAGCCATTAAAAGACACAAGTGAGATTGGGAATGTACTCCAGCCGGGGTTAGAGATCTGTTCAGGCCTAGTCTGCGCTAGAAGAGGCTTTCAAGTGTGATTATATGGGCAAACCCTTCTAGCTGAGGCCCAAGATACATCTTCTCACGGTACGTGGCGTAGATATGAGCTCCCTCTGCCAGCCGCCCATCTATAAGCTGAACGGCCGCAGAGCCAAACTTCAGCTAATACACCCTTCCTCTCAGCAATATCTATTGCCTCAGGTTTAGCAAGGCACTCATCTGTCCACGTCACTGCTGGTCATTTCGGGGCTTGAGGCAGAGCATGCTGACATTCACTTGCAGCACATCATGCAGGCAATACCACTCCCTCATTTCTGTGGGAAAAACACCACTTCCCCAAAAGAAGGTAGACAACCAGCAGAAAGCCGCACTTTTTTTGCCCATGTAGCTGCATCTAAATTAGAGCTTGCATCAGCATGAAAGCATTATTAAAATAGCTCATCCAACCAACATTATTTTACTGTCAGCAACTCCAAATGTAGGTCTGAGCCACTGGGAGAGGATCATCTTCCTAAATAGGCACTAAAGAGTTCATGCTTTAAATGCTTTCTCAAAGAAGGTAAACTGAGGCAGAAAGCAATTGAAAGACTCCCCCAAGGTCATGCAATACATTTATGCAAACCATGACCCCACCTGCATTTTAGTCCGTGGCACAGATGCCATGGAGGTAGCCCCATCTGTTCATTATTGTCTCAACTGGAGATTGCCATCCCCAAAGCTGAGCCACATTAATTGATTATACGAATGCTCCTGGTTTGCCCCAACGCAAAGGCAGTCAATTTAATTTAAATCCTTGTTGGAGGAGATTTCAATTTGCTGGCTGACTTTATGCTGAAGCAGACAAGGTGCACTCACGTAAGTTTCATAACCCACTCCCGCTATGTCTGACAGAGCGCATCTGTCCACCTCCTACCTCTCTGGCAATTTTTAAATCAAAACAAATAAAACAGGAAATGAGCAAAAATGAGACTTTTCTTGTGGCGCTACCCAGAGCTTTGAGCTTAACCGAATTTCAGCTAGCAGAATTTCCCAAATCTAATAGCATTTCTTCAGTCTGAAGTTTTCTCTGTTCTGAAGTTTCTCTAGTTTGCTTTCTGGCATCATGGATTTTTGCTTTCTCTTCATATTTTAACCTGGGTAAAGAAAACAGAACACAGTTCACATTTTTATTACAACTCCCAGCACTAGGCAACAGTGTTAGGGTCACAGAAGCTACAGGGGGGAAAAAAGGCTTTTAAAAATCTCTCCCTAAGTGCTGCATCCACCCTTTTTGACATTTTAAGTCATCAAAACTTCACTAGTGATATGAGAGGCTGCTAAATTTTTCCCTCTTACCCTTTTCTTTCATTTTTATTAGTGGCTGGATTTTGATTACATTACGCCTGACAAAGACCAGCTGCCTCAAGTAACTGCATTATCATCAGAGGCAGCCACAAGGAAGAGCACTATGTATGTAAAGGGGTGACAACATTTACTGCTTTTTTTTAATAAACTGCACAAGAAAGCAATTCATCTGCACCCTTCTAGTGTTAAAATAGTAGACTTGCAAGTCCTCCCTGTGAGCTTTGCTCCCAGCAGGAAACCTCCATCCATCGAACAATTCACCCTCCAAAAACACCATTTCCCTCTTCTGTCCATAAAAACAAGATCCCTTTTTGCACATTGGCTCTGTTCTCTAAAGAAAGAGTATTTTTTCAGTTAAAAGGCAGAATTAATTTTTAGCTCTTTACCCTAGCAGTTACAGTCCTGCTGCGTATGCTTTGGGGATATTTTTCTTTTATTCTTGGGGAAAATAAGAAAAAAGATACAAATTCCATCTCACAAACAAAAAGGCAACAGCATAGACACCTAAGGTGTTTTGCTCAACTGCAATGACATTACCAAGAAGTGCAACGGTAAATAAAGTAAGCAGACGTTCACAGGCAGCTGAACAAGGTGGTTTGAAGGTACCCAAATTACTGCAAACAGGCCATTTCTCTTTCTCTTCTACCTTCCACCCCATCACTTGACCGTAATGGCACTTTTGCTGTTCATCACTCTCTCTCCCCATCAATTTTCATTGCCCTCCACTGCTTCTTTATCACTTCTATTGTCAAACCTACAACTACCTTTAGTTCAGATGTTTGCCATAAATTCTGGCAATAGATATCTAACCCATGAAGAATATAAATAAATTGGCTAGTTTTAAGAGGCACTAGGCGATAATGTATTTTTTCATATCCACAGATATAGCTAATATCTTCACATCTCTGTTGGAAAACTGACATTGTGCTAATGCCCTTACTCTGACTGTTTGTCTGCCTGCTCTGCGCACATTCTGAGCACATTCTAGTGCAGTAAATAAGGACCAAGCCACCACGTGACTTAAAACAGTCACCAGGAAAGAAAAATTTTCAGCCATTTCCTTTTCACACACCCTGCAGGTTGTTTTACTACAAACTGCCATTAAAAAAAAAAAAAAAAGTTTGATTTTAACTCTAAGCTTAGCTAAAAGGCACTGAATGCTCCTGGGTTTAATGCTCATGAACAGAACCATTATAATTTTCAAAGATTAAAAAAGACAGAGTTTTAGCTTCCAGAAAAGGAAATACCAAAACCATTGCCTCCTTTTTCTTGCAATTTTGTGGTGGGGTTTTTCTGTGGTATTTTTTTTCCTCTATTTCATTTTTACATTGATGTAACAGCATTGACTTTAGCGGGATGTGAGGTTTACTCCAGTACAAACAATAGAGAGAAATCAATCTCTTTCTGCAGATATGTCTATTCCTCAATCCAAAATGTGTGACCGGGAGCAGGCTCCAACACAGAGAACCCCATAAGCCATGCACCCTTCCACCATGGTGCCACAGCAGAGCCCAACTGGTGGCTCAGTCCCAGCCCTGCTTCATCTACCTAGACTGAAAAATAAAATCTAGGTCCACACCATGTGTGAAACAATACTGGTGATGAACAAGTCTGGCCTTATGAGAGACTACCAGATCCATGTTTATCTGATATACCCAGGAAATTTCAACTCTCTTTCCCACCAGCTGAAATTCTGGATGTTTTGGGGCAAAACCTCTGTTTTGGTTAATGGCTCCACAGCCACAGTCCTGCCATTCTCATCAACAGCAAGACACGATGCTATTGCCGGTAACCTGGACCACACAGTCATAAGCTGAAAGCGCAGCCTCAGTTGACAATAAGGAGACAAGTCTCCAGCTGCTGACAAACCTGGAGAAACATGGCCCAAGTATCACCAAAGCTCTCAGAGGCCAAATAAAAAGTTTTTTTAAAAAAAGTTTCAGCCACCATTTACTTTTTTTGAGGGCCAGAGGGAAGAAAGGGAAGAAAGGAGGGGAGAGCTCAGCTCATTTTCTGGCACTGTGGTACTCCTAGCACGTGGAAAGACAAACTTCTAAAGACACACCAGCTGAAGGACAGGGTAGCAGCAGACGCACAAATTCATGGAGGTCTCTTCTCCTTTTGCTTCTCATTTACCCTGACCAAAATGAAAGGGTAAGACAATTCCTGGCTGCCAGGGAGGCCTCCCACCAGCACCCACCTTCTCCCCATCCTCCCACCAGGGCAGGAGGCCCTGCAAAAGCGACAGCTTTGTGTCCCTCACAGCTTTCATAGCCCCTGTCCTCCAGCAGGAGCGCCCAACCTGTGCACTCACACCCACAGCCACCACCTTCGCCTTTGCAAAGCGAGGGGCAGTCGGGCTTGTGGCGGAGAGGAAAGCTGCTTCCCCAAAGGTGTGTAACAAAGCCCAGCTGCTCTACAGAGATGAAGCCTCATGGCTGGGGCAAGCAGGCTGGCCACGTCTGAGCGCTTCATGCCTAAAACCACTAAGGAACGCAACCTCCGAAACCACCACTGAGGCTGTAATTCACTGACTCCTGCCAGTGGCAAAGGGATGAGGAGAGGAGCCAAGAGGACCGAGCTGGTAGCTGAGCCCCTTTCCTTCAGAGAGGTGCAGGGGCCGGTGTGCTCCTCCATCCTGATGGTGGCAGTTGTTACAGCAATTGCCATTGCCACCCTGAGGCCACCTCATGGGCAGCTGGTTGTAGCATCCTGGCAGCCGACCACGCAACTAGCATGTTTAAGCAGCACAGTCAGACGTCTACGTTTGCAGATACTTTAGCGGGTAGCCTGGCGCTGCTGCAAATTGACAGTTCATTATACCAGGTCAGCACCCACCTCGCTTCCAGTCTGCTCCATCCAGGCAAATGGTCAGAAAGGTTATGCCTGAAGTGGTCACCACCACCTCAGACCATGATGACCTCTGCAAATGTAAACCAAGGCTGCCACTGTCATCACAGTGATGCACATAGGGTTTCTCCCTCCCTACTTCACCTCCTACCAGCAAACATTATTTCACTTCATTACAGCTACTTAGGCACACCTATAGTATGGGGTTTGGGGGTGGAAAAAAAAAAGGCAAGACATGAATTCAGAAAAAACAAAAAAGAGAGTGAAAGAGGGAATGGAAATATTCAGGTGTTAACAGACTGTGATGCACAAATGGAAAATATTCATTTCTGGGAAACGGTGTTTAATATTTGCAATTTACATTCACATTTGAGAGTTCAAAATGGAAACGTGGTTCAGCCTCTTAGAGGTGCTGCCTCTCGCAATCCTTCCCTCCCCAACCGAGCTGCCAAAGAGGAGCAGCCGCCAGCATACTGTCACACTCACCCCAAGAGCGGGGTGCTGCAGAGCCAACCCATGCACACACACACACACACACCCACACCCCCGCCAGGTTACTTTGGTTCCCAGGGGACCCTCACCCCAGCCCTGCAAACCTGACAAGGGAGAGGACCTGTGTGGGAAGTGACCACAGTTGATCAGTGGCACGCAACGACCATTTCAGGAACTAGGCTGTCTGTATAGGACAACCAAGGTCACCTTCCAGCACACCCTCCATCTTGCTTAGGCAAACTTCGCCTGGTGTTGCATTTCAGGCACCCCACAGCTTTTACGTTCGCCGTGTCACCCACAGATTAGCAGCCACCACGTTGTCTACACACAAGCCTCGGCTTTCTGCTCCCTTATCAGGCGCCTGTCGCGACCACCGCCTGATTTAAAGACTGCCTGGTGCCGGCTGCATCTGTAATGCAGTCACCGGTGATGAATGGTGATGTCACGAGTGCTAGATCGCGGCATTGCTGAAGGAATCAGGATGATAAAGGGGGAAGAACGCCTGTATTTACACACAAATGTCTTCATAATCAGCAGGGCCAGCAAATGAAATAGAATTAGGCAGGAAAATAGAATTAGCATTATTTGGATGCTAACTGGAAGAAATGTGATGCTTTTAAACATCGAGTGCATATGGTGTTTCCTGGAAAAGGATATTGCATGCTGACACACTGGAGACAGGCTGGGCAAAGCACGGAAAGGGAGAGCTGAAAAGAGGCTTGGGTTCTGGAGGAGAAAATACAGGTAGAGAGGCATTGCTTTCTGCACAAAGGCTTTTACTTCAAGGAGAAGTGGCGAAAACGGAAAGTATCTGAACAGACTGAGGTGACTGAATTTTGTTTGTTTATTCTAGAGAGGGCTGAAACTTGAGGCTCAAGAGACCAGGTCTGCAAGAGTTTCCTCCCTCCCCACACCCCTTCCCCTGTGGCCTTGTGGAAAGGACACCAGCCTGGGGAGCTGTGCTTAAACTTCATTTTTTGCAGCTTACCTTTTCCCCTTCCACCTCTTGCCTTCACCCTTTAGAGCAGGATGTCCATGAGACAGAGGTGATGACATCACGCTGTCAGGCACCTGCCCGATTTCACCTGCTTCTGTCATACAGGCACCGCCAAGAGGCATTTCCACTGGCATTTTTTAAATCCGCATCCCACTGGCGTCCATCATCCACAGCTCTCTGCTTCCTTCCTCATGTCTCCCTTCAGCACTCGCAGCGCTGCCGCTGCTGATCGCAGGATCTTTGCTTTTGAAGGCAGCCTGGGGGGGACTGCCTCCTTTTGGCTCTCTGGGAATACAAAATAATGACACGGTTTTTCCTTTTGTGAACGGGAACCATTCAAAAGACACGGCACTCCTGACAGCTCCTGGAGAAATGATGCCCCAGTGACAGGCTTCTTTAAAAAGCCTGGGCTCCTCCTGATGCCCATCTCTGGTCCTTAGCATTATGAGGAGATGTTTATAGCCATTTCAGGGATGGCAGGCTCCAGGCTTTCAGTCTGCAGAAGAAATACAACTTTCATTGAGCACTATCCTCTGAGCAGGCTGTGCGGTTTGGTCAAAACAAAATAATAAACATACTATCTGATGGAGGAAAAATTTCCAGGAGTGCGGAGCTGCTTTTGAACAGTAGCTTCAAGATCCTGAGCTTCAGGGGTCTCATAGCACTAGCTAGAGGCAATAACTTTCAGAAGACCACCTAGCGTTAGTCTCCAGGTTAAGTATCTTGACATAGCTGTGCTAACCGTTATGTTTATGTATTTTTCTACATAGCCAGTGGTGTGCAGGATTTGGGGTTTCTGCCTTCTTTTCCTATTCTGCTATGAATTCCCTGTGCTACTTGAGAAGGCCAGTTTATTTGCATGTGGCTCATTTACTTTTATTTTGGAGGTGAAGGTCGTACTTTTCTGCTTTCCTGGTGCAGTAGCTGTGAAGCTGCTGGGTGAAAAGGGCTGCGGCACCATTGTCAGATTCACAAACTCTCTAGGAATCCTTATCTACAGCTTCCCAGCCTAATTTTGCCTTCTGATATATAGAATTGATTTCTGAACTGTCCAACTTGAAACAACTTAAAGGGAGCTGGTTTTCAGAAAGAGGCGCTTCTCATTCCTCCCTCTGCTGAAGCCACAGGTGTTGGACTGAATCTGTCAAATTCTGAGCTCTGCCGGAGGGTAGGAGCATGCTCCCTCAGCCACAGCTCCAGGTTACGTGGAAAGCTCGAATCCTTTTCTAGTCATCCAAGTCATCCCCTTCAACCGTGTTCCCAGCCTCTGCTGTTTCCAGCCCCAGGAGCTTTGTCCCAGGAAGGGACAACTGAAACGAATGGCACTGGGAGGTGAGAAGCTGCCGCGCAGAATGACCGTCCTTCCCCTGGGCGCCCAGCGAGCGCTCAGCACACCATGCTTTGCGGAGGGGGGTTCAAAAACGCACACCAATGTGGAAAAGAGCAGCCGCTTCACTGAGCGAGCCCCGCAGGAGCACGGTCTTCCCTTCTCGCTGCCAGTCCCACTGC
>VYXH01011115.1:0-22925 GCA_013397275.1 Burhinus bistriatus | reverse complement strand
GGGGGGGAAATAGAAAAAATCTAAGCTTCGACCTTATTCCGTGTAGCCCTCAAGCATGCTTGTGCAAGTCACAGAACGGGAACCTTCTGGGGAAAGGACATGTATGGCAGCAGACTTCACAGTGCGGTATTTTCACTGGAGCTGAAGAAGAAATTAAGCCTTGCTGGTGAAAACTCAGCACCTGTACATATACCTGCTAAAAAAAATGTTTTCAGATTCACGTACTGTTTTTTCAAGAGGCTGAGAATAAATCTGTCTTTTTGCAAGATAAGAAACATTTCACATTTCATTTCAAAGAGACAAAGTTAAATAGTTCTGCACAACAAGGGCAATGTTTCAATCAGAGCCCAGTAATAGATGCTCCATGCTGAATCGTCTTATGTAGCAATGACAATATAATCAATTGATGGATGAGTTAAAATCTTTTAGGACTCACTCAAAACCCACTCTATATAGTAGCGTAAGCGTGTCCATTTTCCAGATAGGCTGCATCNCTGCTGTTTCCAGCCCCAGGAGCTTTGTCCCAGGAAGGGACAACTGAAACGAATGGCACTGGGAGGTGAGAAGCTGCCGCGCAGAATGACCGTCCTTCCCCTGGGCGCCCAGCGAGCGCTCAGCACACCATGCTTTGCGGAGGGGGGTTCAAAAACGCACACCAATGTGGAAAAGAGCAGCCGCTTCACTGAGCGAGCCCCGCAGGAGCACGGTCTTCCCTTCTCGCTGCCAGTCCCACTGCCCTCCCCACGATCCCCAGGTCCAAGACAGAGGGAAGAGCCAGATCGGCAGGCCGCCAAACCCTTCAGCAGAGGAAGCTCAGGCTCAATGTCCTCACTGTTTGCTCTGCCTTGCCTCCGCTGTAGCCCAAACAGCCGGGCAGCCACTGCCGTGACCGCCCGCAGCCTCCGCCACAAAGGCTGGGCAGGGAGCCGCACGGCTTGCCCAGAAGTAGTGACTTTCCTGGCATTTAAATGGGAAAGCGGGGCGGGGGGAAGGGAGAAGGAGCGAAGCAGGAATAGCGGGAAAGGCGGGCAGGGAGAAGCCGCAGAGAGCAAGGGAGAGGCAGGAGCGGGCTGCGTATGCCGGGGCTGCACTGGCACCCAGCGGCGGCGGCGGGGCGAGCGGCGGGGCGAGTGCTCGCCGCACCCCCGGCCGGCGGGGACCTTGCCGAGGTCTCCGGCCCGAGGGCTGAGCTTCCGAAAGCCATGGGAGCCTCTTCTGAAAAACTAAGGGAGCTGTGAGTTTNCTCACTCAAAACCCACTCTATATAGTAGCGTAAGCGTGTCCATTTTCCAGATAGGCTGCATCCATCAGTGATACCAAGGGAAGGGGATAGGGAAAGGCTTCTGAAATCATGAAAGATACTTTGAATGTATCAAGCTTTTCCTTGCTTTTCTACTATGCTTAATCTTTCCCACCCAATCCAATGCAGACATTTGCCTTACAGAAGTATTTTGTGATATGGAGAAATTACATAGGAGGAAACAGGAGTACGGGAATTAGATTATACACATAGCCCAGATCCATCTGGAAGTGGCTGTTTTATGAAACTAAAAGAGATCTTACAATTCCTCACCTTCCTGCTATGATTTTTTGAACTCCTCTTAAAATTCTCCTTTGTCCCACTTGAAACCCCCCCAGGACTGGAATTAAGAGGGCTATACTAACACAGAGACTATCTATTCTGGCTAAAAACAGAAGTCATTCATTCTAACACTACCCTGATACATTTGGCAGGCTTGTAAATTTGGGAATTAGACAATACAAGTTCTGAACCTCATTTTTTCCACACCAAATTAAACATCTGAGTTTTACCCACCACTGCCCAGTGCTGCAGTTGGCTACATAATTGCCTCTTCCTAATGAGCTGAAGCTCTGCACATCTTGTCATTTGTATGGTTTTGTGCTATGGATACAAGGATTAGCAAGGATTTAGGATTTATATCTCATTTGAAAGATGAATAACTTAACCACTTCATGTCTTCCACCAGTGGGGAAGCTAAGCAAAGTGCGATGCACTACAGTGAACTCCCATCACCTGAGAAAGGGCTGGAGAACAAGTGGATTTTACCCCAAAATCACCGTATCTAGATCTGGTGAACAGAAGACTGAGGTGAACCCCAGAGTTTGGGAGGCTACACTGGGAACAGCCTCCACCATTGCATGCTGAGGAAGGGACTGCTGAGGAGTAAAGATGTCCCTGGAGGCAGCAGGAAACCTCCCATGACCAGTGGGAGCAACACCTACAGCACTCCCTCCCCTTCAGATGTTGGGGCAGGAGCAGGGAAAACTCCCTTTTGTGCTTCTGTCAACTTCATCCAGCTTGAAAGTTAGCTGCAGCACCCTCACAAAATCTCTAGCTGAGACAGTAATATAGGAAGAGTGCCGATTTTGCAGGCAGGCTGAAGTTTCAGCCATCGCCATTCTCCCACACATTTGAACTCTCTTCTCCCCATTTATTTTTTCATTCCTCTCTCAAGCACCGTGACAAGTCAGCTCTTTGTTTTTAGTACTTCAATTACTCCCTCACAGCACTTGAACTGCTGAGCCCTCCCACAAAATCAGCATAATGAATAATGTTCATCATCTGCTTCCGTGTATCTGTTTCTCCCCCTCCTGGGCTTGCAACATGACTGGAGAGGCACGAGCACTGACAGCTGAACAAATGCCATGCTGTCACAAAGGACAGGCACAGCAGCGTACCCTGGCAGCCTTCTCAGACACTGCAGCCTGGTTTTCCATGTTTGAGGGTCTTTCTCCCAGCAACTGGCCATGGAGAACCTGGCCCCACTTGAGAAACAAGGCTGCAAAGGAGCCCTGAGGTACGAGGATGCTCACCACAACAAAAAGGTATGCTCCCCTCCTTGGTCCTCCCCAGAAGTGTTACTCCTCACACCATCCTACCCTAATAGCCATTTCCAGATATGGTGACCAAGGCACAGAACGTGGAAGATCAGACATTTCCAACCTGGGCTGCCTTGAGCAACGTTAGCTACTGAAATCAACAGCCAGCTAGCTGTAAGCAAGCTCTTCTACTTCTGTTTGTCTAGGCATGAACTGGACTGTTTCCTATTAAAAATCAAGAAACACACAGAGAGATGTGTAATATTACATATAATATAGTATATATTGCTGTTACTTATTCCTACAAAAGCCTATTTCTCTAGCAGAAGTCCCTGTCGTTACAGACTCCCCTTCCGTCAGCCTGGCTCCAGCACCAGGAATCACACTTACCTGCAGCCCGGGAGGCATCAGTCACTTTGCCATCAATACCCTCACAATAGAGCTTTACAATGGTTGAAATTGTTGCTCAATTGATCTCCGGCTAGTTCCTGCCAAATTGCCTGCAATAGTTCTTCCTTTGGCATGGAAGGAAAGAATATGGCCCTTTAAAGTGCTCTGAGGTCACATTAGCCTCGCACACACTCCATTACCTGTGACCTTGTCTCTCTGACAGAAGTTGGAAACACATATCAGATATTTGCCTTGGGCGGCTGTCCTCCTCTGCCAGCACCTAGAGGCACCAGGCTTAAGACTAAAGGGGGTCCTGTTGGGAGCTGTGGGGCAGCCAGAGGGAGCACGGGGTCAGAGATGCTAGAAATGCTGTCCCCCACCTCCAGCCAGGGACTTGCCTTGAGGGACCAAAGCAGCCGAACAGGGAAGAGCAGCCGATGCTCCAAGAACAAGAGGAAGCTATGAGAGGGCTGGGGGGAAGCAAGGGTGCTCTTTAGAGGGGGAGGAGGGTCCCAGATGCGGAGTTGGTAACTCGAATAGCTCCCTGCCTCGGGCTGTGGGCTGGCCTCTTCACCTGTGTAGCTGAGCCAAGGGGAAAAAAGGTGTTTTACGCTGCCATGGACACATGGAGGTTGCTCCATTGTGAGAGTTTCAGGAGGACAAGCAGGAGGAGACACAGTGTCTTTTCCATGGAAAATACATGGGAGATTTCCTTCCTTCCTTCCTTCCTTCCTTCCTTCCTTCCTTCCTTCCTTCCTTCCTTCCTTCCTTCCACTTTATGAGCTAGGAATAGCAGCAGTGTTGAAAAAGCCCACAGAAACCCACCCAATTTCTTGCTGATTCAACAGCAGAGGAAGGTGACTGCCCTTTCCACCTGAGGGGAGAGAAAGACTCACTCTCTTTGTCAAGAGCACGAAGGAGAAATGCAACTCCACATACACTGGAAACCCAAAAGTGTATCTCCATCTTCCCCAAGGACAAAACTGTGCGATCTAGGGCTTACTCTGCAGCTTACCCAGGAATGCACAGTGGAAGCAAAACCTCTGAAGTTAAGCAAGCAGCTCATTAAGCGTGCAAAGAATATGAGGAACCTTCGTTGAAAACTATTGCAAAAGTACTGGCTGTCATCTTGGGTTATGGTAGATTTTGGGTAGGAAGCTGCTCTGTTATACCTTCCTGTGAAAGCTTTTCACCATTAACTTGTCTTGCCAGAAAATGAAGAACTGAACATAGCAAAACACTCTGTGAAGCCATGAACTTTGCAAAATTTTCAATAAAAATGTTTAAAACAATGACATTTTTCATGGAACATTTCAGTCTTCAGTTTGGAATGGCTTTCAGATGTGAAATCAAATTCCCCGTTTAAAAAAGAAAAAGCTGAACACTGAAAAGAAATCCTGATATTTTTGCAATCCAATGTGACAAATGAGCCATTTTTCACATTGCCAATTTGCTGAAAAATATTTTTAACAGGTCATTCCAAACAGATTTTTTTCCAAAATATTGACACTTTAAACAACTTTCATAGGGTTTTATTTTTTTACCTAGCTCAGTGAGGGCTACATATGTTGTGATTTTCTTTTTTATGCCATTTGGCACATATTCCAGTCATCCAGATACTCATGATTTTTAATTAATTGCTTTACCGCTCCTGGATGTAAAAAATGTCAGAAATATAAATGAAATGTCAACTAATACACTGCATTCTACTTGTATCCTAGGAGAAGAAAAAAAAATAAAAGAAAATCGGAGCTCTGAGTTGCAAACTCCACCTTCCTCTAAGTGAGTTCTTGGTAGGTTTGAGAATCTACAAAGGATGTGTTCTCGTTCCTTCTAAGAGTTATTCCACTCTTCAGCATTTGGCAGGAATATCTGAGTACTGTGGTTGTCACACCCTTCCAGAGAGCTACTTTTACTCCTTTTCAGATATAAAATTATCTCTATTCAATTGCAGATACCCAAACTTCCCGCTTACCATACTGCCTACAGCATTTTCCAGAGGTGATATCTATGGAAAAAAAAAAAAAAAAGACTGAAAAATGGGGTGGGGGAGGTATAGAATAAATTCAATTCAGTATAAAAACATAAAATGCAAAGAGGTTCTAATTTAAGTAATTACTGTAACTGACTAAAATTGTCTATTTTTATTAATATAAGTGCTGCTTCATATAGTGTGTTATTTTAGTACTATTTCTAGTGTGGCCCACCGACACGAACACAGGGATCACCATACCGATTCACCTAAATATAGTACCTTGTAGCTGACAGTGACAGGTACCAGGTACCTATTATTGAACTGCAAGAAGATGGCAAATGATGAAACAGTGGATCCTTCTGGAAATCTGAGCAGGCTTCTGCTGCTGTGGGGTTTGAATGGAGCCACGTTGTCTTGGAGTGGTAAGTGTAGTCCTCCTGACCCCTGATACAAAGATCGNTTATCAACTCTACCAAAACTATGCAAGTGAAGCTAAGAAAGATGCAAGTAAAGCTTTTGTGTATCACAGTAAGGCCTTAGTCAAGGATTGCCGGGGATTTAACCCTTTCACCCCTCAGAATTTTAACCTTCAAATGGAAAGAGGGAGCCAAGGCACCAAGGCGTGGGACCTGTGGTGCTGCCTGCTCCAGTCTCCTGAGAGCCCATGTCAATAGTTCTCTAAGCGGCAAGAAATCCTGCAACAGTGGCTCTCATGGCTATTTACAACAACTTAGAAAGTCAGCACAGCATTCAGTTATTTCCCTGCTCCTTCAGAAAGTTAAAGAGGTAAGACAGAAGGTGAGAAACACATAAAGACAAAACATTACCGGGATCTGCACAATCTGCTGGGAGCAAAGCATCGCTATATGGCCCCATTCACAGTAGCATTATCTGTCTTTTCTTCCCAGCTCACCCACTGACTTGAAGCAATTTCAGTTTTAATGAATGCTTAAATTCAAATATCATGACAGAACTATCCAAGACTCTGCATACAAATATTTGGTTTATGCCTTTTGTGCAAGGTGCCATCCTTTTCAACCTCACTGGAAAGAAGCCCAGCCGGAACCTCAATGGATATCAGCAAAGCCTGCATTACCCTATTTTAAGCATTTCTCCAATGCACACTAGCATCACAGGTAGTTTTGGTGCCTCAGTTAAGCAGAGCTCTGCTGGAGACGGAGCTTACAGGCAGCCAGTCCTCTCCTTGCTGGGGCTGGATGGAGGCATCCAGAGAGCTCCATATATCAACTGGAAATTCGGATATGTTTTGGTTTCAATGTCCTTGTTTGCTCT
This sequence comes from Burhinus bistriatus, assembly GCA_013397275.1. NCBI lineage: Eukaryota > Metazoa > Chordata > Aves > Charadriiformes > Burhinidae > Burhinus > Burhinus bistriatus. The sequence continues at coordinate 16,426 of VYXH01011115.1, read as the reverse complement.
CCTACAAGAGAAAAAATAGCCCTCAGGTTTTTTGTTTTGTTTTGTTTTGTTTTGTTTTTGCATTTGTTACTTTACCCCTCTTTCCCAGCCCGTCTTAATAATCTACTGTAAAAAATTTAATAGTCTCAAAACCAGAAGCACAGAAGTTTTTCTATGCCTTTGAATATTTCCCCATCCCGTGGAAACCTGGGGCTGGCCACAGAACATTGGCCCAGCTCATCACAGAGCAGAGGTGTATAACTCATGCTGCTCGAAGACAAGGAGAAAGAGCACAGGAATTACATTGATGGATTCACTCTCTAATTGTTCATTAAGATAATGAGAACAAGCTATCAGAAGGATTTCTGAGAGAAGCATATTTGAAGGAAGGACCCCAGAGAGGGAGCAGGGAGGCCTGAAAGCGAGACACTTGGAGATTAGGGAAAGAGGCGGCCCAGGAGACGGTGCTTAGAGGGCCACAGAGGCAGGGAGGGGAGAAAAGCCGCCTGCCCGCTGAGGGCGATGGGGAGGGATGCCTTCAAGGAAGCCTTTTCTCATCGTGGTTTTTTTATGAAGAGAGCCTGAGGAGACCTGTCCCCCCGGTCAGGCACCACACACCGTGGCTATGAGCGCTCCTCTTCCCCCCCCACAAAACCCCCATTGGTGAGTGGGCAGGAGGAGGAGGAGGAGGAGGGAGCAAAAGGAGATGCCGGTGCCCTGTGAGCAAGCGGGGACAGCCTTGGCAGTGGGAGGGCAGGCGGGGGGGTTGTAAAGGTCCATGCTGGGTTCATGCCTCTGTCACCACAGCCTCCTCTTGCCACCAGTGGCCCTCAATCAATTAAAACCATGCTGACAGGGCATCAGCAGAGATAAATCAAGGCAGTGGCTGCAGACACCAAGCAGAGCTTGCCGGCTGCTGCGGCTCAGCAGAGGAGGGTGCCCGCAGTGCCCAGGGAACGTGGTAGCTTGCCCCAAGCCCAGCACGCACTCGCACCAACCCTCCAGCGGCCACCTGTACCTGCAAGTCAACTTGCCACCACAACCCTTGTCCCACCCACGCTCCCCTGCCTTTCCTAAACACCACATCTTTCAGTCAGAAGCGTCTCTCAGCAGCAGGCTGTCGTCTCTGCCCTTGCGTCCCCAGTGTCCCTAAAAGGACCGGGGAAGGGGCTGTACCTGCCTCCACTCCCCTGCACAGGCAAACAGGTATTTAATGAAACACCGCGCCGGATGGCAGTGCTCAGCTTGCATCTCGTCACCTCTCGGGCTCCCCGCAGGCAGAGCTCTGCTCTTGCAGAATCTGTTGGCAAGCGCACCGGTGCCTGTACCAACTCCTCCTGGCTCTCCAAGCGAGACCCCCCGCATGAGAGCGCATATTGCAGGCTGCTCAGAGGAGGAGGAAAAAGGCAGCTCCCTGTCCTCCCGGGTATAGCAGCTACCAAGGGAGCGGGACACGCTTGGTTCAAGCCGCCTCTGCAGGGTGCATGAGGCGGTTGGCAAAGGTACTTCATTATTTGGATGCACCTGCCCCGCAGCCTAGCCCCTGGAAGCCAAGGAAAACAGCAGCACACTACGCAGTGACCTGTCACAGCAGCATGGCTGCTTGCCCCCAACCTTCCACACAGAGACAAATGAGGAACCGATGCCTGAGGTGTTCCCGCACTATCAGCTCTACCAAGTTTTAGTGCATCTCTCTGGCTGGGTTTGAACTAAAAACCTTATCCAGGGTCTTTTGTAAAGTCCAGGCTCAAGCTTCGTGACTGAGACATGGAGCTGGTCATCACACTCACCTCCTCATCTACCTGGACCGCATAACGCATTGAAGGTTTTTATGTTTTGGTTACAATCCAGCACTATTGCTCTTTGAAACTATTCAGACCTGCAGTAAATCCTAAGACATGACAACACCCTCAAATTCTCCTGGAAATGAAATATTAAAGGAGGCTCTGGGATATTCATATGAAGATTCCATTAAAGGAAACTGGAAGAAAAAGAGCTGTAGGTGGGAGGATGAAGGGACCTGGGGAGACTAAAGGGATGGGAAAAAAAAAAAAAAAAAGGCATGTCAAGAGGATAGCATGAATGTTGATAAGAACAGAAGGAGCAAGTAAAAGTAGGGATGAGAGAAAGGAGCAGAAGAGAGCTAAGCCAAGGAAAGCCCCAGAGCAAGTCAAAGTAACATACCTAAAAGAAAAGGACACCAAACAAAAAATACAGGTTGTAATATACATAGCAAAGGAAAGGGATGAGAAAATGAGAAAAAAACACAATTTAAAGGTGACAGAAGGGAAAATACAGGAAAGGCGATTGAGGCAAGTGTGAGCCAAAACACATGAGGCAAGAGGCAGCAGGAAAACAACACAAAAGGAGGTCGAGTTTCTGCTAAAGCTCTGGGGACAGCAGGACCTTAAATGAAAGGGAGGAGCCTATTTCACTGAAAAGTGGTGTATAAGCAGTGCAGAGCTCTTCTTTGGCATTTGCTATTTGACTTGAGAGCACTGGTGAGCCGTGTGAGTCCGGGTGGGAGGTGTCGTCCCTGTGCGCTTGCTGGAGAGCACGGCCTCTCGGCTTGCAGGCGTGATACCAGGTGCCACTGCAGAGCAACAATCACTCTGTCTCTTCTTGTCCCAGTCACGTATGAGCCTGACAGTGTTTCTGAACTAACAGCCAATAAAGCAAAGGGCAAAACCGTTTTATCCCTCACCTGAAACTCCTGGTTTTCGATCGTAGGGCTACAAGCTCAGTTCTTACTGATGACCTACATTTCCCCGATAAAACCAGATTGTTACCAGCACCTATGTGAGAGCCATTTCAGATGTAATCATACCTTATGTTGAGGGTCATTATGTTTGCATTATGGCAAGTCTGAAACACTTCTGTGGTCCTTTTTCCACATCTCTGAGGGAAAAGAACGGAAAATTCTTCAAGCATGTTCTGACAAAACCACTTGCTGTCAATAATGCTATAGTTTTTCAAGCATCTCCACGGCAAAATTCACCTACAGTGCATTCCAACTCCCATCGGCTAGTCCTCAGCTCTCCTTGGCCACTTTCACCAGCTGGAAGAAACATTCAAGACTGGCATGAGAAGTTTCTTTACCAAAATCCACGAACTGGGGAGGAGATAATCCACTGCTTTTCTTCTGGTCATTTGGATAGTCTTAAAGACCAAATGAAGACATGACACCACCACCCATGCCTGACATCCTCACCATACCAGGGAGGAGTCATCTCTGATTCCTCTTCTGTCAGCAAAGATGCCTCTCACATAAAGGCCAGTTGAAAATCTCAGCTATGAGAGAAAAGCACCTTTTCTTTCCCAGCCTAGTCAGAAAGAATAATCCTGCCTGACCAAGGAATCCTTTCAGAAATAAGTATGTTCCACACCACAAAAGAAAGGACTGAAGAAAGGGAATGGTCACCTGCAAAAGAGAGGTGCTGGCAAGCTGGAGGTACCCAAAGGTAAAAGGGCAGTTTGAGGGACCCCAGGAAATGATTAAAAGGGAAGAGAAGCACACATCTGGTGGAAAACGCATGACAGCGGAGGTTGTCACATGCAAAGAATATCCACATCTATAGCCATGATTAATTGTGAGAGTAATGGGTTATTTGCCCATCTAGAATGCAGAAGAACTGAAGTGTTGTGTAGAAATGCCATTAATCTCCCTTGATGGGTACATTATTTCCACTGAATTCTACCTGACATTTCAAGTTGCTTTCAACATATTTTATTGTATATTTTTTCACATTTTCAGTGCTCTATTGCCAAAGATTCTGAATCACCAAAATTAATCAGCAGCCTGGAACAGAGCCAGATACAACAAATAAGGAACCAGGCGCTTTTGATATTCTCCCAATCCTAGGTGGATGTATAACTCACATTTATTGGTATGGGAAGATCTGGGGCTGCTCAGAGAAGAAAAGAAAAGAAAAAGAAACAAATAACAACACCCATGTGCATTGTTGCAAGAAACTGATAGGTGCTGTCAATGAACAAATGGCTACTACTTCTGTTCCAAAGCATTTGTTTGACTCTTTTGGAGATCAGCAGAGGGAGAGGAGGGTCCAGGACACGCTAATTTCATGCTGGGTAAATCACCAGGAACTACATCAGATGCAATAATGTTACACCAGTGTAACTGAGGGAGGTCTCTGAGGGTGACTGAGAATATCTGGGCTCCATACGTAAAACCTACCCTAAAGGCCTGACTGCAAATTCAAAGCTACTCCTTTAACGAAGGAAGAATAAGACATGTATTTGCTTAACTACCCCTGAAGGACAGCCTGATGTGATGGAGAAATCTTCCATGTAATAAAAGTAAATGAGAATCCCTACCCCTGCTGCCTGTCATAGGGTGCTGTTACTTAGCATGCTGGAAACCAGCTGTGTAGAGGATTCCCTGTTAAATGACACTGCCTGTGCTAACTCCTCACCAGTGCTGATAAGCACAACAACGGGAAGTTACCACTGATGGGAAAGAGCAAAGACTCGAAGCAGGGGCACAGCAGTTCCCATAAACCATAAGGCAGCTGGGCGAGAAGCTTCAGTGGAAGGAGAAGCAACTTTTTTGGAAAGCCAGTATGCTTTCCTGCTCCTTCCCACGCCCCTGTCTCCCAACAAGTGAACAGTTCTTGAGAAGTTCGTGGTGGCAGCAGCTGAGCTAGCCTGGAGTTTGAAGTGGGCCTTCCTCCCCATGCAGGCACCAGTGGGGCTCCTTGTCTGCATACCTCTGCATCGAACCAAAATTAAAAATTCTGTTAAGAGAGGAAATCTCCTGCCAGATGATATCCCTAAGCTCAGAGAAATGCTGCAACAACAAACACTGTGACAGGAATTTCATGCTGAGCCCCAGCACCAAGAGGACATTATCATTTTTCCATGCTATTTTGAAGTGATGCAAAGACATCAGCATTGAGGGGACTTAAAGGACCCATTACTGCAAAGTTCTTTGACAAATAAATAAAACATGAAAGTAGTTCCCTTTGCAGGGAGAGCAGTGGAGAAGAAGGATAAGGGGAGGGCTAGGAGCAGGAACACCATTTTCGTTATGGATTTTGAACACTTAAAAACCTGCCTTGGAAGGCAGCTCAGTAATTAGCAGCAGCTTAGGTTTACAAGGGTATTTTTGCACAGCTCCATTGCACTGGCTAATTGATGGACTTTCTTCTTTGCTAGTGAGGAAATCAGGAATGGGCTTTCTTGCTGACATACTTCAATACCCTGGCTACTATTTAAGAGCCATCTCTATTCACACGCACGCGTCTATATATATACTTACACAGCAAGCGTATTTACAAACACTGCAAATATTTGGCATCTTAGAAAAGCTATGATAGAGCCCTCTGTTTTCTTAGACTATTTAGCATAAATGTACTACCTAGGAAGCAGAACTGAATAAAACTGTTTGCTCTAAAGATAATTGAAACCGTGACACAATAAAGTTACTCTGAGAGATGCGCTTGCTTCACATATAATCCTAGACTATTATCGATACTACCTGTTGCAGGGTTGGAAAAATTAAAAGATTATGAGATCTTGCCATATATGCTGTATTTACCACTATGGGCCCATTTAAATAAGGCACTTCTGAGAGCAATTGCTCCCGAAACCAAAATTTGAAAGCAGGAATCTTGTCATTTGTTAACTGCGAGCAGCAGTGTGCTGGTGCATACTATGTTTCTCATCTTAAAAACTTTTCCCACTGACTTCTGAGAAATAACAGACAATGGGCTGCTGCTTTTTGTTTCAGAAAGGAAGCCAGGAAGAGTCAATACAATTATTTTTGGCTTCTGCACACAGGGTACGCTGCCAGATAAGAACATAGTTGTTTGTGTTCTTTAGAAAAAGTCTTTAAAAAACTCTTCTGAAGAATATCTATCAGAATGCATGATCTTTATCAGTAACTAATACAAGCTGAATGCCTAAAATACGGGAAGAAGTCTTGAGTTTACCTTATTCCCCACTAAGAATAACATTTTCAGCATTACGAGTGAGGATACAAGCCAAAACATTGCATGCTCGGGTAGTAACATCCATTAAGACTACGAGTCATCTCCCCCTCCAGCTTCATCAGGGCTGAGTTGAGACCTTTCTGTTGACTTGCATGGACCTTGGATCAGCCTTTCTACTGATGCAACTCAGGAAAGCACTTAAGCACCTGCACTTAACTTCAAGCCCGCGGCTAAACTCCACCGAGGCAGAGGCAGATGTGTGCCCCAGAGCTGATCTAATAAGGAAGTCTGCAGGAGAAACAGTAAGTAAAAGCATCCATGGAATTAGGAAGACAAAGGAGCCTGAATTCCTTTGTGATGGCCGCTTCGAAAATCCTTCCTCTCCTCCAGAGCCACTCCTCCCTCCCACTTGCTGTCCAATTGAGCAAGACTGGCGTTTCCATCCTTCCTTCCTTCCTTTCTTGCTGCTGAGCTGTGGCTCTCCACAACGAGCTACAGGAGGAGTTAAATTTTTTTCATAAGTAAACAACAGTGTACTGTGCATTATAATATTGCTAAACCTGCATTTTAGCAAAATAGTCAATAGACCCTCTATAGAAGATTGTGAAGGCAGACTTCTACACTGGGTCAGCCCTGGAGAAAGAAAACACCCGTGCACAAATACTTACACAGATATTGACTTGTCCAGCACTTCTCCTGGATCAAATGTATTCTCTCCCTCTCTCCTGCCTCCAGCACTGGGTCCCATAATTAAGCAGGGAGACCAGTTCCTTGCACAAATGAGCACCGACCTCTCAAAGCAGATATGTGCAACATTTCCCACTGCGCTGCATTTACAACACGTGCCTGCTATCGTATCGACAGTGGGCTTGCTGGTGCAGTCCCACTGCACACCTTCCATGGCTCCAAGCGGCTGAGAAGCTCCTTCGAAAGGTGGATGACAGCTACGCCAGCCAAGGCCAAATTTCTGGAAGGATGGGCACTTCACTTGGTGACATCCAAGCCCTTTGCTGTTACACACATGGGATGAACTGTAGGGTGAGAGAGACCAGAGAAAGAGCTGAGCAGGCAGGGTTAGACTTTTCATCCATAATTCACCTTCAATATATATGTTTCTATATCCAGCTGTCCTTTTGACACACTTTTAGGACAGTGAGGCCTATGACCAGAGAGTCTGCAGAGGGAGCGTTAGATCAAATGTTCACACATACAGTGATTTCCACAGAGGATTCAGTTGTCTCAGAGGGAGGTGGCCTTCGCTGAAGTAGAGTTTTCTAGCAATTAATTTTGGGAAAAAGCCTTCCCTCAAACACTACATTCAAACAGAACTGCAAGTTTTCCTTAGAATGAAAATCCTCCCTTTGAAATAGACTGTGGTAGCCTGCGAAGCTTAGGCTTTAGTAACCCACTTCAGTAACCGGAAAACTGTTAGACCCATCATTTTCAGCCTTCATGCAAGCTTCTCAGAACGAGCGCCAGCAATGACTTCCCCTTTGCACCAACTACTGTGAACTAAAAATGCTGCCAGCTTGACTTTGCGTTTTGTATTGATTCTTCAGGGCCTCCAGCAATCTGATCCAGCTTTGAAGCTGGCCCTGCTTGGAGCCAGAGGTTGGACCAGGCCAACCTAAATTATTCTGCGACTGTAAAATGCAGATGGAGAGGAATCTGCAGTCACAGGAGAACTACTGAGTCAGGCTTGCTCACTCAGCAGCCGATGTGAGGAAAGGACACTAGCCTAACTTTAGACTGCTTGAAAATTAAAGGGCACGGAATGGGACAGCAGAGAATCTACAGCTTCTAAAAATCCCAGTTTTTCACATGAAACCCATCACAGTGCCAGAATATTTTATTCTCTCAGTTTTGCTGTGTAGGAAGTAATAGTGCGTCTCCGCTACGTATCACGACCCTCTCTCCTCAAAGTCAATAGGAAATGCGCACATCTGCATCTCCCATTCAAGCTCATCGGCATGACTGGCACTACAAGCACATGCTTAAACACTTTACTGAATAAAACTCTGTGCATCCTCCCATCCTATCTGTAGCTATGAGCCATTTTCCCACAAGCATTCATTCTTTGCTACATCATATAGAAAGGTTCAAAAGCATGTAAAAAGGTTACCGTTTTCTATTAAACTCTGTAGTGCTTTTCTATAAGGCTAGTAAATTCAGTTTATTGAGCAATATGACTGCTTGAGCATTTTTGGTGTACTATAATCTATAAGAGATATTGTATTATCCAGTACATTTCAATCTTTGAAAATTTTTTAAAGACTGAAATGCTTGCAATTTAATTTTAGGAATGCATTAGCACATATACTATAGAGAAAATACATTCATATTCAGCCAACATTATAATAATTTCTGTTATCTCAAAGAAATCTACTCTGCTGGCATTAAAAATGTACATGAAGATGGACTGTATTCACCACAATTATCTTTACTGTTAAGCATTTAAAAAGCTTGAGCCCATTACAATTTGATGACAGTTAACGAGAGAATAAATTTTGTGATTAAAATTCTAAACATTAGAGGCGAGAAATCCAGTTTGACATTATTTGCAGAGAAACACCAGATCCAGAGCTCTAAAATAGGATTTTAAATAATTTAAAATGTTATATTTCTTTAATGAATTAACAATGCATGCCTGAGTAGACTTTTCAGTATTCAGTGGAGGATTACCGCAGGAAGGTCAAGTTACACCAAGAGTTTGTGTATGACAAGGTTGTTCACTTAGTGCTAGAACTGACATGTAAGGGCTCTGATGTAATATTTGAATGGTTACCAACGCACAATCGGTCTGCAAAGAAAATGCTGATAGTTTAGGAGAGGAAACTATTAGGCAGCCAAAGGTTGAAATCAATAATGATGCAGTAGGCTTTTGTACAGGGAAGGTGAATTAGGCTGCATGCTGTAAGACTAACAGCGTTCAGACCCGCTGCCATAAACTCAGAATTCGCAACAGCAAATCTGACAGCATGTTCAAAGACTTATACTAATATGCAAGAACAGATTTGGGGGGCTGTAATGGTAATGATACTACAGATTGGTCTTCCATTGTAAGTAGGCTACATATGGTTGAGGAAAGTATGAATGTATCTTCAAAATGGAAAACTCCAACCATTTCTGGTTATATTGTGTAGATTTTGTTTGCAATGACATGCTAAATAGCAGGATTAAAGAAGTGCATATTAAAACTACCATCACTGAAAAGAAAAGTAATATTTGTGCAGTATGTCAGCACACAGAATAGCATGCTCCAGCACTGGGGAAAGTCCCTGACAGATAAGGTTTGACACACCAAAATGATTTTATCAAAACTTGGAAAGCTATGCCGCAGGCTTAAAATGTCCAGGCTCCTAGCAATGCTGAGCAAACCGGTGGGTATCCAACCACAGCAAGACAAAAGAAGAAAGGATAATTGAGCAGTTGGGTTCCAGCTTCAAAAACAACTCTCTTTGTTATCGCATCCACTCACAGCCGGCAAAGCTGCTGCCAGCTGTGGAAGACTCGGCTTTGCAACCATGGCGCAAGTGGCATTTCAGGAGCATTTTGTCTGAGGGCTTAGAGGGGCACACAGGGTAGCATTATGCCTCTAGACACGAACTAATCTCTTGAGTAAAAGTGCAGTATCCATGTGAACTGAAGAATAAGGCAGACGAGGTCTTTTATATTTGGAGGTCTGTTTCATGAGGAGTTCCTCATAATCTTGAATGACAGTGTGCTTGCATCAGGGCTGGGCGAGCGCCACCAGTGTATCCCTTGCCCCATGCTCTTTTCCTTCCCCTATGCTTCACAGTTGCTGCAGTGCACCTTCCCTCCACTGTGGAATAAACGTGGCAGTGCCTGTTCACAAAGGGTGACTTTGGTCTAGGGATGCGTAGCTCTACGTGCCCACTGTAATCATGGAAAAACAGAGTTCTCCTAGGGTGATTTGGAGAACGAGCCCAGCACAAGTCATCAGTCACCCCCGGGAAGAGTTAAAATACTTCAATGGCATAGAATAGACCCTCTTCCTTAAATTATCCTTTGTCAGGCTCCAACGAGTATTTTAAATCACACCTATCCAAACATGGCATAGAACAGTACCTTGGGCCATGTGAAGTATTTTAACTTCAGGTGTCGATGGACAGACTTTATCCCCTTTGCTTCCCCTCTCGAGTGCTAAAAAACTCCTGCTGGGGAATGAAGGTCACTCCAGATGCACATAGATGAAAATTACATGGAACATTAGCATGAGTTCCGCTAAAGGAAAGTCTTCATAAACCCCTCCTCGCAGGCTCAGGTAACCCCTATCACATTTATTAGGAGTTTCTTGCACACCAGTGTTAGAGATAAGCACTCCAGAGCAGTGGAAATGTTGCCATTTCCCTTGGTTTCATTTTCTGTGTACTTTGATTTTATTTTTAGTATGCATGGAGATTATAGGCAACATGAATAATGTCAGGGCAGAGGTGATTCATTTTTATGACACTTTTCAGCAACAGCATGTGAGATATGAGCAATAGTGTGTCAGTTGCCTTGGCTCACATTTGCATCCAATCGTCAATGAGTAAAATGAAATCTCACAGCTGCCAACGTTCAATTTCTGAGGCTCTCAGGATTTTCATCACACATCTACAACAGACAGAAAGTAATTCTCAGATGACTTTTGCTTTAAAGTTACAACATTATATCTATTTTTAAGGACAAAAAATAGAATTAGGATTGCATCTAATAAGTCATTGATACTACATGCTATATGCCATTATACAATTATATTGAATGCACTTAATAAAAAGTTTATGTTTGTGCCAAAAATGCCAGGTAAACACCTTTATTTGCTGTGTATCAGTCTAAATTGATTGCAGTTAACATGGCAGTCTTTCCTCTGAAAGCATCTCAGGATGGACTGCCAGGTTATACTGGCAGATACATATTAGAGGCCTTCTAATACTCATTCTCCAAAGCATAGCAGATCAGCTGTCAGGAAGAAGTTTCCTGCTCATATATGATTTAAGAGTTCTCATTCAGCAGGTCTCAGGTAGCCATTTCAGCTGATAGCTAATCTCAAGGTAAAGAAAGCTTTCAAAATATTGATGGATCTAGCCTTTCAGGTTTCAGCAATTCTGTCCTATCTTTCTCAGCCCACTATATGTATTTCAAAACCTCCCAAACATCTCACTTTTAGACAAGGCTGGGCAAAAGGTGCCTGATCCAGACCTCAGTGAAGCCAAAAAGATTTGTAATGACTTGAATGTAGTTGGACGTAGAACCACAGAGGTGTTGTATAGTCTGTGTCTGCATAAGCAAGTTCACTGAGGAGCAGATCTGTAGAGAGAAAGTTGGTACTAACACTTCATGCCTTTTGGGGGTGAAGGGTTTAGTGCAAACTATTTGCAGTCTGGTCCCATGCACTGAATGCCCATAGCTTCTGCAGTGCCACAGGAGCAACACTTCTGGTTTTTATTCACCTGAAAGGTGCCTGCTTTGTGCAACCCAAGACCACTCCGCTAGGCAGATAAAAGCGTGGTGAGTGAGGATGGACAGCTTCACTTCAGAAGCAAACTTCTTATCAAGCCTAAAATGCTTGATGAGGCATGTCCACACTTATCAGTATAATTATGTTTCTTGACATTTTGTTAAGCATGGAAGTAGTAGCTGCAGTCCCACAGTCTTGAACATGAACATGTTTAGTCATGACACCATGAAGTATCTATGGCATTGTCATTGTTTGGCTTATTAAATCGTAGGCTTTTTCAGATTAAAGATTCTGAATGATATTGAGATAGATAGACTGGATCAAAAATCTACCTAATACAGACCTTTACCTGTGTAGCAGTTGACATCAGGAGCTTCTGAATCATCCTTTAAATTACCCTAACCAAAAGTGCATAGCAGTGATTTATCTCAGTTAGACTTCCACGTTCAGATGACAGCAGTTACACAGTTCAAGCCCCTTCCTATAGCCTCCTTCATAGTAGAAAACTAAACAATCAAACAATTAATGAAGCATGGCTTTGTTGCCAGAAATAGCAGGTGCAAACCCTTTTAAGTGTGAGAAAACCTGCAGTATTGAGGACAGTCTTTTTGGCCGCTGTGGCATGAAAACTGTGAATTGCTGAGCAGTGTGCTTGGGAGACTACCTCCCACAGATTCTGCCATTGGTACAGACTCTAAACACAAAAGAAAACTATTGCTATTCTTTCCTGGAACTAAGAAGATAATGTTAATCTCCTATGAAACATGATTTCTGTTATCAGTGCTCAAGGTAAAACAGCAAATGGCGGTCTGCCATGCCACCAATTACATATACATATATATACAAAATATAAAATCAATTGAGATTTTTGTCAATCTCAAGGAAAAAAGAAAATAAAGGTGACTCGACATTGTTCTCCTCGAAGTTTAACTTATCATATTACATGAAAAATTCTCCCTATCAGTAATATATCTTCAAAGGATTTTAAAGGTTTTACAAGCATGTCTCCCAGGGAGTTTTGTTAGAGCCTCATTGACAACATCCCATGTTTCTAAAACACTGTGCCTAGGCAACTGAGCTCTGAACACTAAGCTTACTCACAGAGAGCTTGCCAACATACCTAATGAGTGTTTATGACTATTGAATTAGTTCATACCGACTCACACTATCCCAGTTGGGTACTAATCCTCAGCTGAGAGAAGAAATGTCCAAAATATTGATAGCTTCCTAAAGTACAACCCTGCCATAAGTCATTGCCCAAATGTTCCCAATTTGCTTCTGTCAAACAGTGTAGGGCAAGCCACATTCACTGGGGTGCCCCTCAACATACCCCTGAGTAGGGGAAAGAGGGGAAGCCAAAAAACTAACCTTTTCACCTTTGCATTACGAGGTTGTTCCCAGAAGCACTTCCAGACAGGCAGCAGTTTGGAAAGCTACCGTCTCTTATCTCTTAGCTACTTCTTGCCAAGGGAAAATGCAGTGACTGACTGCAGGTGAGCACCTCCACTCCCCAAATCTCCAGTGCAGAGCTTTGGTCTACTATGTCACATCTGCTTGATTTGAAGGTGCTTGCTCAGGTGTGGGACTTGCAGCCTGACCTCTCTTAATTGTTCTGCTTTACTTGGCAGCTATTTCCCACCCTGGGTGCAGCACAGTTACGTGTATGTGGCTGCACAGCACGGTAAGGTGCTTTTCCTGTCTTGAGGTCCCATTGAAGTGACTGCGCTGACCTCCTTTTAGCCACTCACAAGCACACGTTTGCAACTTCCACATAGGAAATTTCTCTGTGAGCCTAACAACCATGGGCAGCCTAAAAAGCCTCCCTGTGTTATGAAAACAAAGAGGCACGGAGGGGGAAAAAGTGCACAGTTCACTTGCTGCTGGATGCAGTTCCTTTTCTGCAGCACTGTCGCTCCTGTGTCCGTGCAGGTTTCAGATCCATTTAACTTCACCTTGCTCATTCAGAGAACCTGTGTTTCATGCAAAGCCCTCCCAAAGGGTCTGTGCTCCATCCTGTCAGGACAGTATTCTATGGAAGTTATTTTTGCTTTTTATTTCACAGAAAAAGTATAGCATGATTTTGTTTTACTGGGGGGGGACACTGATACAGATACTATCAGCCTGAAATTCTGTACCTCAAAAAGCCTGAGTACTTTCAGGTACAAGTCTGTCCCCTGCCAATATTTTTTGTTTTACAATCACCTTCTACTTTGTTCCCTTTTTGTATTACAATAAATTATCTTCCCCACTGCTGAGCTAAAGGTCTGCGCAAACATTGAGGGAAACTGCCTTTACATAAATTGTTGTCAAACAAACAAAGGACAAACAATGCTTGCCTCTAAGGTATCACAAGCACAAGAAGAGGCAAATAAAATCACAGCTTTGAGCATGAGGTTGTACGCCAACCCTATCTCTACCATCCCTGCCATGAAGGTGCCCTTCATCTGGAACACCAGGGGCTGCTGACGGAGCACTGGGTTCCATTTCACCTTCATCTGCGCGGGCTCGGGGTTCACCCTGTGCCATCAGCTCAGGGTATCATCAGCGGCATTTCTTGCAATATACGATCTAGGACAAACACATTCACAGAGACCTTGGCCACGTAAGACAACTGCAGAAAACTCTGCTAGGTCTGGGCTTCAGCACTGTTACTTTAAACCCTAGCTCTCCACCTGGCCTCAAAGAAACCACCCTCAGGATGAAAGTAACAAGGGTTTGGGGTTTTTTTTGGTCTCCTCCATGTTTTAACCATTCTCACAACCTTGCCCTTTGCCTCTCTGAATAGAAATGAGAGCTCATCAGACAGTAATTGTCATAAATGTGAGCTGGTGGCATTATGAACTATTGAAAATGTTAGGAAATATTTAGGCTTTGTCACTGTGAGCACTGCATAGTGTCAAAGGTGACATCTGCTTTGGTGGGGGTCTAGCTTAAGGTGCTAATTGGCATTTATTGAGTAATATTTGTGACTTCAATCTATAGAGTCACGATCTCTGACTCATGTTTCAGACAACTTTGTTGTGTCAGTTAAAATATGTAAATACCCTCTCAACATTAACACATCTCAGATGCCCTTGTATTATACAGTTATCCTTTTCATTACTTTTGACCAAGTCTTTGGAAGCAATTATCTTCTTATCAAAGACTTTTTATGTGTTCATGGAAATTAAAGATTTATACAGGAAGAAAAATTACACAAATGGTTTGTAAAGAAAAGTTCACATACTTCCTAAAGGCTTACATCTTTTGAATTTAGTATTTTTGAAAGGATAGAGATTCAGAAAAAGCTTGCTACACTGGGAAAAAAAAACCCACTATCAAAGCTGTAAAGCCTCAACATACTTTGGTAATAAATCTTGGCTGTCTACATGCTTGTCTTTGTTAATTCATGTGCATCAAAGTATTCTAACAGAATTCAAATGATATACTCAATCCAAATTTTAGTAGTGTTTAGACCAAGCAAGAACACATTTGTGTACCTGATTTTATGGCTATGTGCAGTATGCAGTTTTGTCACTAATTCATTGACTTTTCTTTCATCTGGGACCCAAGGCAGCCCACAGGAAACATTGAATTCTGTCTGTGTTCTCCAGCCTCAGAACAAAATCCTTTTTTTATTCACTTCAGCCAAATTCTGGCTTTTCTTTAATTGAAGGTACTCCACTGTAAAAATAAGTAATACATTACCAGCATTAAGTTTCTCTCTGTGGCATTGCACTGTTGCAGGCAGTGCCGTGGTGGGAAAGAAACAGTCCTGGCACCTGGAGCACATGTGCAGGAGACATGTGTTAAACATCCTGTGAAATTACACAGACCTGAAAAATATCCTAACATGGGTAAAAGACAAGCAGGAGAGCATAGCAAAGCAGAATAACAGTGCCAGCTAGTTTCTGGTGTAGGTATGAAGCAGTACAATGAAGATGCATAAAAGCTACTAGGAGAGCATATATTTGTTATTAAAAGCCTGCCAACCACACAGCACTTACAAACAGAAGAGTGGTGGCCTTTGCTCATGTATTTTATGGTGTTGTGATGGGCTTGGTCAACCCCAAGGTTGGCAAAGATGGATTGTTAGGAATATGAATGCAGATACTGCAAATGAATGAGGAAATGTAGTTGTCAAGAATCCCTAAAGAGGACATCCCTAAAAGATAAAAATGTTTATGTGGGAGAGAGGCATTATAAAGGGAATAGAGAAGGGAAGCAAAGTCATAAGAGAAGCAGACCTGTGTGCAGATATCCTAGCTAAGGAAAAAAGCACACAAAGGGAGCCCAAGAAAAACACAGGATTCAATCAGGACTACACCAGTACTTCTTCAGGAAGGAAGAAGTAGGTTATAGAGTGCTATTTAATGTTGCCAGGGAAAAGCTTCAATCGTACTACTCCAAAAGGAGAGTGACTTTAAAGAGGATGTTCCTTGAGAGGGAGACACAATACTGATAATCGTTACTATAAAGGACACAAATTGTCTCAGAATTTTCTTCTCCAGACATTTTTACTGCAGGGATTTAAGAATGAATGTGACCAAGCGCAGAGCAGTTACTGGCAGGGATGGCTAGGAGAAAAGATGCTGCTGTACCTGGCAAAGAATACCAGGCCAGCGAAGCCAATGGCATCAGTGAGAAATCTAAGGTCCAAGTAAGGATTGCCCATCACTTGTCTTTTACATTCCAGTCCCTTTATTTCACAGACTGTTTAGTTATGAGTATGTCAGAAACAGATTCTTGCTTCTTTCTACAGTCATTCAATCCCATACTGAAGTTTGGAGTCCCCAGACCACAATGTTTGTTCTGTATTGCTTCAAGCATGAGAACAACTTTTCCTACAGGGAGATACTGATCATCTGAAAAACCTACATCAACAGCAACAAAAGCTTCAAAACCATCATTAATGTTATTTTTTTTCCCTTGAATTTGATTCTCCATTCCAACTTCTTAGACTGTGGATGGCAGAAGACACATTCCTTACAATGGCTGACCACAAAGTGTTGTATATTAATGTTGAATTTTCCCAAATCACAGAATCACAGAGTCA
>VYXH01011114.1:686566-704381 GCA_013397275.1 Burhinus bistriatus | reverse complement strand
ATATAGTCCAGTGATACCTCAGTGGAATCACCTCTTGGTGTTTGAAGGGAGAAATAAACACGCTTCAGTATTAAAATACTTTCTTTTTTGATGTCTCTGAAGTATTTGTCCTCTCTGTTTCAGAGCAAGTGAGTTCCGAAACATGTGCAGAGGTCAGAGAATGTGTGTATTCCAGATGTACATCTATAAAAGGGAAACCAGAGTTTGTGTACTTGTGAGCATATGTATGAGCTGGCTCTGAAGTCAGTGACTCATTTGCCTGAGCTGAGCCCTTTGCTTTTGTATTCCTGCTGTAATAAGGGATGCATAAAGTATCCCATGCAGACCGTTATGGTGTAGTTGCACTCCAGAGGACGTAGTGAAGTCTCTGCTGTTTCCCAGGAATAATCCCAAGCACTAATTGTTCCCACAGCATAATCATACCCTTTTATTGTAAAAGTTTGGTTTTATGCATTCAGTGTCTCCTCTCCCGCCTCTCTTGCTTGTATTGACCGAGAAGTTTGTGCTGCTGGGGATCAACCAGACCAGGGAACTAAGCAGAACTAGTGGGAAAAAAAAGATCCCAAATAATTTAAAATAAGGATTTTTTTTCAGCCACCACATCATTATTTTGAATCCTGTTGGCTATGCAACTGATTATACATACGGGTGGGGAGGAGGATGTGGGTATACTGAGGGAAGAGCGAGCCCAGCTGATGCCATCTTAACATGTGTGCAGAACTCCTGGCAGGGGAACTCATTACGTGCCACCCATGGGACAGGGTATGCACAGCAGTCTTAGGTCTCTACTCAGTCATGGCCTGGGGCTGGAACTTGAGCACAGCCACCAGAGGCAAAGGATACATGCTCAAAATAGACCATGTCCTTCATGAAACATTCATGAAAAGAATAGTAACCTTTTTTTTCAAATGAAAGCTGACCCATTTCTGAATCTCCCAAATCCTGAGCTGGTATGCTAACCTTGGGTTGTTCTCCCTCTGTGAACCTGTGGAGAGCTGAACTGAGAGAAAGAGAAAATAAATGTGCTAGGTCAGAATGTTCTGATATTTTAAAATCTCTAGGACAATTGTATTGTCTTCAAAGGAATTTCAACTGGATCCTAAACAAGTTTGCTTAACAAAAATTCGTGCAGGAATACTTTGAATGAATAATACCAGGCAAGTAATGCAGGCTAGTAGTGCAGGTTCTCAAAGGTCTTCACTACATATATGCATCATATATACTAGGAAGTTTTTTTTAACATGCTGTTTTTCCTTTAATAATATGACTAAACTGTCAACAATAGGTATCGACCAGTTTTAGTCAATTGGATAGAGATTCAGGTTCAAAAGTTCACCTGATTCATGCTGAGGCTTTAAACAGTTTTTTTACTTCCTTCTAAGAATGCTGTATAAGGGAGGTCAATTTAAGAGGTTTGCGCTTAATTGAAAAAGGAGTACTAATACTAATGTGCTCTTCAAAAAAACATCTAGGATGTCTCTTAGCAAGGATTAGCCACCTGGGTTAATTTGCAGCCTTCCCACTGCTGTGTTTGTGTAGAAAATCATTCTTCCTCTTCCCCATCCGTGAAAGAGGGATAATGGAAAGCGTGACAATACAGAGGCAGAAGTACTGTCAATAATTTGCAGATAGACAACAAAAGAAACTGGAGTGTGTCTGATGATGGTTTTTGTGTTTCTCTTTCCTTGCTCCTCTCATCGTGATGTCATCCAAAAGGGAATTCAGAGCTCTAGTGATTGAGATGGTATTGGCCACCGATATGTCCTGTCACTTCCAGCAAATCAAAGCCATGAAGAATGCTTTGCAGCAGCCAGAAGGGTGAGTCACTTCACAACACTGTGCACTGAGGGGCTGCATTTCAGCTGGTGCTTTACCATTGTGTTCGACTTCAAAAGCTCCTCTCCAGAGGCCCTCACTCTCTTTGATGTCCACATCGATTCTCTTTCTGCTTTTGAATTTTCAATGAATTCACTTAAGAGTGTACTGGCACCCCCCTATACACACATCTCTATTCTGTGCTGGTGAACCAAAGCTTGCAAAGGTCATCATGTTGGGATAAGCCTCCCTGGGCATTTCGCTTTGCATATCAGGGTAACATCAAGGACATGATCCAGCTGAGTGACCTCTACATCTTGAATATGACTCAACGTTATAAGATCTGCAGAACACAACTTACGCATTGCCCTTCTGCAGATGGTATCAGCTGCTGCCTGTGCAAGGGGCCTGCTCCATAACCAGAGGACAGATGAAAACAACTTGAGATCCCCTAAGGGGAGGACTAGAAGGTAACAGATGGAGCAGTATGAGGAAAGCCTTTTCTTCTTCCCAGTATGCCACTGGGAGCTGTAATATTTTGTTCACGGGTCTTCCCCATAAAATTCTTTTTATACTGCAGAAAGCTTTGAGTAATGGTCTTTTTTTCACCCTGGACACAGGTCTGTCCAGAGCTGCCCAGAATTATACCTGTATCAGTCCAGGGCGGCTAGCCACTTTGTCCTCTCAGAAGCTACAACTCTTCCAGCTATTTCAGACAGTCAAAAGCTGGAATTAAAAGTGAAGACTACCCATCCCAAGAAAGCATTATTTACTGCATTCTTGGGCTAGCCACTCAGATGATGGTTTTAAGAAATTGCCAGCTTTTTTTGTTCTAGGGAACCAAATGCAAGGATCACCTTCTGACCTTACACTAGTTTTCTAACAGTGACACATTTATCAGTTACTATTTAGACTCATCAGTGCCCTTGAGATCAGATCCTAACTATTTACGACAGTAAGACGGTAGGGGCCAACTTCTCTTTTGAGCTGCATAAAATGCAGCCCAGCTGAAATGGGGACCACAGCAGCTCTTCAAGCCTGCTTGTGCAGACAAGGAAGCCTGGAAAGGAGATCAGCAAGGCTGAGCAAAGTTTCTTTTTGTACTTCTTAATGTCTCTGTTACAACAGGAATGGTGTATATTGGAGAAATTAGACAATCTTTCATAGTTGTCTGATTTTATGAACACAGAAATCATTCCATTAAAATCTTGGACAAAGATTCTAATGACCTCATTTCCACGCTTAGGTGAGATTTTTGTCATTCTCCACTGTGACAGCAGACAATTAATTTGTTCGATCCTTTGGGTTTTCAGAATTGACAAGCCGAAAGCCTTATCACTGTTGTTGCATACAGCAGATATCAGTCATCCAGCCAAGGCCTGGGATCTCCATCATCGCTGGACCATGTCTCTGCTAGAGGAGTTCTTCAGACAGGTAAAGCTAGGGAAGTTCCTCTGCATTTCTACAACACAGAGGGAGTGTCTAGGACTGGGCAAGGAAGTAGGAAAATATAAACACGTATCTTTTCCTTCCTCTCTGATTTTCTCAACAGCCTCCTAAATGATATGGAGCTTTCTCATCTGGCACCAGTAGCACTGGCTATTAATGCCGCTTGGGAAGTTAGTGTCTGATACACTGCCTATAGATATAGATGTTATCTACATAGTAGAAATTCTGATTTGGGAAGCTAATATGTGTTTCAAATCAGCAAAATATAGAATATGTGATGTTCTACTTAGCTGTAGAACCATAGAAAACAGATTTAAGTAGCTGTACTTTATAGAACGGTACTTATATTGTTGAGGTAGATCTGAAAAATGCATTACCATTACTTTAGATGAAGTGAACTGATCTAGTGGACCACCTGTTGAGAGAACCACAAATCTAGACAAATCATTAAGCTCTGTGTGATAGCTATAAGCTCCCCAAGTGACTAATTAAACGCATTTAAAAAGCTGCCTTAAAAAAAAAAGTAAACAGCACTTAGGAGTGTTTAGGATACTTTTCAGCAATATGAATTGCTAAACTAAGCAGAAAACTAGGTGCTTAATTTCCCCCCAAAGTTCAATAACTTGTTATATAGTAAATCTGAATGCAAAAAGGAAAAATATATGACAATTTAAGAAAAGTGCTAATGATTTTTTTAAATGTCATCTATTTTTAAAGGCATTGTGGGAATCCCTTCTTAATAAGGACATTGCAAGAATTTGCTTTGAAATGAATTTTTTAATTTGTTTTTCAAACCAAGAAGGGGTTTACTAGGTGGAAGCAGGTTGATCATACCTGCATCTGTCTCTATGTTGCCACACAGGAGGCTCGTGCAAGTAGGATGATTTTCACATACAATTTAGGGAAAACTCTGGGCCTGTTTGTGCTTTTGTAGCACCAAATTGTACTAGATATGTTAAAATACACCACTGCTGAATCTCCTAAGGACTGGTGAGGGAATTAAGATTAGCTAGATATGAGACCACAAAAAGCGAAAGTTTTGATCTGTTTTACACATGTAATGAAGACAAAATTATTATTTTATGTTTTCATAAGAAGAATTTCAGTTCAGCCAACAAATCCTACTTTAATTTTAGATAAAGCTTTTATACAAACTTGCATTCTGGTTCCAAATTCAGAAGTAGTATTAACTTCAGGAAAACCTTAAGCTTACCATGAAGCATAGACTTGTGTTCACTGAAGTTATTTAGTACTAGATCAAGAAATACATTCCTACCTGACAGCAAATGAACAACACACACTCTTCTCACAAGCTAAGAAGTACCACTAGGCAGATAGGACCATGGTGATAAGAAACTGGGCTGGCCTCAGATTAGGTATTTATTTCCTTATGCTCTTCACCTGCAGACCCTCTCTTGTCCTTTCTGTTATGTGCTCTGCAGAGACATAAAGCCTGACTTAACCTATAACAGTACAGGTCCCAGCCCTATTGGTTTCCAGGTATTTTGTGATGTGATACAGGTCTTTCTACACCAAGTAACCATGCTGTAGGTGTGAATGATGCTTCTGAGTACAATACTGTTTTTTCATGTTCAGCAGCTCTGGTGAGCATCTCTTAAAGCAGACAACTTGCATGTATTAATTTGTTTTTCTAATGCACTTTAGCTAGCTCTAAGGGAGCTGCCCAAACAGCTTAGAAGAAGTCAACTGTCTTTCTGAGCAGTAAGAAAGGCAGTTAAGGGTTCCTTCCTAAAAACCATTAGGTGCTGGGGTTTTTAAGAGGCATAAGGAGTAAGAGAAGAATGATGATGAGGTAAGAGCTGGTATTGAGAGGTGCTTTTCCTGAGAGATCCAGCAGACACAGTAAAGGAATGTTACTTGGAAATATTTCTGTGTTTGGTTCTACCCACATATTTGTATATCAGACTCTTAACATAAAGCAGAATTGTTCTGCAATAGAAGAATACTATTGCTTGTTCTTCCACCCAAAACACTAATAGGACTTGTGCCCCTATTTCATGTATGTTATATTAACAAAAAGAAGAATTCAGCTCTTCTTATGCCTACAGAAGTTTTTCTCTGATTAGTTTGCTGGCTATTTTAGCTTCCATTTGACATTAGTCAGAACACTGGCAAGAAGTTCAGCACAGTTAAAGTGAGCTGCTGATTTAAGGACTTGATCCTATAGTGTAGTTAACAGGCTATTTGAATTTGAATACTCAGTAGGGAGTATTGCAACTATGTCATCCTATATATCTTCTCAGCATAAAGCAATACATTATAGGGTGACTGAACCAAGTTAAAGGGCTTTTTGAGAATATGCAGCTTGAAAGACTGGAAAAAAAATGGGATTGTAACACTTCATCTTCTGCACTGTCTTGTGATGTTAGAAAAGGACTTTCAGTTCTGAGGGCTGGAAATTGTGTTTGGACTTTTGTACTTAAGCACTTATGTAAAATGTTGACAATGTCAGTGTTTCCTTTGGAAGAAAAACGTAATCTGCATCTGGCCAGCCATGACCTGTGAATTCCTTATCTGAAAGACTAAAAAAGACATGCAAAGAAATGCAAGCCCTGGAAAATCAGTCCTGACACTGATGTTTTCTCTTGAAAGGTTTGCTCTGAGAACTGAGTTCTGCTGGGTTCTCTGGACAACTGCAATGAGAAGCGTTCTTGTGCTCAAGTGGGTTTCTAACTGGCGCATAGAAGTACCAAGCAGGCAGGGGAAGTTCTGAGGAGAGATTCCCTGGAATCAAAATGCTTAATTCACCAACTTCTCCTTGGACTGCAATTTTCCAGCCAGACTCAAATTCTCCACAATTTGTGTTAAAAAAAAAAAAAAAACAAACAAAAACAAAATCCAAAACTTAATTAAAGAAAGTAAAATGAGAGGCTTTTACAGTTGTGACCTAAGATATCAAAGTGCAATGTGTCTTGTCTTTTTCTAATTTCTTTTCAATTTTGTTTCTCCAGGGTGACAAAGAAGCAGAACTAGGGCTTCCCTTCTCTCCACTGTGTGATCGCAAGTCTACTATGGTTGCTCAGTCTCAAATAGGTATGTCCCTTTTGGTGCACGCAAAGTACCATCTTAAAAGCAAAACTTACTCCTCTCTGTGGGGCTAAGATGATGGTGTCCTCTCATCATTTGGAACTATGTTAAAGAGAGGAAATAAAGCACAATGGTGTTATTTTCCCCAGATCAACAATTCAAAGCTGAGGAGCGATTAAATTTATGGTGGTGGTTCCATGCAGTAACCACGCTACCTCTCATGTGTCTGCAGAGATGACTACAGTGCCTGGTTATGACACTACTCCATGGTTTTCTGAGCTGTGAAGATGAGGCACACACGGCAATGTGTTGTCATATGAGTGGATGTGAATATGTAATGTCAGTCCCTTGGATGACCTGGGCAAAACTTATTTTGTGTTTTTCCATTTATTCCTCCCACCTTTTCCCTCCCAGTGGTTCAAGCCAAACAATGTTTTACACTGAAGCCAAGCAAATAGCAAACCTTTTTCTGCTCCACTGATTCAGAAGCAGAGATCTTTTTACAGACTCACCAACAGCGCTTTCTCTATCTCTCCTCCAGTTACTGAGTGAAAAAGTAGGAGAAGGATGAGGCAACAAGCCTGGTATTCAGTGAGAAAACAAGAGGGGCTAAGTGAAGTAAAACTGTTCCAGGCTGGGGGCAAAAAAGGACAATGGAAATGGTGGATTTGTGGGTGGATTTTTATACCTAGGAGGCAAGTGACGTAGACAGAAGAACATGATCTAACCTCAACTGGGGAACAGGATGCCAAATGGAATAACAAAAGAAAGATAACAGGGACCCTAAAAATGAGGGAACTGAGTCCAGAAACAGAATGAGAGAGAATGTATTAAAGGAAATAAAACAGAAAAATTGAAGTATGAAATTTCTCTCAAAGAACAAGGCAAAGATATCCCTGAACCTGGGAAAGTTCAGATTCATATCTGTGGCTAAGAGCTGTTTCTGTTTAAAATTATTTTATTGTTCGTGTTAGGCAAGCCATCCTCTAAGGGATCCCATCCCAGATTTTTCTGGCTTTGGAAGTTTAGACAGTTCAGCCAAGAATCTGAACTTGAAAAGCCCTATTCAAGCGTGGCCTGGTTACCAGACTTGTAGCGCTTAGTCCTCTGCAATGGGTAACCCAGAAGAGTGGAAATGTGTGTAGACTGCAGTACAACTGCTGAGGACATTTGTGTTCTGCCAGCAGCTGGGTGGAGGGAAGCAGCAGCAAACTTGAAGTGCTGCAGTCTCAGCTAAAACCCACGCTGAGAACTCCTGGGCTGACTACACCTACTGCTGTGCTGTGGGAGAAGATCTCACTCTCTGGCTGGTGTGGAGGGAAGCACACGTAGAGACTTCTCTTTCGCATCCCTTCTATCAGCTTTCAGATATGTCCCTCACTCCTTACAGGGAAGAGTTGTGTTTCCCACGGGGTCCCTCTACGTAGGGTAGTGTGCGCTTGCAAACTCGTTTTCCTTGTCCTCCTCTCTTGTGTTCTTTTGCTTAGGAAGGCCAGGAGAGCCAAGAGACTTATGCACAGATGCCCCTTGTGTCAAGCCACTGCAAAATTAATGGTGAATTAAACCATCACCAACACAATTCCACCTTATAACAAAGGCACTTCTCAGTATGCAAAGGCAGCCTTATTTAGTCAAATACTATTTGTCATTATATTCGATTTGTGCAGTTTATTAATCCATTGACATTAATAGGCTACTCTCTATAAATCTTGCCTTCTAACATTATCAAATTTTCATTTCTCAGTCTGCTGCACATATTGGCAGTGTCTTTCTGTAACATCTCCTTTGTTAAATGAAAACCTCTTGTTTTTTGACTATCTGCTGAACTAAGGCATTCAAAGTTGTAGGCTAGATTCTCAGACAAATAATTTGTTCCCATTCATTTATTTACCTGATTAATAGCCTTAAAATTTTTTTCCCTGGAATAGTAATTACTACATTTCTTTGCAAAAGTAAGTTCTTACTGAATTCCAAATTGTGCTCATTATGTGCAGCAAGCAGCCATCGGTTCCCACAAGTAAAAAAACTTCTGTCCTTTGTGAAATAAAATTGTGCTCTTGGTTCTGTCAGGGACAGAGCCTAGAAATCCTGTTCTGGTGACTCAACCTGTTTGTAGTTGCCGGTTTGCTGCTCTAAGGTCACTGCAGATGCAACAACGGTGGGCAAGCGTTTTTATTAATGAAAGATTTTCAGAAATGCAGACTAAAGATTTTGCAGTATGGACTTTTTCCACAGAAATGAAGCAATCTAACAGCAAAAACTTTCTCAAAAGAAAGAATGTCTCTCTCCTGTTGCTTCAGTTTGTGAAGAAATTGTTCAGAGTTTGAATTGATAATTAAAAAAACCTGACTATCAAATAATGAACCTGCGTTTTAGAACATATTAGTCTTAATGCTAATGACTATCATTGATTTTCTTCTTCTTCAAACAAATGAGTGTGGTAAATATTTCCGTACCATAGTGAAGTAGAGAAAGCAGGAGAGATTCATGTCCGGAAGTCAGGCTGCTTATCAGAGTTGGGGGAGACAAACAAACCGCAAAGAAAACCAGGCCAAAATTTCTATTTCCCAACAAGAATATATCAGGAGTTAAAGCTTTTCTGTCTGTCTCAGAATGTAGGAAGCTTGTTTGACTGGAGATCAGCCTTTGTTGTCATTGTCCGCTTTTGCAGCTAATAAATGTAGCAGCATCCTTTTATTTTTGTCCTTTGGCTGGCAAGAAAGAAAATTACAGCTTCAGAAAACATTGGATAAAGCCTGATGAGTGCATGCTGATGATACTTTTTTCCTCCCCCCCTTTTTTTTTGTGGTGGTGGGCTTTAGGGAAACTGTCCTCTAGCCAGTGTTTGCCATGGTGATGTTCTCAGGTGGAATGAATGAACACTAGGCATGTGCCTGGAATCCATGCTCAGTATGCAGTGTTAATTGGTAAAATCATCTTGGTCACTGGGGTACAGAAATATTTACCACACTCATTCTATTGAAGAAGAAAAAGGATGATTAAATGGTCATTAGCATTAATAGGTTTTAAAATCCAGTTTCATTATTTGATATTCGGGGTTTTTAATTAGCAAACTAAATCACCACATTTCAATCACAGTGTCTTTAGGTAAGAAGAGAGAGAACACAGCAGGGGGGAGGCCCTTGGGAATATGGCATAAATTACATAATTACTAATAAAGCTCTAATTTTTGTTTCTACAATAGCAGATTGTGTTTCCCAACTTTATTATAATCCCCATTTTAAGGTAACATAGTTGAATAACTTATTCATGTTATAGGGAATAGAGGAAAAAATACCACATCAAAGAAAAGTTCTCCTAAGTCTTTGAGTTTGTTTACCTGTGGTCCCTTGTGCCACCTTTGCCTGTCTGTTGATGAGATGCAAGACTTCTCCCAGGGATATCTTGTTTCTTAGACACTTACAACTGGACCTTGTGTTTATGTGCAAATATTGAGTATCTCAGGAAGCGAATCCCACCACCCTGCTGCTGAAGTTAGTGACACAGTTGTGTGTCTGATATCAGGGATTTGCAAGTCTCAGGGTTGTTAGTGGTGATGGAGCAAATGGCAATGGTATTACTTGCCAAGCAGAAGTGACAAGGTTCCATGGCTTGGGTTTCTTTGGTCATGAAGAGGTAAAAAATTTTTGGAGTGAAGGGAAATAGAAGAGATACATAGACAGGCAGACACACACATATGTAAATCAAGTTCTCGTTATCCTCAGGATTCCTGTGGCACACTTAATACTGTTTTCGGTCAGTACAGTTTCCAGTGTTTTTAAAAATTGTATGAAGTTTGCTGGGATTATCTGGGTTGTGATCTAGCACACAATTTCCTGTCATGTCTTTATACTGCATACATTTCTGATTAACTCCCTGGGAGGAAAGGAGTTCTTTTTTCCCTAAATTTGAATAGATAAGACTATCTCAGTGTTATGAAGGCACATGATTCAGATGTTAAGATAAGACTGAATGCATATTTTCTCCAGATTTACAGAATGTTAGTATGAAATTCTGAGAACTTGCAAGTAACATTTTTAATTTGGCCAGGCATGAAAATACACTTAATTACCCATCCTTTTAGAAATTTAGCAAAAATCAAGGGAGGGAAATGGGACTAGAAGGATGCTCAACTGCCTTGCCCTTGAGATGTGGATCAAAGCATCTGTGTATTCAGGTGCCTGGCCCATATGATCTCTTCTTCTCTCTCTATTGTTCTGTTATCACCTAGAATCGCCACGGTCTGTTGTAGAAACATATCATGACCCAGTCAGAGAACTGATAGTATTATGGATGTAGAATTAGTAGTTGATAATTACCAAATCTTTAAAAATAGTAACAATAGGGAAAGACCTGAATCCCAATGTGCCTTAGGAGGGATTAAGAACATCATTGTTTTCTTGGCTACCTGCAGCACTAAGAAATTTGCTAAGTGAAGTGCTAAAATGAACATAAGAAATAGGTCTTGCCCAAGGTGAGAATTTAGGGGAAGGTGTAAGGTACTGTAAGCTACTCACTCTCATATTTTTTCCACGCAACTTGGATTTTCCTTCATCACATGAGCTGATGTCCACAGGGCCCTTCAGTCTGCCCTTCCCAACATTCAGATCAGAACCATATTCATCTCTGCCAAACTGTATACTGAAGTAGAAATTATTTGGCCTTTTATTTTTTTTCTTTCCTTATATTAAAAAGTGGGGGAAAGCATCTAAATCTGTTTTATTATCAACAAGAACAAGCTGGCTGAGCTCTGAGGAGAGAATATTCACAGCACCCCACTGATATGCAGTAAGGGAGGTTTGCGTATAATTCCACACCAGCAAAGCTTACCAGTATTATTACTGTTATATTAATTTTCTGCTTTTAGAGCGTTCATCTATGAAACTGGGTTTTATCCAAATCTGCTAGGAATTTGGCTTAAATATCACACTTCATGTATAAGACAAGTTCTGATGCATCCGTTTATGCTCTGATTTGCCAGAGTTTCTCTCCAGTGTTTAAGTAGGTACCTTTTATTGCATGCTATATCCAGGCTCTTGGGTCAGGGATTAACGTATAACTCCGTTTTTCCTTTCCAGTATTTGCCTATCCCTCTCTCATGGTATAATTTTTTTACTCTGTCTTTTACAGTGTGGTTGTCTGCAATCACTGAAACAGTGACTCCACATAAATCCTCTTCTTGCCTGCTTGACTATGCTTGTGTTTCTGCTCAGGTTTCATTGATTTCATCGTGGAACCCACTTTTACTGTGCTGACTGACATGACCGAGAAGATTGTGACTCCGCTCATCGATGAAGCTTCCCGCTCTGGCATGTCTGGGTTCAGGCGTTCCAGGTGAATAGCTGTGTGCCCTCTCCCTTCACTCTGCACATGCTGCCATTGCGCCCAACTCCACCAGGTTCCCCCCTACAGCGTATGTCTTCCATGTGGCTTAAAGCACCATATCCACATTGCCAGCACTGCAGCTCACCTTGAAAGTGACTTTGCAGGGAAACTCCAGCCCAGGGGAGGGCAAAGAGGGAGGCTGGCGTGAACCTGAGCCACGCCTCCAAAGGCAGTGAGCACAAATGGTTGTAGCCATGCAATCAGGTGAACTTTAGAGCTCTCTCAGTCACTAATGTCAAAGAGAAGGTAGAGGGAGTCATTGGGAGGCATTCATTTCTACATGTTTAGAAGTATAAACGGGATTGAAAAGAGAACTGGGAAGTATAAGCACACTTTAGTGACAGTATTTAGGGTTATGCAAATCTGTGCAGTACCACCAGAATTCACCTGGAGTTCAGGTATAAGGAATCTTTGCCCATTCAACCTGCTCTGCTGTTGTAGAGGAACTGATATTCTAGTAGTTTCATGGGCAGGGCATGTCTTGGGATTCAAATGCCACGTGGCTAGTGCTTCCTACAGTAGGGCTACCAAGTCTGGATTCCCTCTCCCGGCTGACTTCTTTGCTCTTCGGCTGTTACACAAAGAGCAAGCACTAATATATTTCTTTGTCAGTTATCTTGCTGCCTTTATTAAAGTGTCCATCACTGAAAGACAACTGTAGGGTCTGTAACTGAGTGCCTGATTTTGGCCTCAGCTGAGGTCACCAAGCCCTGGACAGAGGTTGGCATCTGCTCTGTGCCTAATAGCTCTCTCTGGTGAATTTTAGGAGGCTCCTCCTTTGACATACTTGATTTCTAGAATTGTCTGAGTGTCCAATGAATATTTAGGGAGTGAAGATGCAAAACAAAGGTAATGGCAAGGCTTTGAATGATTCTATTTCTTAGGGACTATGGATACCAAAAAATAAGCAGGGAAAAGCTGCCCTTTATTTCTAACACTGGCTCAGGTTGTGCTGTTTGCTTTAACATTGGTTTCCCTGGTGTGGGAGGGAGGGAGGGAGGAGAGGATGAGGGATTCAAGCTTAGTCTTTGTTTTTCCTGGTTGCCTCTGTTAAGTTATCTAGACTTACAGTCATTGTTTCTTCTTAGCTGTATTTGGGGGTGTGGGATACTGATTTCTTCTATGTTTTGTGATCTTGTGTCACAGTCTGAATAGCATTAGTCCCTCTGAAGTTAAAAGATCAAGTGTCAAGAGCACTGGATCCGAAGGAAGTGCCTCACTCAACTGCTCTGTACTCACTGTGGACTTCAAATGTTTTAAAGCCACCTGGACTGAGGTGGTGCAGCAGAACCGGGAGAAATGGAAAGCGCAAGCCACCAAAGGTAACAGCCAGGCTTCTTAGTGAAAGAATAAAAATTATTTTGACCTCTTCTTCTTCAAGCTCTTCTTCAATCAAATTATTCTCCAAGTAAGCACTGTTAGTTTGAAAGAATCTGCTTTTCAAGGTCAACAGCCTACACTGAGTTAAAAAAGATAGGAATATTGTGACTCATCTGTGCCTTATACTCTTCTTACATTCTGTCAGTGTACGTAATGAAGAGGATGTGGACAATGGGAGGGAAAAAAGAATTGTAAGGGAGGTCCCCTAAAATCATGACTCAGACTCGGGATGGGTGCAAAAATAGCTGGAAAAGCATTTGTAGAGATAGGTTATCAATTGTTCACTGTTAAGGTTGAAAGAGGTATGGATGATAGTTCAGGGGAGAAGGACAGGACATTCTGGATTCACAGTTGGTTTCATATTTCTCGTGACAACTTGGATAATTAATTGGGAACTATGCTGCAAATGCTGATGATGTCATTAATCTGGGAGGGACTGCAAATATTTCAGAAGAATATGAGGGTTGTGTTGGTTGCAACTTGACCAGGGTTCAATGTTGTCATGCAACTGAAAAAAAAAAAAAACCCAACAAAAAAAACCCCAAAACCAAAACACCAAACCAAACCAGAAAAAAAACAACCCAGACCTTGCTTCTAAGACCCCTCTGACATTCTTCCTGTCTTTCCAGCAGTAACAAGGCCCCTACAGCAGTGCTGTGTTCTGTTTTGACCACTGCAGTTCAGGAAACATATGGACCAGTTGCAGACAACACAGAATACAGCAATGCAAATGATGATAACTGTTTTTTATAGCTGAGAAGGGTTATAGCTGAAAGCAGTTGTCTGAGGACTACTGCAGCTGCAAAATAAGGCAACTATTTTTTTATTCAAATACCCCAGGCTGTTAAGTGGAGAAAAAATTGGCAGGTGATTATAACCTGATAATAGGTTAGACATTGGCAAATCTCTGTTGCTGGAGATCTTTCAGAGCTAATGAGAGCCGTCTATTGGGAAGGACTTAGGTGTAACTGCCTCTTTCCTCCAGGGACTGGAAGATTGCCCAAGGTCTCGTTGAGCCCTGAGGTGATTTAGACCAGCATTGGAACCAAAAAAGGAGGAATGTATCATAGAATCATAGAACGGTTTAGGTTGGAAGGGACCTTAAACATCACCTAGTTCCAGCCCCCTTGCCATGGGCGAAGACACCTCCCACTGGACCTGGTAGCTCAAAGCCTCATCCAACCTGGCCTTGAACAATTCCAGGATTGGGGCTTCCACACTTATCAATTCATTGATTAATTTTTTTTTTTCTTCATGAAACTTTGTGATACAATTTCTTCTCTGAGCTGAGTTACTCAAACTCTTATTTAATGGAGTTCTTGTTTTTCATGTAAATGGAAGGAGTTTGATTTTTAATGTATTACATGGTCTTGGCTTCTGGGCTGATGGAAGATTTGGCATGGTTCTCCTATTTGCCGGAGCAGATTGTTCCTCTCCAACTGAAAGGCCTGTCTAAAGGTGCAGGAAAGCACACATTGTTATTCAAATTAAATTTTCCTTTGTGATTAAAACTTGCTATTCAGAAAAAGCCTTTCTAGGCATTCCATGAAAATGAAAACAAAAACATAATTCAAAATCTTATTTGCCGGGGGCTTTTTTTAACTTTTTTTTTTTTTTTAATTGGTATTTACTATTTCATGGCTCTTTGTGGACCAAACAAAAATTAAAGCTAACTAAACAAGCAAAGTGTTTAACATGGTCAGTGTCTCACAGTATAGGAGTGTTGAGTGAATGATGCCAATACAGTTAACTAGTTTTAAGGATTTCAGAGAGTGGTGGTGAATGGAGTTAAATCCAGTTGGCGTCCGGTCACAAGTGGTGTTCCCCAGAGCTCAGTGCTGGGGCCGGTTCTCTTTAACATCTTTATCAATGACCTGGACGAGGGGATCGAGTGCACCCTCAATAAGTTCGCAGATGACACTAAGCTAGGCGGGCGTGTTGATCTGCCTGAGGGTAGGATGGGCCTACAGAGGGATCTGGACAGGCTGGANTTTTTCACTGAAAGGGTTATCCAACATTGGAATAGGCTGCCCAGGGAGGTGGTGGATTTGCCATCCCTGGAGGTGTTTAAAAAAAGGGTAGACGTGGTACTTGGGGATGTGGTTTAGAAGTGGTTTTGTCAGGTTAGGTTAATGGTTGGACTTGATGCTCTTAAAGGTCCCTTCCAACCTTAACAATTCTATGATTCTATGTACCATAGGTATTTACTTGTCTACTAAAGATCTACTAGATAAAAATCCTACATGCAAGACAGACCTGTGGGGAAATAAATAAAACATATCTTACATTCACCTAAAACAAACATATAGAGTAGATCATAATAGATTCTGGATATTTAACTTTTAAATGTGCTTTGTACCCACTTGCAGTGACTGCTTTGCATAGACTTTTTTCTAAATATGCACATGTAAATGTCAAGTTATGATTCAAGTGGATGTGTACACGTTGCCTAACTAATGCTGCTACTGGTAATATGTATTGATGCAGTATTTCATATCCATTCTTTACAGAGTATTCTGACGATAAGTGTTTGGTTATTAATACTTTAGCTGGAGAGGAAAATGTCTTATTTTTAATTGCCTCGTAAAAAAATCCTTCTAGCAGCTCCTGAGAGTAGTCTATGGAAGAATTAGTTGATCACTTGAAAGCACAGAGCTCACCAGTCTGCATTATTAGACATGGGAGCCCTTGAGTAGGTCATTTTATGTTTCTGACAACCTTTAGCCCGGAATAGTTGATTTACTTTATGTTTTTGCCAAACTTCATTGCCAATAACTTGGATCAGGGCCCCCGTTCATGGGTCAAAGATTCAGAAAGCAATTTCAGCTTCTGTTCATCTGAATTCCTTTGACGTTCACATAATTTCTGTGTTTCTGAGTGCATTTAGCAGCACAAGCATGCCCAGCATACCTTTGATTAGGCTGAGGACTAAGGAACTGTTCTTGGACTCCAGAGCCGTCGCATCAAAACCTTTGCTCAGTTGCTGTGTTGCTTCTGACTTGCAGCAAGTCTCTGCACCTGCCTCCATCTGCCTTGCCTGTTTTAGCCAAGCCATATGCAGTAGGGCCTGCCGCACAGCGGGAGTTTAAATTGCCGACCCCCGTCAAACCGGTGTCTTGTAATGCATCAAGATGCTCTGCCAGTAAAAATAAGAATTATTAAGAGAAGACAGATAAAACATTTAACTGTTGATTGACAACAAATAGCAACTGGGGATCAGAAGGGAAGGAAACCCATCTATTATTATTATTACTAGTACTGTTACTGTTACTATTATTAAATTATTTGTAGAATACTGTGTTCCCTTTGGTAATGGCATTGTCCCTAGAAGCATCAGTGAGCTGTTTTTATCCTGAGTGTGATATTTATAGAAAATTTCTCGGATTGTGTGGGCAAAGTAAGTGGATTTATTACTGATCTCTTCTTGCTTAAAGGAACATCATTAAATAGCTACAAATTAAAAAGTTAATAAACAAAGACACTGATGTGCAAAGTACCATTTAGATACAGTATTTTCTGACAGCAATTTTGACAAGAGGCACTCGTCCAAGGGTGCTGTAGCAAGCCCCAGTCTCCTGAGCCGAATTTCTCTCCTGTGGTTCACATGTGAAATGCAGCATTTTTTTTGAGATCCCCAAATGAGGGGAATCCTTCTGTATACCATGAGACTTCAGGGAAAATATCAGCATGCATAGCTGAGCTATCTATGGAAGCTACCATAGATTTCAGGAATGATTAACAAAGTGAGGGAGGCTCATATCTAATTTGATTATATTTTTGTGAGGCATAATTTATTAATTTAAAAATTAATTAACTTTATTTAGCTGCTGGCAAGGAGATACAGATTGACATTTCTTAAAAAGATGGCTTTCTCCCTTTCTCTCTTGTATCCCATTGTTACATTTTTCTCAAAACTGGTTCTGATTCACTCATAAGAAGTGTTTAACAAGACACTTAGAAATTCTTTTGTAATTTTTACTCACTGGCCAAGACTGCACCTGTAAGGAACAAAATATCTTCCTTATAGATCTCAAGAATACTTCCATAGGACCAAGGTAGACTTTGTTCTAGCCCTTGTCCTGGTGGGGGACTTCAACTTACCAGATATCTGCTGGGAATACAATACAGCAGAGCAGGAACAGTCTAGGAGGTTGCTGGAGTGTGTTGAGGATAACTTCCTGACACAGCTGGTAAAGGAGCCGACTAGGCAAGGTGCCCTGCTGGACCTGTTGTTTGTAAACAGAGAAGGACTTGTGGCGAATGTGATGGTTGGATGCCATCTTGGGCATAGTGATCATGAAATGATAGTTTTCAGTTCTTGGAGGAGCCAGGATGGGGGTCAGCACCTTGGACTTCCAGAGGGCAGACTTTGGTCTTTTCAAGAGCCTGGTTGACAGAGTCTGGTTGACAGTCCTGGAGGGCAAAGGCGTCCAGGAAGGCTGGACGTTTTTCAAGAAGGAAGTCTTAAAGGCACAGGAGCAGGCCGTCCCCATGTGCTAAAAAACCGAGCCATCGGGGAAAAAGACCAGCCTGGGTGAAAAGAGAGGTATGGTTGCAAGTCAGGAAAAAAAAGGAAAATTTATGGCCTTTGGAAGAAGGGCCAGGTCACTCATGAGGACGTCAAAGATGTTGTGAGGCTGTGTAGGGAGAAAATCAGACGGGCCAAAGCCTGACTAGAACTTAACCTGGCTTCTGATGTTAAGGACAATAAAAAAAGTTTCTATAAATACATTAGCAA
>VYXH01011114.1:629536-686143 GCA_013397275.1 Burhinus bistriatus | reverse complement strand
CTACAGAGGGATCTGGACAGGCTGGACCAATGGGCCGAGGCCAATGGTATGAGGTTCAACAAGGCCAAGTGCCGGGTCCTGCACTTTGGTCACAACAACTCCATGCAGCACTACAGGCCTAGGGAAAGTGTGGCTGGAAAGCTGCCCGACAGAAAAGGACCTGGGGGTGTTGGTCAACAGCTGGCTGAATATGAGCCAGCAGTATGCCCAG
The DNA here is from genome assembly GCA_013397275.1 of Burhinus bistriatus. Taxonomy (NCBI): domain Eukaryota; kingdom Metazoa; phylum Chordata; class Aves; order Charadriiformes; family Burhinidae; genus Burhinus; species Burhinus bistriatus. The sequence goes on along the minus strand of VYXH01011114.1, from coordinate 685,932 downwards.
GTGGCCAAGAAGGCCAACGGCATCCTGGCCTGTATCAGGAATAGTGTGGCCAGCAGGACTAGGGAAGAAATCGTCCCCTTGTACTTGGCACTGATGAGACCCCACCTCGAATACTGTGTTCAGTTTTGGGCCCCTCACTACAAGAAACACATTGAGGTGTTGGAGCATGTCCAGAGAAGGGCAATGAAGCTGGTGAGGGGTCTAGAGCACGTCTTGTGAGGAGTGGCTAAGGGATCTGGGGTTGTTTAGCCTGGAGAAAAGGAGGCTGAGGGGAGACCTTATCACTCTACAACTACCTGAGAGGAGGTTGTAGAGAGGTGGGGGTCGATCTCTTCCAAGTAACAAGCAATAGGACAAGAAGAAATGGCCTCAGGTTACACCCAGGGAGGTTTAGATTGGATATTAGGAAAAATTGCTTCACTGAAAGGGTTATCAAGCATTAGAACAGGCTACCCAGGGAAGTGATGGAATCGCCATCCCTGGAGGTATTTAAAAGACGAGTAGACATGTTGCTTAGCGACATCGTTTAGTGGTGGTTTTGGCAGTGTTAGGTTGATGGTTGGACTTGATGATCTTAAAGGTCCCTTCCAACCTGGGCGATTCTATGATTCAGTGTTTCGTAGGATCTGCTCCTCTGCTCATCAGCTTACACAATCTCTCAGAAAACAGGAGACACATACCTAATTCCTATCACAATTAAAGTGCAATTGGTTGCCCATAATGGGGTAATGAGTAGGCCGGGATATTGCTCACCCAGAAATCTTGAATAGGGCAATCACATCTGAATGCTTAGAGTCAGTATGGACATATGTATGCTCTGAAGCTGCGTAAGCTCACAGGTTCCAAACTGAGTGTGTGCTGAGCTACTCAGCTGCTTTTGCAGATTAAGTCTCTATTGATCATGGAAAAGCGAGAGAAATTTATGGAGTCTGCTCAGAGTCTGTGCACACCTGGCCATGTTTATTAGCTGAAGGGCTACGCTTGATGGACTGTGGTTGTGTCCTGCTTTCTGAGGTGATGCAGGAAGTCACGCAGAGACTTTACAGCTGAGTCTGTGGGGGTGTGCTGTACCCAACCTTGGCTAGAAATGTAGTGGTCTCAACATCTGGAGCCAAAGTGATTTGCAGCCTGTATTATAAATAAGTGTTGCACCAGGATCTAAGGTTTAGATAAGAACAAGAGCAGTATCTTGAATGGGGGAAATTGGCTTCTCTGTGAATTATTTTTTTTTTTTCTGAATGACAGTATTTTGAGATGCTGCTGTTGTTCAACACTCACTTTTGAATTTATACATTTGCATATTTGTGATTGTAAGAGTTTTTGGGATGGAAGGGCAAGTACTAGTAGCAATGTATCAGTCTGCCAAGAAAGGATGGAGCCATAAAGAAAGAAAAACAGTAAGTGGAAGGGAAGAGATTAAGAAACTGGCATTGGAAGCAACCTGGAACAAGAAGGGAAAAAAGTAGATATCAAAGAACCAAGACTTTTTGTGTGCTTAGAGTTATACGGTACAGTATGAGATAAACTGAATGTCATTTGACTGATTGTTGTGTGTCAAAAATGAAACTAACCTTCACACACCTAAAACCTTCAATAGCTAATATCTCTTTTTAATTTGCCTCTTAAGAATTTTGAGGAACCGTAGTTTCAAAGGTGAACCTTATATGGTAAAAAAAGGACATGCACATAATATAGATTTAGGCCAACATGGGGTGGTTTTTTTGGAATACTTTCTTAAATGTTCTCCTCTGCTCTTTTTCCCTTGTCAAGTCAATTCCTACATTTATCTAAGTAAAAGCGGTTTGCATGTAAAAAGCTGAAGTAGATTTAGATGTGTGAGTTGTATCATTCTTGTCAAATTGACTGATAATCTTGATTTCTTTCCTTGCTTTGCTTCTCTCTTTGCTGAGGATGCAGAAGAAAAAGCTAAGAAAGAAGCAGAGGAAAATGCTCATCAGGGAACAGATGAAAAGAAAACAGATGAAAAGGAAGAGAAGAAGCCAGCTGAAGATGCCACGGCAGCAAAGACAGAGAACAGCAAAGATCCAAATCTTGGGGAAAACAAAAGCACAGAATCCAGTAAGAATCATGTAGATGGGACTCGGCAAACTGGGCCAAACAAACACGAAGCCTCTCAAGGGAAAAATGCACCTAGGACAGATAAAGGAACAGACTCTCATCACGCAGTGGCAGAAGAGAAACAGCATGTCCAGAATGGTGAGTTCTCTCCTTCCACTGAAACATAAATCCACTCCTAAAACCAGTATCTCACCTCAGTGATGGGCGAACCTGACGTCCGGAAAAAAGATGTCCTGGGCCCAGAGCCTTTTCCTGGATATTGGCATAGTCACCTGCATATGGGAATCAGAAACTGTAAATTAACTCCCAAGTAGTGTTCTTGCATAGAAGATGGGGTTCCTCATACTTGCTTGGGCACTTTTGGAGGAAAGGAAAAAATTGCTTTTCTCATGGAAATAAGGCAACCTGTTAATGATACACAGGCTGAAAAGCTGGAACAAATATTCTTGGTTCAATGAACAACTTCATTGCGTGGCCAACTGACAGAGGAGAAGCCAAAGTTGTCTTATAAACTTTTTTTAAGGCCAATTAAAGGTATCTTTTAACTGAGACTCAGATATAAATATGTTTTGGGACAGAGCATTTTTCCCTCTCTCTGTTTTTATGGGTTATTTTCTTTATGCTTCATTTGCTCAGTTTTTTATTAGGGCAGTCACGAGCCTTTTTTTGGATATTTTTTTTTTTTTGGTCATAAATTTTGTTCCAGTATTTTAACTATAGAACTAAATTAAAATAAGAATCACATTTTGCACTCAAAAAAAGGTGGAAACTATGTTTGAAAATTGCATTAAACATTTCAAAAAAAATATTAGACCCATGAGAACAGATCAGTTGTCTCTTGGCCATTTCACTGTCCTTTCCTCCCCAGCTCCTGCTACCTGAAGCCGTTATCAAAAAATGGCAGTACATCCACGTGTGACTTGTCGCAAACCTGGCTAGTATCAGCCAGTCCAAAACCAGCAAAACACTCAGACTCAGAAGCATCCTCTTAGAAAAAGCCTGAGTGAACATACAGGCTTTGAAAGTCCCAGGCTCAGGCAGTGAGTTTAGATGGCAGCGGAGGCAGAAATTCTGTTTAAAACACCCCTGATATGATTCTCATGTATTTCACTTGGCTGCTGGCCTTTCCTGGTGATCCCTTCATCATAAGGACTTTTTTAGATTGGAAGGACTATGGGGATCCGAGCTGTCATGCTCAGTTACATATGGGATTTTTCTTCAGTGTTATGCAGATAAATAGGAATGGGCCCCTCAAGGAGGCAAAAAGCTTGGTCACATATGAAATCCTAGTTAGACTGCATCAGACTTTTCTTCTGAAATCCTTTGTTTTACATGCTTCTAACAGTATGGGGGTTAAATGCACTCTAGTAATTTTGACAGTACCAGTTTCTGCAATGTCTCTCTGCTGCAGGTGTCAAAAATGCTTTGAAAGGAATTGTAATGATTTCTGAAAAGTAGTGTCTTCCTCAGGAAAGGAAATTCTGCTCCTTAATTTATGGGAAAAGGCCTTTATGAGGTACAATCACTGCAGAGTCTTTGGAGACTGATGAAATCTTAACATTCATGTCTCTGGGTTCACCACAGTTTCCTTTATGCCTATATGGTAATACCTCATCCTAAAGTATTTGCCTTATTATTTCTCTGCCTTTGTAATCCTTTTCAGAAAGATCATTATGATCATCATTCTGCTCTGCTGCTGGCAGTATGGCAGACTAGATATTACAATACTCAGAAGTACCCTATTCATATTAAGTTATATTCAATGAAAGTTCAGAAATTGTGTTGTCAGATGAGTATAAAGTCTGAGTCACTTGCTGCCCGTGTGCTTTCTGAGAGAGATCAAACTGTGAAATAACATATGTGTGGATGTTCATCATCTTTTCCTGCGGACACTTAGGGTCAAACAACTTCTTTATGCAATGTTCAAATAAAGCATCATTACCATCAGCTGTATGATGGTGGAGGAAATGCGAGAAGACTTTTGTGCTTTGCTAGATACGTTTTCATTTCATTTCCTGAAGACAGTGTCCTCCTTTTAGAAGCCACCTTTGTCAAGCAGACACCTCAACCCTGCTTGGAGCTGCTCATACCTCTCTGTTCAAGGAGTCCGTCAGTGTCAGTGTGATCAGCTGAGGAGGTTGCTCCTTGTCCTGTATCATCTTGCTTTCATTTTTCTGTCACCCACACAGTCAGCTTAGGAAGAAAAACATGAAAAGTTTTGGCTCTGAATGAGAACTGAACAGGACATGTTTTTTCCATCTTGTTTAGTATTTTAAGATTTGAAAAACATTCCTCGTTTATACTATGATGAAACATAACTGGAGAGAGAGATCAATCCTCTGTCATCCAAGAATAACAAATATTCTAGTGGTTATGGCACAGTATGGAAGAGGGAGACCTTGCTTCTCTACAATTTCTCTTTTTTTGAGCTGTTCCAAAAAGAAGTATCCACTGGCCATGACTATTTTGAAGGCAGATCAGGTCCTCTTTAACACATAATACCTATAATCTCGATCCAGAGGCTGTGAAGTCATTATAGTAATAAAAATAGTAATACAAGTGGAATAAGCATTACTTTAACATACCTCACATTTATAAAATTCTGAAGTGAGACTTTTACAGCTTTTTGTGTTGAGGTGTGGGTCACAAATTCACTGCTACTCCACCAGAGGAAAAGGACAAACTGCCTGCTCCCATCTGGGCAGGCTGCTGTTGTTTCTCTGGACATCTGAAGGAAGGACACCTTCTTTGCTGCTGTTTGGACACTGCAGCTGAAAGAGCCCTGTTCTGCTAGAGCTCTCCCTCTAAGTTATTTTTCATTTGATCTTGCATTTGGCATTCTCATTCAATGAAGGGATAGTCTGGCAAGGTCTGATGTGCTCTGCTGTATGATTAATAGAGGACAGAAAATGAGAATGACGGTGGTTAACCTTCCTGGCTTCATAAAACGTACCCCCACTCAAGTTGCCATTTTCATTCTGCATCAGCCATTGCTCTGCCAAAGGCCTTGCTTTCCTGGTTTGCTATAGAGACTGTCAAGCCAGTGATCAATGCTAGGATGATTGTTTGCTTCCTGATACCGTCATCAAAGAACCAACCCAAATGAATCTGTGAATAAAGGAAACTGGTAAGAGAAAATAAGACAAAATTATATAGGACTGTTTGGGATATCTAAGGTGGTTCTTTAATGCAGAGACCTATGAAGAAGTCTTGCAGGGTCTTTGTCCTTTAAAAGCATAAATGTTTCAGAGTCCTGATTTTGAAATGAAGGTTGTGGTCAGGTTTTTAATGGCCTACATACAACCAAAGGGAGTATGGGTTTGCATGTGCACTTAAAAAGGTTTTAACAATTAGAATAAACTTAAAAGTAGATTGTAAAACTTGATTTTCGGTAGGAGTTGGATAAATTTTGTCTGGTGCTTTATTCTATAAAAATATGTTAATCCAGTTCCTTGTGAATTTAGACCTTTTCTCCTAAGGAACGTCTCCTTTGGATGTTGCAATTTGATTGAGTTACAGGCATTAATAAACTGCAGTCTGCATTAAAATGTTTATAATGTTTCTTATTGCTTCTTTCTAGGTGAATTAAAGGAAGACAGTAAGTTGGATAAAAAAGATCAGTCTAGTGTGGGGGATGAATCAAAGAAAACAGATGGTAAGGACAACATTTATTACATTTTGTCACTCATTTTTATATGCAATCTATTGTTTCCTAAACATCCACAGTTTATTCTAAAACCAAAAAATTGTGTCGTAACCAGAAAGAGACTTAACAGAAACAGTCATTAGACTTGAAAAAATCCATTGGGGCATTCTGGGGGAAAATCATCCCTTTCACATAATGCCTAGCACCACTTAGTTCTTCTGTTGGTAAGCCGTATCCATCAATTTTTGTGCAGTGCCTGGAAGAAAAATCCTAGATTATTAGAGTTGCTTAATAAGAAATGCACATTTGTGAGGTTCTATCCTTTTGACTTTCTTTGGGCCATATTCTGTTCTCTGTTAGGACAGGCTGCATGGGAGATACAAAAAACAGAGCTAAGAAAAAACCTGCACAAGGTATCCCTGTTTTTCATGATTGGATGTTATACTATGCCAATACAAACACAAAGCTTTCTTGGCTTAATTGTCTGAGGGGGAATTTGCCAAGTGCTGTCAAACCACGGGTATGGGAAGTAAGCAGGAGTGAGCACATCAGCGTAGAGGTCCTATTAAGGATGCTATATAAAAATGATGTTGCTGAAACGTTGTTGAACTGAAGCAATCCGAAGCTACAGAATGGTTTCTTGGGTATCTGGGAATAATTTCAAATGGTTCTGAGCCTAGTGCAGAGGTCCACAGACGTTTTAGCAGCCTCAGCAAAGTGAAAAAACAGCTGTAAGGTCTATGGCATGTTTACTCTTTTGCACCTCCTCAGCTGTATACCACAGGGCTCTGAGATAGTATCTGAACCCATGTTGCTCCAAAAGTGATTGCTAAAGTATTAGGTAGCAAAATAAACAGAAACAAATGTTAGAACTAACTTCTTCTTTGTTTATGTCTCAGTGAAATCCACTGAAACACAGCTATTCCTAAATATAAATAATAGAGTACTTTGTTTTGATGGTCAAGAAAGACAACTTCATGGTAAGCGCTGCAGTTTAGAATGATATTATATTTTCTTTTATTACTTCCTTTTAAGAAATTACTTAAAATTCCTATTGCTCTAGCAAAGTGATAAATAAGAAGAAAACGTGATACCTCAACTAAAAATGTAGAAAAATTAATCTAGAAGCATGTTTTAATTTCAGACACATAAATATGTACTTTTTTTAAAGAGGCCCCTTAGCAACAATTGTTTAGGAAAATTCAATTATTTTGTTAAGGGGTCCTATTATTTACACACTTGAGTTACGTGTCTGTCAGGACAAGAGTCTTGAACAAGTATCATTCACAACTCTTTCTGCAGTCATGCAGAAATGAAGCACAAATCCTGAAATAACATACGACTCTTCAGATGTTCATGAATATGTTGCAGTGCTGTATGTAACTATCAAGGCCCCGGAAGAATTAATGGGCAGAATGGCTACTCTCCCCACTGCAGTGGGTGATGGCTGAGCAGCAGCTGTGCTGGAAGACTGCAGCCCTGACAGGGCCAAGTAGATGCAGAAACACTAGGGCTTCTTTAGAAGGGCTCAGGAGCATCAACCCAGCCAAGACACTAGATCCGTGAATCCCTAACTTTGAGAACCAGGTTACAATTGAAGGCCTGCACTCTCAAGGTCTCAGAAAGATTAGGGGCACCTATTTAATTGGGCTGGAGGACCAGGAAGCAAATGTTTCATGCTGACTTGAAGAGTGAGGGTATGAATTTAGTTCCTTGCAAGTTGCTGGTCTCTGCGTGGTGTAGTTATTTAATATCTGTTTGTTCTCCTGTAAGAAAATGTTCTGCTCATCCCCTTAGGGAAAAAGACCAATACCATGGGACCAGTTGATTACAGTGAATAAGCAACTGTAACCATGGAAGGACCATTTGTAGGCTGAAAGTTTTTCATTCAGACGCTGTAGAGAGAGATTATAGCTAACGATCTCATTGACAGAAATCAGGAGAAAAATTGTAAATGATGTGCTTTAGAAAGGAAAGTGCTAGGGTGACACTTCTGTTTTGACAAATACTGCACAACCTCTTCTGTCCATTACTCACGCCAGAGCAAATCTCCTTACCAGCCGTGTGAAGGATGTGGAGAAAGGAACATTATCCATGGATAATACATAACTCTTTGTAGACTACTGAAATGTTTACCCGAACATATGCTTTCTCACGTGCCAGTACATGGTGTTTCACATGCTGGAAAAAAAGATTAAGTAGGGGAGTTAGAAAGATTGAGGTTACAGCTATAATGCACTCACCACGTGTAGTTTGCTGGTGGGTAAAACTCAGCCTAGGCTTTTTGCAGGGTGAAGCGTACTTGGGTTTTACAGCCTCTGTTCAGCATGTAGCTGGGGTGTATTTGTATGAAACGGATGCCCATTTGTGTAGATTTACCATGAGGGCTTCAGCTTTCTCAGCACCACCCATTAGCATCAGCTAGAGCCCTTTACCCAATTGAGGTGAGTCTGCTACCCTGTCCTACTGTGCAGGCGTCCTGCACCTGGAAAAGAAAGCTGCAGAGTATATGTTGCATAAATCTTTGCAGGAACTATGTCCAAGTTGCTTTTTGACCATATACAAAGGAAGTTCTTCTAATATCTTGTTACAGGAATACATACATGCCAAAATATTCTAACACATTTGTCCTTCTCCTACATGGGGAACCAAGTGGCCCGGGACACATAGAATAACTATCCCATGTGGACACAAAGACATTGAAGCTGCATATATACACTGTAGTCACAGGTGTGAAATGTAGCTTCTGTGTCAGTTACCTTGAAGCTACCCAAAAATAGTTAAGTGAGCATGCCTCCGGAAACAGGGATCAGGCTCACTGAGACAGCGAGGAACTACATATGCATCTAGCCAGAGCTTCATACGACTGAATCTACCCGTACTGAAGCCAACTACTTTAAAGCTAGCTTGAGGATGGCTATGTAAGCTGCAGTCATGCCTTAGATTTCTGTCTTAACCACTTCAAAATCCTGTGTAAGTCTTGTGAATGTAGGCTAGTTTCCGTCTCATGTTAATCTAATCTTCATATTACTGGCTTTTTTCTGTGAGAGATACTGCTTGTTACTCCGTACTGCCCTTTTTTCAGTTCCAGGAAAAGAGATATGGGGCTGCCATTTCCCACATAAAGACACAGCCCTATCAGAGACATCATCAGCACAAGTAGTTCATCAAATGTTTCCTGTGGGATAGAACATTATTAAACCATTTTGGAAAACCTGATTTTCCCATGTGAAATAGTTGCTTTTCAGCACTTTGAATGGAAAATTGTAAGCAGTCACATGGAAATAATATTAATCTACATTCACAAACTTTCTTTTTTTGCAATTTTTTAATGCTCACAAAACGGACAACAAATGAGAAAATTATTCTTCTGCATTTCAGACTAGATATAAGGAAGAAATTCTTTACGATGAGAGTAGTGAAACACTGGAACAGGTTACCCGGAGAGGTTGTAGATGCCTCATCCCTTGAAACATTCCAGGTCAGGTTGGATGAGGCTCTGAGCAACCTGATTGAGTTGAAGATGTCCCTGCTAATGGCAGGGGGGTGAACTAGATGACCTTTAAAGGTCCCTTCCAACCCAAACTATTCTATGATTCTGTGATTATCACTTCCACAGGTTATCTCTACCACCTCATTTTTTTCCTTTTGGGAAAAGATTCTGCCATGTTAATAGAAAGTTTTCAGCGCAACTCTTTATTCCAGGGACCAAAACACAGTTTATTCAAATATGCTTTTTCAGCTAGCAATTACAGACAATTAAAAGGTTCTTTTTTTGTGTTTGTCCTGGGAACTTTTTATGCTAGTGGTAGCATGCACATTTGCTGGTTTTAGCCCAGAAATATGTAAGATATCTGTATATTGAAGAGCTGATACATACAGAGAAAGCCTAACGTGCCCTGGGTATGTGTGATGAGCAATGCTCCCACCTCGTGGTCAAATTGTCACCCTGCGTTTTGACAGGTCATAGTTTCAATAATACATTCCTCTATGCAGTGCAACAGAATAGACTAGAATATAGTTAATAGAATATAATGTAATACAATACAATATGTAGCCTTTTAAATATACAGACTCTGTGAAGAGTTTGTAACAAGCTTATCCGAAATTGAGGTTTAAGCTTTCTTTATTTTAATTTTGTTAAGATATACTGTTGCTTAACAGTAGTTAAAAGACTTTCCTATATGTTCTGTACATTGCCTCTGCCAACATGTAAAGCTGCCTTTTGGTCTTAATTTTTCTTGACAATCATTCTGTGATCAGCAAGTGGAAAATTCCCTCATTATAAAGGTAAAGTACAGGGGCTTAATTTCTTGCTGTCCCAGTTGTCCTCAAAAATCAAGTGGCAGAGTAACTGACACTGAATGTTGTTATCTGAGAATGCTTTTGGTATAGGAACATGGTGGTGTGAAGGAGCCATGATGATGGCTCCACAATGATCCCAGACAGAGTTGAATTAACAAGATTCTTCCCAGCTTCATTTAAGGAGAATGCAGCTTTTTGCAAAGCTGTTCAGCCATTTAAGAATTGTCTGTCTTTGCAGCCTTCTGCAGATACAGGTTTTATGTGTGTCGATCTAGCCATGACCACTACATAGCAATGAACACTAAGCAGACTGCTTCTGACAAAACCCTGCTCATGCACTCTGCATAATACCGATGTTGTTTTCAAAGAGCTTACTCGAGAGTATAAATGAGCAGCATTTGTCCATATCATCTTGAGAGAGATAAAAAGGTAAATTTTAGGTTGTATAAATAATGGTGCTGTTTCTATTCCGAAAGATAATCTGATTTCTCCATTACTGTCAGAAGCAAAAAGCCCATTTCAGTTTGTAAGGCAAACACATTGGAATCCTCCTTGCTAGTATCGTATGTCAGAATCCAGCAGCAGTGGCAAATTGGAATTACAGTAGTCTAAGACTACTTCTAAAGACAATTTCCTTCCTTTTCTTTCTTCTTTTTATGGCTTGTTATTTGAATTACATTAGAGGTTATACCCCCAAGTTAGAAATCAGAAAGCGTTGTACAGATACCTTCTGGAAAAGCTTGCTTGAAAGTATGAAGGCATTTTGCGATCCAAAAAGACATATTTCACCATAATTTATCTCTGCTGAACAATTGCTCCATATTAGTGCAATATAGGGTAACTGGAGGGGGGGAAAAGCTTCTGTGCTTTTTAAAATCCTTTTTGTGCTCTTTTGAAAAAAATGAGTGTGTCTAATTTAGCAAGTGGCACCTGAGGCAAGCTGGAATTTGCATAGAGGGATGTAGTCTGAAGAAGGTTTTGTGCAGGTTTAATATCAAATAGGAGATGAACATAATGTGATGTGGTCTTTGAAGCTAAATGCAAAATACATTGTTAGCATCCTGACCTCAGGAACATTGCATCACCATGGTGTGCATGCTCGATGAAAATATGTGGAATATGTAGAAAAGTACCTTGTATAATTGTGCAGATGATTTTGCAACTTGTCAGTTTTGTGAGTGTGTGTACGTAAATCTTATGGAAAGCACCTGGTTTTCCTTTGAGACTTTCATGTATCACTTTTTTAGCCTGCTTTCCATTGTTCAGGCCATACTACGTAGTTAGAAAGTCCTTAGGATGCTTGATTGCTTTTTGCTTCTACTTTACGTGAGGTCACAGGCAATATGTGACAAGTTTAAAAACTGGGAATAGCATTTGGCTTGATTTCAAAATTAAGTGAATATTTGGAATATTCATTCCAGATGCATGGTGAGAAAAAAATTCGCTCTAGGTACTTAAATGTGCTTTTTGGAGTAAACTTCATGGGGAACATTTTTTCAGGTTACCTTTCGTCCTTTAAATATAGTTATGCTCAGGGACAGCATATGGCTGTATGGCTCCTCAGGGGTAATGTCTGTGGTTCTAGAGGAATGGAGGAATGTGTAACGTATGCAATATATTGCCAAAATTCCTCCTTGATTTTGCACCATCAGCCACCAGTCAGGGAACGGAGCTGTGACCTTGCTTCTGTTACAGTCCTTCTTACTCCACTTAGGAAAAATTGCCTGTGTAAAGATGTATGGAAATTCTCTGCTTCAGCAAGAGGAGTCTCCTCCTTGCTCCCCAGCTCCATGAATTTATGTTCAATCCAGTAACAATCAGGCCTCTTTTTCCCCATGCAACACTTAGCCCTGAAAGAGAAACAAGATCATGTCTGAAGGGAATGACTGAAGGGGAGAAAGAGTATGAAATGGCCCCTCAAAAGAAGTCGGTCACCTTTAGCTTTCATCTTATCCCTTCCCCATGGAACAACTAGCTTCCAATTTGAGCATACCAGCTATAGGTATCTTACCAGACAGGGATTCTGACAAGGTAGTTTAAGTAGAAGCATTAAGGAGGAAGAAATTGAACAATCAACTGTATGGCAATCCAAATGCAAAGACAGCACTCTAAAAAATGCCAGCTGGGTGCTTGGTGGGTACCTTCATGCCCTTTGCTTTGTGCACTGGACCTGCTGCCTGATCTCTCCCTGGCGGCAGAGGCAAAGGGACATCAGTCCTCTTGGGCTGCTCAGTCTGCAGTTCTGTACCATTCAGGCCACAGAAGCTGGACAAAGAGAAGAGAGAGTCAATTTACAGGTTAGTTTTCTAAAACTCATACCCTAATAGTAATCTTAATCTGTCCACGCTAGGAAATTTATTCTTTTCTCTGCTTCTAAGCCACTGCTTTGCTATTCTTAATTTCAAAACCTGGGACTTGGAGACAATAATAAATGTAGAAGAAGAAAACCAGCAAGTGATATTAGTTGAAAAGTGCTATTTTGAATCAGGCTAAAATATTTAGTAATTTCAGTCTAATTCAAAACAAGTGATTGTCAAAAACTCAATAGACACTGAAAAAAATTCAAATGAGAATTTTTGAAGTGATGTTTCACAGTTTTAGTCAGCTTTAAGTAAATGGTAAAAATAAATTTTTGTTTGAGTTTGATGAAAAGCTCAGCTTGATCGTTCATTTCCTCTCGGCCCTTCTCCCACCAAAAAACCCACTCCCTGACTATCATTTTTGCCATGAGAGAAAGCAATTACTTGTGTCCGACCCAGAGCTAAGCACTATCCTAATTTTTCAGTTTAGTCACTCAATCAAAGAAGCAATTATTTGCCCAGTGCTAATTACAAAATTCTGATTCATATATTTGGCTGAAAACTTTGTTGGCTTTGATTATCTCTCTGCCTGTGGCAGCTTATCCCCTTTGTGCCTTGAAAAGCACCGGGGTTTTCATTTCCATCCACGATGGAACAGCTCTTTATGAAAACCATGATCTAGCTTTTACCCCAAACGTGTTCAGAGCTTTGCGTTATGTTTGATTATCAAATATAAAATAAGCTTTTGCACTTATTCCTGTAGGTTGCTTTGCATAAGTGTCTGATTTCTTTCTTACATGCTTTACTCAGGAAACTTAAACGTTATTTGGTGTGACCAAACTTTTGCCAATGTATTGACTGTGTTTTTCTCTGCTGTTAAGCATTTCCATAATGTGCTGGTAAGCAAACAACATATATTAAAATAAAGCTAATCTCTTTCTTCCATCACTGATGTGATCTCAGGTCAAGTGTAATAGAAGCTGTCAAGCAGACATAAAACTCAACATCAGTGTGAACAGGACTAGAAATTGTTTGACGTCATGAATGATTTAGGGATAATTATGTGCCAAAGCTTAAAAATGAGAATACCTTCTATGCTAATGTCATTTCTCCTCCTAGCAAAATGAATGTTAAGCACTTGGGTTTTCTGCTAAATTAAAATGATGGTATTTAAATTCAGTTACAAAACAAGTATTCAAAACTTTTTTCCAACAGTGTTTATTCTTGTTTTCCCTTGCTTTAAACAGGATGCAGGTACCTTCGAGTATCATTCTGTTTTCTTTGGCAAAAATAATCAATCTAAAATTTTTCATCCATTAAAAAGGCAGACAATGGCGATAAATTAACTTATAATGCATATTTCTTCTTTATTTCACTGATCTTCTGAACTTTGTTTCTTAGGCCTCATTCATCTCTGGTGCAACAGAAGCAGGAGAATAGCATAAATATGCAGAATTTATTTCTTCTTGGTCTTAATTTTCTTTGAAAATGCTTTCCAAATGGCTTTAATAGGAGACAGGATCATCCAGTGCTGAGAACTGAGCACTGAGATTTTTGACATCATTTTATTCTGAGCGCTAGGAGTAGCTTTAACAGTGCTTTTCAGATGGGGACAGATTATGACTGAGAACACTTTAGCACACAAGGGAGACAAGAAGTACTCAAGGTTTTAGGAATAAGCTTACAAAATTAGAGTCAGTCCTGCAAGATGCAGAGTGAGTCCTCAAAATGAATTAGAAGTGGCAGATTTAGCGATTTGGCCCACCAGCTGCAAATGCTTCCATCATTTGTAGTAGGAAGGATAACTACCTGTTGGATTATGGCTTATCTGAGACCCATTTACTCAGACTATTATTTCCCCTCATTATGCACTGCATCAGTAGTAATCATTTTATGATACCAATTGCCATACAACAATTTGTCATTTCTGTTGTCATTTCACCCGGTGCCTGGATAGAGCAGGGTGCTGGGGGAGAGCAGAGTTTGGAATAGTCTTATCCTGGAAAGCCTAGGCTTTTAATATGTGAGGGTAGAGGCTACTTTCAAACACCATGTCAACTTTCCTAGGAACTCTCGAACAACCACTCTGGGTCAGACCAAAAGTCCCTTTAGCTCTCCATCACCTACCTGACAACATTTCATAGCAGAGATCTTAATGAACAAAGAACAAAACCTGGGCAATGCCTCTCCCTACACCTTTCTGTCTTTCAGAGAGCTAAGGCAGAGGTCAAATCTCTGACTTGAATAGCTTCTGATGGGTTTTTCTTCCATTACTTTGTCTGATTATCTTTAGAGCCCTGGTACTCTTTTGTGTACTGGGCGCTGAGGCAACACAATTCAAAATTTATTTAGGCATTATGTGAAAAATCGCATCTTTTTATTGGTTTCAAATTTACTGCTTGATAATTTCATTTGATAACTACCTTCTTGGACTGTGAGAAACAGTGAGTAATTGTTTGCTATTCACATTCTTAGTGCTACTCATAATTTCATTTGCCTTTTATTAGATTCTTTCTCCAATGCTCCATTTTCAGGCTAAAGAGTCATAGTATGCATAAATTTTGTGTATTCAACTTTCCTTCGAGTGCAACCCTTGATATCTGCTGTTTGTGTTAGTACATAATGCTGACAGTCTGTGTTACACACGTGGTTCTTGGGATGTGACAAGAGGATCTGATTTTAATAGAAATGAGAAAACCTGTAGGATTCAATTTTTTCCCCTAAACTTTCAAGAATAAAATGTATGAAATACAAAAATGTTCATTTTAATATAATTGTATGCTGATTTTTTTTTGGTTGATAACTTTATGATGTGACATCATAAAAGCATGAAAAGGCATCACCATAGGGAGCTCAATAAGGGATGTACTGAATAAATATGGTTAACTGAGGCTCTCTTCTTTTGCTTTTTCTGTGTATTAAAACTCTAACTCAAAAATATCTTGAGGTAATAGTACCTCAAGGGCAACATTATTTGGTGGTGTGGTGGAGTTTTCCCATCCTGTAGAAGTGCTCATGTAGCATGCTAAGAAGATGAGATTTGTTCATGCTAAGCACTACTTTTTCACAAGTGAACTGCAAGGTTACGGCAGTCTGCTTAGAAAGAAAATCCAAGTGTGTAATCCTGGATAACTGTGGTGTCATCTTGTGCTTCCTTCATAATTAACTGTGGTTATAATGCTGAAGGAATGCATATTTGAGCAGAGGAAACGGGGGCCATGCAATAACCTCACAGATACTTTCATCAACAGGGACTGCCAAGCAAGCTAAGCAGTTTGTGAAAAACACGCCTGCCCATGAAATCCTTATTCCAAATCACACTGTCCTGCAGTCTGCATTCAGCATTTATTTTTCAGGAGGGAAAATATCAGAGTTTTCTTTTAAATGCAATTTGAAAACCATAGGGCTTGGTCTTGCCCTGACAGCCTGGCCCGGCACTGGAGGCCTGGGGAGGTGTCCTGAGCTCTCTCCAGGCAGCGCTGTGCTTTTGGCGGCTGGGGAGGAAGGGATGGAGGGGAATGGGCAGGTGTTTGACTGGAGCGGCAGAGCTGGCCACCTTCAGAAGCGGTGCTGGGAGAGGTCAACTCTCCACTTCCAGCTGGTACAACGGGCATCACGCCTGTGATTTACGCTCGGTGAGGAGCGTGAGTCATTACAGAACAGGTGTAGTTTTTGAGTCAGTCTAAACTCTCACCTCAGCCTAAATGCCTCTGGGGCTCTGTTCCTGTTCTCCAACTGGGTAGCAGATTGTGAAAGTTTGCATTAGACAGGCATAATAAATGTCAACTGTTAAAATGGGTAGTTCTTGTAAGGCCTTGGACTACAAAGCATTTGTTTTATCACAAAAAGAGAGGCAAATGTGTGAGATTAATCACTGACTGTGCAAAACTGACAGCCAGCTTCCTTGCTGTATGGATACAATCGTACACTGAGTAATTCTGTGTGAAGGAACAGATGAACTGCAGAGTACTTTCACTTCAGCACATCAGACCATACAGTAACGTGGTAAATACATACATTCATAGTCCAGTGAGCACAAGTTAAAAATGCCTTAGTATAAACTGCAAGCTGATAGCAGAAATGGACGTAATAATTTCCTTGCAGTGGGTGCTGGCATCACATGAAGAGCTGTAGAAGTCACTGGTATTTGTATTAGTGATCAAGGGGAGAGCCAAACAATATAAACTCGTCAGCAGCGCTGAAAGACCGAGATGTGCATTCAGACGAGGCTATTTCAGATAATGATATTCGATATATGCCAAGTGAACTACTTAAAGTCTTCCTGTGTACCGAACACTGGATATTCATTCTTTTTCCTCTTTCAGTTACCTCTGTTGATACATACTAATATTTGCCCTGGGTCTGTTGTGCTGAAATGAGAAAGAGGCTGAATCACATGCAAGGTAGTTGTAGGGAAGCTATATTGTATCCAAAGGGAAATTCAGCTAGGAAACCAGCACATCTCCTCCACCAAGTAGAAAAACAATTTAAAGCAAATGCTGTACTGGAATGTTCTCACTGGAGCTGATGATGTGGCTAACAGAAGCAAAAAGCAGTATATGACTCAGTTCTCCGCAGGGAACTTCTAGAGTCTGGAAAAAACATTGCATTTTCCCTTGTTTCCTTAATGGGGATGGGAGGGGTTCAAAGTCTTGTGAGTATGGATGGCATAGGAAAGGGAGGGCATGTTGGGTAGTACTTCAAGCTCTGTTTCAGATTCGTGGTGTGATTCAGCACATCATTTAAGAGATTCAGAAATAATTACTGCTAAAAGATGTCATTTAGTACACCTGTCCCAAATGATTACCTTTCCTTCTGGGTCAGTCTTTCCTCTTTAAAATGTGGCTAATGATACATCTCACAGGATTGTTATGATCCTGTTGATGACAGTAAATCAGACTGAACTTTTTAGATGGGAGACATCAAGGAAGTGTACTACTATTGTTATGGCTGTTGCTATTGCCTGTTGTAGGTCATGCTGTTGCTAGTCCTGGGAACGTGACAATTCAGTCTAAATAAAACCAATGAAATGCTGAAAGCCTAATTCTTTACAACAGTGTCTCAGAATTGCATCAGTGAGCAAGATATTGTATCTAACTACACAGTAGAAGAAAACGATACCAACACAGTAACAGACCTGTGCAGCCACATTCATTAGAGATAATGCAATCCAACAGCAAAGCCTTAGATCTTTGGTGGTTTGCCAGTCCTTTTTTTCCCTTGCCCAAATACTACTTTAAAAAAAAAAAGCAATATATTATTGAAGGCAAAAGAAAATGATTTCTCAAAGGACCCAAAGAGATTCTGATGTAATCACATCTTCCGAGGCTGCGTCTTCTTGGTTGAGAGACCCTTTCAAATGCACTTTCAAACTCCGCTGACATATAAGCATTGTCAGAATAGCAGTAGCTAAGCAGAGTGCCAGGCATATTCAGATAACTGGTTGGGATGCCTAATATAGAGTAAAATATTCACGTTCCTGTTTGAAGCTTTTCCAGAGGATTTCTTGAGGAGGGTATGAGGCGAGTTGGATAGAGTGTCCATTTCTTGTCTACATTTCTCCTTCAAGGAGATCTGTTCATTCTGAAGATTCATTTGTGGTACCGCTACATAGAAAACAATTACGTTTGTGCATTCAGGATAATGTTAGTCAAATATAGCCTAATTTTGAAGCCAAGGGATTATAAATATTTGACAGAGGAGTCAAGGAGATTGTAAAATGCACGTATTTTGTTAGATCTCAGGCACATATCCATACATAAGGCTGTGCTTTTCAAGCTCTTTGGGAGAAAGGGGCTTTTAAAAGGTAGTGCTCTTTTGTATTTGGAGCATTTTCTTTTCCTCACCTCAAACCACATGTACAACGTTGCTTTCATGAGCGAAAAGGTACTGAAAGAGCTAGTAAGCAAGGATGATCAGAGAGCCCTACAGCAAAGAATCCTAATGGAATCTCTTGATCTAAGCATGCTGGATTGTGTTGCATGATCCCATTGATGCCAAAGGTTGAATTCCCACTGGATTAGTCAGGGAGCAATGGATTTCACTTTGTGTAGGACAATGATATATCCAGTTGAGCCAATAAGAAGTGTTGCTGTGGTGCGTCTCACCTTGCAGCCTTTCAACATTTAAGCAAAGCTGCACTGCTTGGAGGAAATGAGGCTGTCTAAACTGATACCCTTCTTTTTCTTTCTCAGATTACCTGCTCCTCGGACAAAGGGGGGAAAGGCAGCATTTGACGCTTTTCTTTTTCTTTTTTTTTTTCCAGATACAGAAGAGTAAAAATATATAAAAAACGAGACTGCAAATTTCTTTCATCATTTTAGCTGAGCTTCTTCATTCCTGTTGTCCTCCTTCCACAAAGACCAGTTTCTGGGGAAGGCATTAAACAACTTTCAAAACACTCCTCCTCCCACTGGCTACTTCACAGCTAATGACTCTGGGTTCTAGGGTGGGGGCCTTGGTTTTTTGGGTCACTTTTATTTTTGTTTGTTTGTTTGTTCGTGTATGTGTGCATTTTTTGTTGTTTTGGGAAGTTTTTTGTTAAAAAACACAAGTGGTGATTTCCCAGTGCAAACGGTTCCATTTTTCTGGACAGGTCAAGCAAATAGATGAGACTCATATTCAAAAACTGGTATTGCCCTTTCCTATGCCTCAGCTTGTGAAACCAACATTAGGATGATGCAAAAGAATATTAAAAAAAAAATAAGGAAAAAGAAAAAAAAAATAAAAAAAAAAAAAAAAAAAAAAAAAGAAAACTTGATAACACTTCACTGTTTTTCTTTTCCTCGAGAGCCTTTTCCGATTGCTGGTAGATGGAATTTGACACCAGTTTTACCCTCGCAGTAGAAGATTTTATTAATAAGAATGGTGAATTTGTAGAGTCATTTGACCATTCGTTAGGATTTTATGTCTTTCCCAGATGATGCAATGATAATGTTTTTGTTTCTAAACAGTGGGCAGACTCACGCAACCCTTGATTTTGTTCTGGTTTTGCAGTTAGTAATAGGAAAGGAATAATCAGTGAAAGCGATATTCCCTTGGGACAAATTTTGTTGTCAGATTCTGAGAGCATGCACTCAGAGTGCATGTACTGCTTGATGTGCCTGCCTTAACTTGAGATTACAGATAATGAGCTGTTTCCCACATTTGTTCATGGGCTACTAGTAACCGCTCTTTGTCTGACCTGAAGATGTAAGAGAAGAAGGGCAGCAGGGAATCACGCGGATCAATTCTTACTTTCATCTCAGTGTGGTCTTTCTTTCATCACTGACTGAACGGACAGGCCAAAGGAAAGGAAAAGTGTTGCTGGAGAAGTACGGACAGACAAAACCAAAATGAAAAATTGTGTCCTAAATACACTGCTGGAGTCAGTGGATAAAACTGTCTCATCCAGTGGAGTTAGACACATGGAAAGTAGCCATCATTTTGGCCCATTTTAAAGAAGAGATGTTAAAAAACTAACTCGCTCAGGCCTTGATTCAGGAAGGTATCTTTGCAGAAGAAACATCAAATGTATTTAAGTGCTTTTCTGGCTTGGGATCTTGGTAGGGACTCAGTTAATTATAAGTAATTTTACCTGTCCACGTGGAAATCAAGATAGATACATACACATACCACTGTTTTTTGCCTAAGTCCTTTTAGTTCAGGATGAAGTCTTGCTGCGTTAGTCGTATGTATTTTACAAGGAATCAAACTGCTGTCACAGCTCTTTGCTATGTAGAGAACATGCAAAACATTGGCTTAGGAAGGTAAATCTTTGGTGTTTCCTTTTCATGTTCAAAAGCACAGGACTTTACAACCAGCCTATATTAGAGCTTGGGTCTCTGTTCCTGCTTAAACTGTGCATGTACAGGGATGAGCTTCCCGCGACACTAGCAAAAATCACAACAGTGATTTAAACATTTAAACGCAAATACCTTCTCACTCAGGAGTGTTTGTATCTGGGATTTTGATTATGAGGCTAGAGATATTTTGAGTTCTTTTTTTGGACACCAATTTTTGAGTTTGTTCAAAGCCAGAGATTTAGATTAGGTTCATGCTGTGAAAAGGTTGGACTTCAGTCACGTGTTTTCAGAAGGAAGAATACAAAAATAACTCTTGCAATTCTTAGAACTTGCAGTTGGCTTCACTGAACCAGCAGATTTAAATAAAATAAATATAAGAGCATGTAGTGTTCCTATTTATGAGCTTCTGGTTTAATGGTAGCTCTGGGATAGATTTTCTGAGGAAAGTGGGGTGCTAGGAGAACTGTGGTCCTGCAGCCAGTGCCAAGCACAGTTGATGTCGTGTAACAGGGAGAGGGCTGTGTCACCACGTAGCACTTTCCCACCTCCCCTTTCTGCCCCTCCATCAGCATTCAGCCCTGATAAGAGTGGTAGAATATGACTTCGGGCCCTGACCACACTCTTTGAAGGCACATCAATGAAATATCAATAATGCAGAACTAAGTATGGCAGTGGTGACTCAGTCCCTGCTTAGTCATTCTTCTCCCTGAAGTCAGGGGGAACATACCCTCACTGAGTGTTTGGTCAGAGGTGCAGGATGATTTAGTCAATATTTTTTAAGTTACTCTTACCTAATGTACAGTGACTAAAGATGCCTTAGATTATGCACAGTAGAATAATAACAATAATAATAAAAAAACCTAAATCTTTTTATTCATCTGCTTCTGATATGTATTTTCTTTCTTTCTGGGAGAGACTACTTTCAGACAGGGAAGCCAGATTGCTTAATTCACGGCTGGTCAGTTCTTGTTTCTCATGCAATGGCACAAAGGTGTGAAATCAGGCTGGAAAATGTTTTTTCCTCGATTGTTAGGTTTATTCACCACCCGCAGGAGCTAATAAGGGAAGCGGTGGATTTGCCGTCTCTTGGGGACTGCAGATCAGAGCTGCCATTCTAGAAGAGATGTCATAGTCAAAGTTACTGATCTCAGCACACAGGTATGCAGCAAAATGCTTTCCAATATACAGACAATCAGAGCTTGCTCTAATGTTCTCCTGCTCTTTTAAAATCATTTGAATAAACTACAGTGGATTATTAGCATTTTTTAGAAATTTTTGTTGTCCTGTAAAACAAATCCCCATGAAATCTATTAGCTTGGAAATACATAAAATGAAAGTGAAATCTAGAAATCAAAATCCTACAAAGAGACTAGGCCAGATGAAAGCATCTATCATGGGGTCCTCCCCCAGGATCACACCTATGTTCCCCTGCTCCACCCCCCCCTCCCTGGAACACTCTGCAGCATTGTGCTAGTGCATTGTGAGCCAAGGAACGGTATGTTTAGACACCTCCTAGTTAAACTAGAGATCAGCCACTGTGCAATTGTGTAAAAAAAATAATAAAAATAAAAAAAAAAAAATAATTGTAGAACTGCTTTCTCTTATTTTATTCCATGAAAGGAAACAAACAAAAAAATAAAGTGGAAAAGGATTAGGTGTTCATCAGCTAATGGCCTATGTTTATAAAGAGTGAGAAAGGATTTCTGTTGTTACATTCTTACCTAACTTTCCCCAGATGTATAGAAGTTATGTTTTCAGATGCCTTCCTTTTCCATCCTCAGTAAGACCATATAAGCAATGAATAAGCCAGAAATTCTGCAAATATAGGGCCCATACTGTTGGCCTCATGCTGAAATTCTACAGGATTATTTGGGAGCACCCATCAGTAGGCACAACAGGTTCTTCCTCTGGTGCCAGAGTGCTTCTGCCTTTGCACAGGGACTGCTGGTGCTCTCAGAAAGTTCTACCTTGCTGGAAGAGCACCAGCCATCTTCTGCTTCCCAGAAACTGTTGTGTAACTTGAGGGGCAGAATCCAGGCACTTTACCCCCTTAAAACAGGGAGGGGTACCATTGCAAGTATCCCTATCAGTGTTTTTTCCTTTAGCTGGGATTGATCTTCAGGGAATTAGCAGATCTTTGACTCATGGTGACATAGTGCTTGAACTCCTGGACACACTATAATTAAAAAAAAAAAAAGCAAGCAATATGTTTTTATCCTGTCCATTATTTAAATGGCTTAAAGTGTGACAGTCCTCTGGGCTGCACTCAATCAGTGATTTGAACCATGTGTTTCTGTGACAACATGCAAGAAGCGTTCACACCTATGAAAGAAGAGATTTGTTTATTTTTTAAATTAATTTTTTAAGATGTAAAAACCTGTGATGTACCCTCTCAAAATGCTTAAGTCAACCAGATTTCCTTACAAACGACACAATATTTTTTTTCAAAGTTATATGGTCAGATTTCTATGTTTAATTATAAAAAGAGATGGATGTCACCAATGTTTTCCATGTTTGAGAAAAAGATGCTAGAAACCTACTTTTTTTTTTTGCTGATGATAAAATAGGTGGTAGATTAAAAAAAGAAATTTTGCAATTTTAGACTGAAAACATATTTCAGAGTAGTCAATCTAGGCAGACTGATGCTTATCTAAAAGTACAGCCTTTTGTATAGCTCCAGCTGGTGTAAGCTATGTATTAATACAATAGGACATTTAGCGTCAGAATGAATCCAGAATTTGGGAGCCTGGTTCCTGATGGGTGAATGGGGGGGGTCAAATTCCTTTTTCTCGATGTTTCTTTTTTCAAGCATAAATTTTGTGGTAGGAGAAAAACTTTCCAAAATGTAGTTGGTTATGCCAGAGAAGAATGGTGTATGGTGGTGTTTTTGCAGACTGCCCTTTGAATATGCAAATGTTTGCATACGTACTCACAAAGTCCTACAAGTTCAGTCTGGAAGCAAAAACCATTCAAACTAGATAGCTGGTAGTGCTGTGCTGCTTTGTAATGAGAAGGTCCATGAGATCACCTAGCTAAAGGCAAATGCTTCCACTGTTAGTCCTTGCAAATTCTACAGTGAGTCCCAAACATGGTTTTTAATTAAAAAGCACAATAATCTGTTCAAATTAGAAATGATGGAACCTGACAAGGACAGTACTTTTCTTTTGCTTGAACTAGAATAATCTAGTCTATCTCCAGGAACTCATGAGATGGTCTTAAATATTTCTTATTGGCTCCTTTTTCCTCACATTTCATTTTATAATAATGAAACTCATCATCCTCTGATGATCTATACCATACATTAGACATTTATACTCAACAAATGACAGCATAATCAGGTCCTTTTCTTTTACTCTTTTTTAATCCATCACCTCACCCAATAATTAAAAACAACACATGCTTTTGCACGTGCTGGTGCTGATCTCAGAACTGTGCTGGCGCGGTGTCTGAACATCAGCACTCAAAAGCAGGAACACGCTGGCTGAGGACGAGAGGGAGCCCTGTGGCACTGACTTGGTGCAAATTGCTCCGGGGAGTGGGCATCAGTGCTGGCGAGGTAGAAAGGGGGGAAAAAAAACATGCTTCCACATTTATAAGGCATAAATTCAGCTCCCTCTGAAATGTTTTTTCCCACTTGTGTTACCCACAACATGAGCAGGTCTCCTCCAGTCTCAGCTTAGTGTCAGGTGTGCATCCTAATGTGGTGCTCCCCCTCCTTCCACAGGCAGACAAGTTTTGTGATCCCAGAGAGCCCTTCCTCTGTCTGATTACTGTGATCGAAGCAGGAGCAGGGCGGGTAACCACTGCCAATGCCATTATTTTCTGTAAAAATGAAACGCTGGCTATGCATTTCCACTTGCTGAGACTGCCTCTGTGTTGCTGCAATGTCCCTTTTGACCTTCAGCGAGCCCAGAGGGTTCTGATCTGTACCCAGGCAGGACCAGGACACACGCCTGTCTTTGAGGCATCCGGTCTCCCTGCTCTGGTGACTTGAGCACCAGGTAGAAGAAAATGGAGCTACTTCCAGGCAAGCTGGCTGAGAACCTGAAGCTCAGTTTTGGTGAATTTATTTACCCTCATACCTAAGCACATGACAGCACTCACTCACAAGTCTCACAGCACACTCTTGGCATTTTGTATTCTTTTGGTTTCTTCCAAATGCATATGCATCAACTGCTGTGTACTCATAACACCCTGGTTTTACAAGCTATCCAGTGGTAGGAGGAATATATGTAATCCTGTTGTCTCTGCCGGTGGTCATAGGAGTGCATCTATCAAACAAAATTACTTATGGCCATTGGGGTTTTCTAGTGATAAAACCTAGCAGTAGAATGACAGAGTGAGCATTTTCCTTTTCTTCTTGCTTGGATGATATTTTTATACACTTTTATATGCAATTTTTTTAAATATTTGCTATTTTTATTGTAGGGTTCTGGTTGGGTTTTTACCAGACCTTCTGGTTGTCTGCAGGCCCAGATTCTCACAGGAATATTTCCCTTCCCTTTTATCCTCCCCCTTCTTCCCCGATAGACAAAAGCCATTGCATTTGCAACATCAGCTTGGAGCAAAATAACACCTAGGGCCTGATCACTCTTTTAGTTGCACTGAAATCAAAGGAAGTTGCATGCAAAGTCCTGCTGGTCCCACCACAGCATCTGGGGCCAAAGACTAAATAACCGAAACGTATAACTAATTACGCGCAGGGCTGTTTGTGTAAAGCCAATGCATCAGAGTGACGCTGTCTTCCTTCACTGTGGTAGCAGCTGCTTCCACCACAATGTGTTTAAATAAGACTATATCTCTCTCTTCGTTCTGATGATGCTACTTCTTGTAGGCCTTTCAGTCAAAGTCATCCCTTAGCGCACTGACTGCCTTCAGCAGGGAGGAAGGGTGGACATTGTGGCTTATCTGTGACAGTAGATTTCATTGCTCTTATGGTTAATCCTACAGTGACAGGTCCTAAATAAAGTTAAGAAACATTAAACCTATTGGTAGGAAGGATAAGGGGAAATGAACCAAATTCAAGGATCCTGGTCTTGTAAAATAACCTTTTCTCAGCTGGCATTCTGCAGGGATTTCTATGTATGAAGCGGAACATAAACTTCAGAGTATGTTTATATTAGTAGAACTGATAATGGAGATGTCTTTGTTGAACTGAACTAAAATAAACAACAGACAACTGTTCTCTAACGTTTTTGAAGGAAGAAAGAGGCAGGTTGTTATGCTATTTTGCACCAGGGGACAGAAAACAAGTTAAAATCCATGCTGAAAGCAAAACTTAATGCAAGTTTGCTCCTGGGACTGGGTGGGTAGGGTCACGAAAAAAAAAAACCTATTTGGTTTGTTAAGACTCATAAGGAAAAAAAAAAGCAAAACCAAAATGAATGATGCCATGTAATGCCAAGTATTCTCAACTGTTCTGAGAATAATTTTAAACAATATGTGTTGTTTGTTAGTTCCTTATTTGAAAGAAGAGGCTTGTGGTCTCTAAATGTATAAAACATTTTTCAACATTCCAGTTTTTCTGTAACCAAGTCCATGTATGTTCATCCTATTACCAAATAAAAACAATTGAGTTCTCCGCTCCATTTGAATTAAAGTTGTAGAAGCGTTCATTTTGTTCTGGTGCTTTCTACATCCGATCCAGGCATGGCACTTGCCAATTGCTTTCCATCATCCAGCTCCCTGTAGAGTACTAGTAATAATCAACTTTTTATTTTGAATTGTAGTGGGAACATTGCGTGGACAGCAGTCATTGCTCACCACTTGCTCCTGTGAGGAGGAATTAGTGGCATTACCTAATTTCTAAAGGCAGGTAGAGAATCTAAATAACTTATTTAAGGACCCCAAGGTAAATCTCTAACTGTCTGGGGATTAGACACGTCAACCTCACCTTTCCCCTTTTCTCTTTTGACTGAAGTCACAGCCCATAAGAGCATCTAAACCAACAACAGCACATCACACTCATGCCCACTGAAACGCTTGTGTGATTTTTTTTCCTGTGCTGCTTGGAACATGAGTATCGATCCCACAGGGCTGGTGTCCTGTGCTCCAGTATTGCTTGTAGACCTCCTTTCACAGCATTTCAGCTACATCTCTACATAGCACATTCTACAAAGTATCTTATTCCACAGGTAGACTCGGGTGGTGTCTGTGCAGTAGTCATCACACCACGCAAGTAATGACCAGAAGTTTCCCATACCTCTGCTGTTTTTCTATTTGATCTCCTTAAAAAAGGAAAAAATCATGACGAAGAGTGGCACAAACCAAGCCATTCTCTCTAAGGAGGATGTAAAGTTCACAAATGTTCAACACAAGTGTGAAAGGCTTTAGGCATTCCCTTTTGCCTGAAGTTCCAGTTTTAGTTCCCTCCTTTCCTCTCTGGGAGGTTCACTGATACTGATTTCCTGAAGAACATGCAATGTGCTTGCCACTGTACCTGCTTGTATTCTTATACCTTACCGTCTTGGTTTGAGTCTGCATGTACCTCCAGTCCAGTGCAAGTAGAGATGAAGCCAAGCAGCCAATTTCTGTTAGATATTGAGGGTGTTGATGTAGTTGACAGTGGTCTTCAAATCAAAAATACTGACTGCCACATAAGCAAGAAGGGAGAAAAGATGGCTTGGAAAAGGCATCTAATGATTTGGGTGACTCACCTCCACTTGCAAATACAGTATCATAGACCTTTCTCTGGCGTGTATAGCCAGTGACACAAATGTCCGGAGCCGTTACCAACCAGTGGTTCCTAAAGTGATGCCAGCCACTCACTGAACCACCACAGAAGCAAGGTAAGTGCTGTGTAACTGCCTTCAGAGCCGTACCGGGCAATAAAACCGGCAATTGCTAGTTCTGTGAGGACACAGAGGTAGCTGAAGGGAGAGCTGTCTGAGAGCTGGCAGCAATCCGTAGCTCCAAAACTTAAGAACATGAAACTTCGAGAACCAATGACATGGGTATCTCCACCCAAATCCAGTAAGTGGTAAAAAGAAGAAAGATATGTTTGATATTGACTCCTTTAGATGGAAAGGTCCCCAGAAGCGGGGCTCCTTTCCCAGTTAGCCTCACCTAAAACCATGGATAAGAAATGGCAGAAAGAAGACAACAAACACCTCGTAGTGGTGGCAGCACTACAAAAAGCATTTTCATGCTGGTGAGACTACAGTTCATCCATCTCTACTGAAACTACTCTTTCTTTTTAAAGGTCCAGCACGACGTTCAGCTGACTTACCAGGCTCGAGTTCCTCGGCAAACCACCTTACATTGCCAGGTCAGTCAGTACCACCTCACTCTAATTTGCTTATATATGCAGCTTTAGAAATCGGCACTCACAGTGCCTACTGTTTGGGGAGATGGACGTAAACAGATGACTTATTCTCCAGGTATGGCATGACTTTTACACATCACATTTAAAAGGTTAAACCCCTTCAGTGGGGTTGAACAAATGAACTGTTGTTTTTAATGGTCTTTACTGCATTTCCGTTTTTTAAAAAAGATACCTTATGTTTTGTGGCTTGCCCCACAGGCTCCACAGACTATTTTAATTCGATTGGCAAATTAATTCGGGCCTTTATCACATGGACATAGATGCTGAAGGGAAAAAATAAAGCTGTTTTGTGGACCCAAGCATAGCTTTTTTTGTGCCCTTCCCATCTACCAAATCCTGCTGTCTCTATTTCACCACAATAACCATTTTTCCTAATCCCTTCATCTTTGTCCCACACAACTGTCAGAAGAAAGGGAGGATAATATGAAGCAGTTACACAAAATAATGGCTTAGTGTGAACAAGATACTGTCTTGCATGTACATATGCAAGAGCATTCATGTATGTATAATTCAAAGTAGATGAAAGAAAGAGTAAGCCTGCAGGAAGACAACAAGAAATCACCATGAAAAAAACCCCAAACCTCAAGGAAAGTACTAAAAAAGTTTTACTACAGATATTTTCATCAGTAGCTGCTGTGCCAGCAGATGAGGTATGGTGTGGCACCATATATAGATGCCAATGTGCAGTAGCATGTTTCTGTGCTGCTTCAGTTCTCCAAGCTGTTCATAGTGTGATGCTCTTTTGCAGCCACCACCTTAGCAGATTGTTTCCCCAGGCACAGCTGCAGCCAGGGCTTGGGTGTAAGTAAGGAAAAGAACAAGCAGGAACGTGAGAGAGTTCAAAACACTCTTTTCCCTTAGTGAAACAATGTGCTCCATGGAGCACTGTCCTGCTCGAGAACAAGAATGGATAATCACTGAAAGTAAAATTTATATCTTTGAACAGCACACTCATGTGAGGACTCCCAGGTAACTAACGCAAGACAGTTTTTAGATAGAAAGTACGGAACAGGAAATATCGTGAATACATCCTCTTAACCTCTGAAGTTTCTCATCATTGGCAGTGACAGTATCAGCTGTATGTATTACCTATATCTCATAGGGTCCCAGCAGTTGTTAAAGTCTTATATTTACATTCATAGGGGAAGCTACTACTTTAGTTGTTTTCACCCAGGATTTTCTTGCAGGTGGCATTTAGAGGTCTTGCTTTTTGGATGAAAAAATAAAAAAGGTTTGTTTTAAGGAAAAATTGCCAAATGAAACATTCGTGTCACACTACAGCCATAACTCTCAGTTAATGTAAACAGATCTAATTTCAAAACTAGCTCACTTTTTATACATTTTGGCATGCTTGCATTTGTCCCTTGTTCATTTTTAACAAGCAATGCTTACAGATGGTTTTTCATCCATTTCTCCAACACTATACCACTTTTAACCCATCAATCTGTTAATGAGTACCTGCAAACCACAAATCCCACATCCCTTCTTATACGTGATACTTGTTCTGAGCCTGCAGACCACCATTATAATAAGAAGGTAGAGAGTATAAATACAGAAGAGAGGGTTTTGGCATAAGGTACCAGGTACAGCCCCTTCATTATTGCTGACTTGCTAAATGACCTTGCCCAAAACCTTGTTGTGTGCCCCAGTTTCCTCATCTGTTTGGTAATGATAACATCTACTCTCCTTTGAAACTATCTGATCTAGGGATCTATTAGCTGTTGTAATTAGAAAAACAGTAGGGAGGATCCACCTTCAAGAGAGGGGACAGATCAACATAATAGTGTCCCTTTTTGCAATGAGACACTGTGGGTTTGTTGCCAGTCCAGCCTTACTTCCAGTAGCAATATTCATTGTGACAATGTCACATTGAATTATAGGAAGGTGCCTTCTGTCTGGCACTTAGGGAAATGACAAGCTGTGTTTTGAGACTCTCTTCGTTAGACACCTCCAACCTCAGTGCATGTTTCGGCACCGATTGGTTTAGGAAGCCAGTGGGTTTCCTCTGTTTGGCTGTTTAATACTGGTACCTTCCGATCTGTGCCCTGTTACCGTGGCTTACAAAGCAAACTGTTTACTCTGGTGTGGTTTGCCAATGAGCCCTTCCCGTGCAGCTATTTACACTATGTGATGGGGAGCAGATAATAGTGCAATATCCTCCATGTATATAGTCCAGTGACACATTTTGTTTACAGCCACGATGGTGGTGTTTCTTTATGCTCTATATAGACTCTGTTTCAGGGGGGTTGCTTTTGCTGGAAGCAGCCACTAAGTAATGTGTAGTTAAGAAACACTCTGCTGTAAACACACACAAACACTATTTTCTAATTGAGACAATGTTGTTATTGTTTGGCTGTTTTTTCTGTGAATCGCATGTGGCTTCTTGAATAAAAAGGGGCAGCTTTATTGCGTTGGGTTTAGTCTCACTTCAGAAGGAGTGAGGCTGATGAGAACAGGCACGTGTGTGCGTGATCCTGTCCATCTCTTTGCCAGCAGGTTGGTCAGCCCTTCTTATCACCAACTTTTGAATCTGTGCCTTGTCAACTTAAAGTGCACGAGAGGTCACAAAGATGGGGAAGTTTTAAAAGGTTAGGTGGCTGCGTGCAGGAGAGGGTCCTGGCAGTGCTCCCACCTGGGCTTGACCATTGGTGAAAACTGACAGCTCAGCTGTATCTCAGAGTGCCGCAGGGATCCCAGCTGCTGCGCGCATGTCTGCTGCCTCCTGGAACAACTCCTTTTTTTCAGTGCAAAGAGGATGAACCAAGCATTTCTCCAAGGAGCCTGCACTTTATATGGTGAGGAAGCACAGTAGGGACATTGAAGTACCCAGAAGTATTATTTACAATCACTGACCACATTTTTCTTTCTGGGGCTTGGAAACATTTGGAAATCTACTTCTGCCAGGGTCCTGGGGGTGCTCATAGGCCTCAGTGGCTGGGAGCAGCCTGCCCTGGGACCCCTATCCACACCGTCTGCTGCCAAGGGCCCAGGGAACATGTCTCAGCTCAGCCTGGGACCTTCAGTCCCTGCCTGAGGGATGTTGTAGGGGTGCCCGTCTCTGCCCCTGTCTCCTGGCTGGGCCTGCGACCTGCACTGCAGAGAGCTGCTCTCCTGGATGGACCCCTCAGAGCTAGGTCAGAGCTGGTCATGCATAATGCTAGGCATATCATAGCCTAACTGTTGTGTTCTATTCCCTGCACTCACAGTGAGTTGAAGAACAATGAGACTATTTGCCTGAAATGCTAGGGGTTTTTCAGTTCCAGAAACACTTTCAAGGACACATAACACAAAGGATACAAGTGGAAACGGGTTTTGTTTTTTTTTTTTTTTTAGTTTAGTTTAGTTTTCTGAATTTTTTTCNGGACACCAGTGGGTGCTCCAAAGCACTGGGATCCCTGGCAACATTTCTGCATCCCTTTTCTTACGGCTGCTGCCCCTGGCTCTGCAGGGGTTGAGGACAGCGAGCTCTGCAGTGCTCCTCCAGAAGGCATTCCCTTGGTCTTGCCACTGCTGTCAGCTGAAAAGGATTTCCATCCATCAGATGGGCTTTGAACATGGCCTTATAGAGGGGCCAGTCTCCCTCCCTCAGCCTCTGCTAAGTAATTCCACCAGCTCCTCAAGGACTTCCTCTTGGATGTCTTCGGGTTGCCTCCAGGCCAGCTATAGCAGTGGGACACGGGAGGATGCTCCCTTTTATCCTGCCCCAGGACATTGTGACTGCTGCGTTGCCGGGTGGTGGCACTGTGACATGGGGGTGATGGGGCCCCCCCTGCGCAGCGCCACCCACTACCCCTCCACCCAGCATCCTTTGGAGGAAGGCCTTTGAGGTGCTGGCCCCGAGGCAGTCCCTGTGCCCAGGAGGCCCAGGGGGCTGTCCCTGACATTTGTAGCCATGCACTGGGCACAGGTGCTGGGCGTCCCTGATGCCTCCTCTGCCATTCAGCTCCCAAGGACAAACCTGGTGCTGTTATTCTTCTCTCAGGCCACGGCCAAAACCAACCCTGCAGCCCAGAGACCACCCCTATTAGCCGTGGCCTCTCTGCACCAGAGCTAGTGTCCATGAGGCCACACAGTGAGGAGGACCAGGGACACAAAGCCTTTTCTGGGGGGATAACAGGGAATGGTTTCAGCAGCTGCAGCCTAGGGGAAAGCCAAACTGTAACCAGAGCCATAGGCTGGGAGAGATGGTGCCAATAGACCACCATGGAAATAACACAGGCTTTGAAAAAAAACAGTGAGTGAAGGTTACGCTGGTGAGGTGGAAAGGCTGGTCATTTTCAGACCTAGAACATTTGGATCTGTGCCCAAAGCACAGCCAGGCAAACAATAACTCTTCCAAACAGCAAAAATAGCCCATTGCTGCCATCGCCATCACATCCCCTTCTCTCACTGAAACCAAGCTGGGCAGCTCCTCTGTTAAACATTCCAAATGGCCGTGTTTATATGGGATACAACGAGTGTGTCAGCTGCGGGGTAAAACTTCCACAGCTCCTTTGTGACATTAACATTTCTGAGAGTTATTTACCTACCTTATGTTGTGGGAAGATGTTCAGATCTTATCTAAAACCCTGGCAAGTCTCATTTTCCTTTAGGATTTAGTATTTTGAGTACTGAAAGAGTAAGGAAAATACTATTCTTGTCATTTTGTATGTTGGTGCCAAAATTGGTATGTACATTCAGACTATTTAAATAAGGGCATTTATGCCATAGACATTCACTTAGTTGTGGTGATACCAGAGGTGAAAGACAGGGGTTTGGTTCTGTCTACAGGAACTTCACAGAGACGTAGAGTGCATGCCTGATTTCCTCACCATCCCTTACCAATGCACCAAGGGACATTGGCTACTACACTCTCAGTGGAGGTTCAGACTTGACTTGAGGAAACATTTCTTTACCAAGAGGGTGGTCAAACTCTGGAACAGGGTTGCTGGAGAGGTGGTCAGTGCCCCAAGCCTGTCAATGTTTAAGACGCATTTGGACAATGCCCTTAATAGCATGCTTAACTTTTGATCAGCCCTGAAGTGGTCAGGGAGTTGGACTAGAGGATTGTTGCAGGTTCCTTCCACCTGAACTATTCTATTCTATTCTATTCTATTCTATTCTATTCTATTCTATTCTATTCTATTCTATTCTATTCTATTCTATTCTAATTTATGCCAGTCTAGTCTAGTCCAGTCTATGCTATTCTGTGCTATAGTATGCTATTCTATTCTAATATTCCTGGTGATACCCACAGTTTGCTACAAGCTGTGATATGTCTTCATATTCCTGAAAGTTGGATCTTATGCAATGTTATGGAGCAGAGACTTGCAGAGTTCAGGTTGTCACATAGGGCTAGGTTTAATGTAGGAGCTGGCTGGGCATAGAGGAGGGCATAACATGCATTCAGTGGATTAAAAAGCATACCTGGGCCGAAAAAAAATCATAATTAGGTACTAAACCTTCAACTTACGTCACAGTGACTGGCCAAGAAGTAGCTGTCTTTGGACTCTCTCTTTGAGGTTTCTCATTGGAGAGAACAGTGAATTTTGTACAAACAGATTTTCTTAACAGTCCTAGGAGACTGATTCTGCTCAGGTTTAGAACACTTCTTGAGTGTCTCTAATGAAACACAGTCTTGGTTCTCCTGCTCCTTTGTCCTGCAGGTCTTCCTGATAATTACAGCAGAAAACTTCCTTTGTTGGCAAAGGCAACAAAAGGGAGAAAGAAGAATTCCTCCTGGATGTGGGTCCTTGATTTAACAGCAGAATACTGAATGAAGATCACTAGTATCCCTAGCTTCCCTACATCATCTACCAGTAAAAATGCCCAATGAAACAGTTCCCTTACCTCACTGGTGAATTTTTTAGCTAAATCAATAAATCAACTTTGCTGATCATAAAAGCCTTTCATCTTTCCTGTTGTCCTTCTCTTAGGATTTTTTTTATCCTGCCTGCATAGTAGTTGAAGGCAAAAGTTGCGGTAGGTCTGCAGGGGCCTGAGGAGCGAGGAGAGATGGCAGAAGGTCTGTCTTCAGAATGTCCCCGCAGGCCACTAACCACAGCTGGTTTGGTGAAGGAACACATTAAAGCCTTGTCCATGGCATGCCAGGGGCCCTTAGTGCTTGTGTGAGTGTCTGGAGAGGGGTAAGTACTTCTGTGTGGACCAAGCTGTGTCCCAGACACTATTTTCACCCCAGTGCCTCTGCAAAGCCACAGCATCCCCTCACAAGTGCAAGGACAAGGACAGCTGGGAGAGACAGCAATGTCTGTCTTCATCCTCATCCATACTCACCTGTATTGTCTTGTACTGCTGATGTCAAACTGGCCTCTTCAGCGCCAGTGCTGCCTCGCGAGCCAGGTGTGTTTCATTGTTGGACCTCCCTCTGTGCAAAGATGGTGGGGAGCCATGGCTGGGTCCTTTTCCAGAAGCAGTGGCAGCAGCATGGCAAGGGACTGCCACCAGCTCGGGGGCAGATGTGAAAGCTGAGCAGCCTGTATAGGTTTTCCCTCTTCCAGTTTCCGGTTTTCTTTCCCAACCGCCTTTTCCTTTCCCTCCAGTACTAAGTGCCAACAGCGACCACTCAAATCCCATTTGCAGATGTCGCTGCTCAGCTGACTGTGTTCTTAATTTTTATCAGAGGCAAATTGTTTCCCAACAGGTGTTCATGAGTAAAAACCGTGCTGTTCACTCAGTGACTGTAGCGATGACATTAAAGAAAATGACATTTCAATGGCTTTTCTAAAGGGACGTGCCTTTTGAATTACTAGAAATGTTTATATCCACCTGCTTTGAAATGCTTGAAAAGAAAAAGAAAAAGATATCATTGTTTTGCCTTGTCGTGTTCTGTTTTCTGATCAGAGCAGAATTGCTATGTAACAAGAAGACAGTTTGTTGCTATAACAAGTTTTAGTAGTTTGAAATACTCAAACTGACTCTACAGTATTTTTGTCGGTAAGCGTCGCTAGCAATAATTTCCTTCTTATTGCAATGGGGCAAAAACTATTGCCAATCGGTGTATTTCTAGGGAAGCCATTGGAACCAGGAAAATTCCAGCTAAAATTTTGACTATGCTGTGCAATAATTCTTGTGGTCTATGGTGATGCATCTCCTGGCTTCAAGCTCATGTGCAATGTCCCATTGTGCTTGATTAACTGAGGGCAGACTCCTCCATAAACATTTTTCTCCTGTTCAGATTATCCATGAGGTTGAAGCGCTTGGCATTGTCTGGACTGTTAGTTCAAGTGATCATCCACAAAATAATTGGGTTTTGATGGGCTCTCTTGTTGACCTTGCCCAGTGGATGCATGGCACATCTTAGGATCAATTTAAAGGGCAGAACTTGTGGCAGTATTTGGTACTCCTGTGCTTTCTTGACTCATAGATGAATGGTTTAAACTGTGGCAAATCCGACATGTTTCTTCATCTACCCTTCTGTATACATGCCTCCACTTCCAAACCAGCCTCTCATGCATTAGCTATGTCTGCTTATAGGATCATCCATCACTGCTGATACAAAATAATAGCTTCTGGTGTAGTACCTCAAGCTATCAACCTAATTGGAGTTGCATAGACAGTAGCAGGCTGCTTTTGTGTTATGCGGGGGGAAGCAAGAGGGATGGGGAAATGAACAATTCTTGTTCCTTCATATAAGCGTTGTACAAGTTGCATTGTTCTCTGAAACTTGTTAGTTGGTCTGCTGTAAATGTGTTTGCAGATATCCTCAAATCCCACCCCACTTTGACACAATATCTGTACTTAAAACTAAGGTGTATCAGATCCAACCTACAGGGTTTTACCAAAAACTTAGAAGCAGATTATAAGCTTTAGGCTCCCTTCTGCTTAGCAGAACTCTTTGAAAATACAGACATCAGTTAAAGGTGTGTGTCCCTCAGGAAGGGCATAGGGTGGTATGAAGTTGGCAGCCCTTAACTGCGGTGTTGCAAGCAGAACCTGAGGACTAGTGCTGGGTGAGATCTTTCCGGCAGTCTACACTCATTTTTCCATTGCAGTTGTCTACTAAGTGCAGCTCTGGCATTCGTTCTTTCATCTGTGATGACCATTATATCTTAAGCAAATCAGGGCATAATGTTGACGCAGGGCAAGTGTTTATACCAAGCAGCTAGAGGGAGTCCTGACCTCTCTCAAGAATCAAAAGAAGAGTTGTATCAAAGAAAGGATAAGAGAAAATACCGTGTGGATGCCATCCTAGCCAAATCTGAGGTTTGCATGGCTGCTTTTGTGTAAGATGCTGGATTGCACATCCTGCTGGCCAGAGCAGAGTGGCTAATGCACTCTTAGCCTCCTTGCTAAATCAGTGTCTGAATGACACACAGATAGTCTCTCTTCGTGATGCTACTTGTGTAATTATTCTAGACTACACTGGCACTCTCCAAATACCTGTCCTCTGCTTTCATTGCCTTGTTGATAGCCACAATCTCCCTAAATTAAAAAAAAAAGGAAATTCATGCCTTAACAGCATCAAGGTTAGAAACTTGTAATACTTACATCACTCCATGCATGAAGCTCCTGAGAATCATAACCTATTGAAGCCCACAAAAACTCTGTGAGGTAAGTATTCCCATTTTTATTCCCATTTTACAAGTGGAGAAACTGGGGTGAATGTTATAGTCCAGGTCACACAACAAGTCAGTGAGAAATCTGGGAACAGAACTCTAGAGTCCTGAGAGAGCGTCTTCTCCCCATCATTTTGAGTCACTAAAACCTGAAGAAATTAAATGTCATAGATCCCCTTTACTAACTCCTGTATAAGGATGATAAACAGCACTGTCAGTGTTCTGGATAAACCCCTTAAACCTATTAGCCAAGTCATCTCTGCTGGCAACAACTCCAGTAAAATTCCAGTTAACAATAAACATTCCCCCATGCTGAGCAATGGAAAATCCAATAACGGTTTGGCTGAATCCATGCTGAGTACAGAAAATTGAATTAATGTGAATAGTGAATGTGCCTCAAAGAACAGTAACTCACCTGGATATTTTTCAAGCTTTTAATGAATGTCAATCGAGTCTAGTTGAGAACAGGAAAGATTATGACTGTGCAGAAATCTGGATGTGTATTTCTAAAGTTTATGAAATCCATAGTTTTTTTATTTCCCAAGACATTTTAGAGTATGATTAATCACTCAAGGAGTTTAACAAGATGATAGTGTGACTGTTCTAGCATTTAATGTTAGCTAGCTCACACAGGGGAATTTGTTTTTGCTTCTTAGGATTCATGCTGAGAACAATGACTTTTCTTTTAAAGTGCTTATCATGCTAATTATTGACTTATTACTTGGTTATTTTGCAAACAATAACTAAGCATAAGACAAATACATTTTGGTCATGGTCCTTTTTAACTTTTTATTCTACTTATGTAAAGATGTAAGAAAGCAAGACATAGATTCAAATAAACAGAGTCAAGAAGTTGAGAATAGTCAGGTTCATGTGTTGCCCGTTTGTGACTTTCACAATGGCCTGTAGTTTACTAGAAAATTGTATGAAACCCCTCAGATGCAC
The DNA here is from genome assembly GCA_013397275.1 of Burhinus bistriatus. NCBI lineage: Eukaryota > Metazoa > Chordata > Aves > Charadriiformes > Burhinidae > Burhinus > Burhinus bistriatus. The sequence goes on along the minus strand of VYXH01011114.1, from coordinate 648,994 downwards.
CTGTTCCTAAATTCTGGGGAATGTGATGTCAGTCTGAATTTATTGCTTTAAAATGACCTTGTTCAATGATATTTTGAAAACAGTGAAGTGTTTATCTATCTACATGTAGATAGGTAAGTATAAAGTTGCTTCTTCATTTAGACTTTTGGCACTTTCGTCTTCTGTCTAAACTGTTGTTTCCTAGCCTTGAGAACGTTCCTTGGGATTCACCTATGTTGGTGTAGTCTTCTGGGATGTCCAAATAAAGGCATGATTTCAAGATCAAGTATTCTGAAGTGCTTAATTGCCCAATATTCAATGTTGGAGGTGTCTATGTTTCATTCTAGAGTTTTACATCTATATTTATGATTTATATTTTCACTTCTTTGGTTTTTTTTCCTGGACCTTTTCCTGACCCTCTGTAACTATCCATTAACCCAAAAGAGTCCTGGCGCTCAGGCTTAGAAACCCTCCTTTGCACAGACAGGCTGTGCTGAGTGGGATGGACACAGCTTCTGAGGAACTGATTTCTTGCCCACCAGCGAACGAATGCTAGACATGGTAACCATTGTTGTTCTTCCTTTGTCACCACTAGCCATCAAACCTCAGCTGCATCACATCAGGAGGCCCACTCACAGCTCAGGAGACTATTTCCCAGCCTTCCACAAGAAATCGGAGGAACATCCAGTGAGATGTAAGCTGCTTGACCAGAGGGGAAGGATGAAGAAGATCCAAAATATTTCCCAGAGCTGGAATAGGAAATAGTAGAAGAGATAAAGAGACATCTTCTGGAATGACGCTCTTCACAGGGGGATGGAGGACATTGTGTAACCATTGCACAGGCCATACTACGTTGTACAGCAGCTGCAATTCTAGATAAAAGCAAGTGTATGATTTAGCTAAACAATATAATGGACATTTTGTTAGAAATGTTCTCAGTAGCCTTCTTATTATTGCAGCATACACCCACTTAGTACTAAAATATTGGGCTGTTACTTTAAAAGAAGTGATTGTATACCACTATCTCCTGTCAAATTAAGGAAGCCAATGCTTTCCTACGTTGTTGGGCTCCTTATGGTCTCAATGTGACCTCCTGCCTGCCACAGGTAAGACAACAACTCCTATTTCAGATAGCACAGGAAAGATTTTTCTTGCCTCGCTGTACTGAAAATAAATGTCCTCCTGTCGTAGTGTGATAGGTATTTGGGAGGCTGGAGTACAAAGAGTCCTCTCGTTTCACTCATTGGAAAAAGAAGACCTAGCACAGCATTAAAATTGTGCTTTGCATGAACTCTGCTGAACGTTAAATAACACTGATTGTCTTTTGTGGCATTAATTTAGTTGAGTTTGATGCCATGTGTTCTTTTAGTGCACAGAGTGTCCCATGGGACCTGAGTTTCACAGCTGAATATGTTCCCTCTGAAAAAGTTCCTCTTGCCCCCCACATTTTATACTGTGAGAAACAGTGGCAAGTAATTCTCTGCCCTCTTTCTCCAGGCCCCTGGTGATTTACGTACCACATCAGCTCTCCCTTTTCAAACCAGTGAACTCTGTCCTGTTTGTACTCTCCTCACAAGCAAACCTGCCCTATTTTTTATCTTCCTTGCTGCTCTTTTCTATATATTTTTTTTAATCTCTTTTTGAAAGGAGAGGATGAGCACTGTGTACAGTACTCAAGATGCAGGTATACCAGAAATTTGTAAAATAATGTAATGACACTTTCTGTTTCATTTTCCATGCCTTTCTGAATAGTTTTTGAAGTTGTACTTTCCTTTTTGAACGTCCTTGGGCACTGGGTAATAGTTTCTGTAGAATTATCTATAATAAGTCCTAATTAATTTATAGCCCAAACACACCTATTGAGTTGGGGAGTTGGGGTTGCTTCTCCCTATATGCATTGTTCTGTACTTATCAATACTGAATTGGTGGTTTTGCCAATTACACTGAAGTAAGCTGCTGCTGCTGCTGCTTCTTCTTCTTCTTCTTCTTCTTCTTCTTCTTCTTCTTCTTTTTCTTCTTCTCCTCCTCCTCCTTCTTCTTCTTCGTCTCCTCCTCCTTTTTCTCCTTCTTGCTTCTTCTTCTTCTCCTCCTCCTCCTCCTTCTTCTTCTTCTGCTTCTCCTTTTAGCCTTACATTTCTCTTCCCTGCTTGTTTTCTTCTTCCATCTATACCTTTTCCAAATCACATCTTCTGGATGAGCACATTGAATAGCAGAGATTGCTGACCATTTCATCCCACTCTTTTTTTTTTCTTTCCCCCATTTTTTTTTTTCTTTCCCCCATTATTTATGCATCTTAAGGTCATATGTTAAGATCTTCTTTCAATCCATGACAGCTTGGTAGCTTTGACAGCAGGACCTTGTCAAAACTGAGAGCTGCAAACCATTATTGCCTCCTCCAAGACAGTCTCAAAGATTTGTGAGGCAAAATTTCTTCTATAAAAACTAAGCTGACTCCTCTCTGTTATTCTATTATTTATTTACATTTTTGAAAAGCTCACTCACTGTGAAGTTGCATTCTGTTACACACTACAGGTTTGTAACTATGTTCAGGATCAAAACTGCGCCAGCCAGTGTGTGTAGCGCTGTTGTGTACCAGTCACACTGCAATCATGGCTGGTTGTTGCATGAAAAGACCAGGGTGTTTCTCCAGTGTTACGGATGCCCCTCACTCCCTTAGAGAGGATCACTGCAATTCCGGGTGCACTCGCCCTGAGGTCTGACACCTTTCCACAGTGTTTTGCTAGACATCTCCACTGCCCGAGTGCTCTGATGTCACCTTGTTTGAGTTATTTTCGTCCATTTTACCCCGTGCTTCCTGTTTGTGGCGTTGACCTTAACCACCATCAGAACTTGTGACTCCAGCAGCTGGGCTCAGTCACTGCCTAAACCAAATGCAAAGAGGAATGCACTTTGAAGCCTCCTGCTTATGAAAAGTGATTTACCTCTAGGAATTCCCAGAGAACTGTATTTTGCTTGTAGAATACTGTGAAGTGTTTTACACAAATAGGCTGTATAGAAATGCAAAATTATGCTATCCTTTCAAACACGTTTTCTGTCTGTGTCATTTCCTTCCTTTTAGGACACCTCTGGTTAAGACTTTACCTAACAGAGTCCTACCTGACTCTTCTCTGGAGACAAGTGGACAGCAATGGGTCACCTGCAGAAATTAAAAGGGGAACCTCTTTTTTTTGCCTTTCATTACTATTGACAGTTTATTCGGGTTATTGTTTTTGTGTCACTAGCGTCTCACAAAGGGAGTGATTTTTGTCTTTGTTCTTGTTTGTGTTTGATCCACACTCTCTCCTTTGCCATGAAGCAGAGATAAGTTGCCATCTTGAATTTACTGCTGTATGGTCAAGGCACAGGGAAATGAAATGACCTACCTGAGGTGTCATGGGGATTTTATACAGCTCCTACAAATTTAATGTAGTTCTGATCAGGTTCCTCTTTGCTGTCACTTTTCCCAAGCCAAGTCCATGCTGTGCCTAGTTGCTGTCTGTTAGAGTTCCTTCTGGAAAGTGTCTGTTCACCCAAGTAGTTTAGAGGGGTTTTATTTTTTTATTTTTCCTGGAGCTGGGGAAAGTGAAGAACGCCAGCAGATACTCATTGGTACTGGAAAGATATCTCAGGATGTTTCTTCCCTCTACCAAAGCCTGGGGCTTTTGACCTAAATGAAATACTGCAAAGGGAAGAAGAGAGGATATTTGTGCAGACTGCTCCTTGTAAATATTGGGTGCTTCACAAAAATATTTCCTAAGCAAAACTAATTGAGCTGATAGCATCCAGCCTGATGCATGGAGTTGTATGACGGAGTGGATGGGATCATCCTCTCAGTCCAACCCTGACATCTAGTGTACACCAAAGGGAAATTTTCCGAGTGTGAAGTTCAAAAATGAAATCTATGTTATTTGGGGGTGGTCTGGCTTTGCAATACATTTGACCTTTTTCTGCATTGACAGTTTCTGAGATAACCACTTGCTGCCAGCATAGAAATAAGTCTGAGTAATCTGTCCTTCTTGGAAAGTCTTATGATCTCAGACTTACGATGCCATTTAGACTTTTTATGAATTACTCATGGCAAATATCAATGCTTGCAAATTTAGCTTTTTTTCTGTTTGTCCATTTGTGAACTGAGTCTTTGGTCTAATCACTGGATCGCTTTGCTACGGGAAGAAAGTTTGGTGCTCTGTTTTTTGAGAGGGAGCTGTTTGTTTATTTTTTTAGAAAACGACTGAAGTCTGATTTAAAAAATCTGAATGTTAAAAATCCACAGTGAGTGAGGCATAGAGAGACTCTTGAGTATTCATTCCTTATATTTTGTGTATTTCTATGTTGACACAAACAGGGATTTGAAAGGAAGATTGGCTCCAATGTCCTCAAGGGCAATTGCAGCAGCCAGAGCAGAGATGGAGGAGGAAGGGTAGGAGGAGGGAGGAGGAACTGTGCTCAGCAGCTTAAATGGGCCTTTCCAGTTCTTCAGGTCATGAGGTAGACAGTTGGGTTCATAAAGCAAATTTGGTTCTGGACTGGCCACGTCGCCACCTCCTCTCTCCTTCTTGTTGAGGTCTGTTGTTCACTTCTGTTGTTCAGGTATCTGGCCAGCACAAGTCCTTCTGGCCAATCCCTCACTATCCTTTTGCATGTACTCCTCCTTTTACCCCAAACTTCTCCTGCTGTCTCACAGACCTGCTTAGCATCCCCAAGGAGCTCCCTTGGTATCAATCCTGGGCTGTAGTCACAGAATCATTGAGACTGGATGGCACCTCTGGAGTTGGCCAGTCCAAATAAAGTCCACTGGAGCAGGTTACTCAGGACTGTGTCCAGTCTGGTTTTGAAAATCTCTGAGGATGGAGACTCCACAACCTCTCTGGGCTATCTGTGCCAGTGCTCAGTAGTAAAAAATGTTTTCTTACTTGTAAATGGCATTTCATGTATTTCAGTTTGCGCCCACTGTCTCTTGTCCTGTCAGTGGGAAGAGCCTGGCTCCCTCTTCTTTACTCCTTCCCATTAGACATTTATATACATTGATAAGATCCCTTTAAGCTTTCTCTTGTCCAGGCTAAACAGAATAATCCCTTTAAGCTTTCTCTTCTCCAGGCTAAACAGAATACAGAAGAGCAAACCTGGGATAGGTTTAACTTTGTCTCAGATCCTAAGACCACCTGGGGGCCTAAAACCTACTTTGAAGGTTGGAAAAGACTTGACAGCTTGGAAAAATCCAAAGCTCATGACAATGTATCTCAGGGTTATAAATACACAACTTGCATTTTACAGGATCATTGCATCTGTAAGAGTAAGCGCAAATGGGCCATCAAAAGTGGTTCTTTTATTTCTGGAATGTGCTTTCTAATTTTGCTGCAGCTTGTTCATTTGTCCAGTCCGTGTCTTTTCAGGATTCTTCAGGACGTTGGGTATAGATGTATTAAGCTTCCCTTCACAGCTCCCGGGTCCGACAGACTGACATGGATTCCTCCCGCTGGACCAGGAGCTAGTATCATGGAGTAGATACTGGCTTTTTAATGTTCATTCTTTCTATTTGTAGAACTACCTTGCCAGAATACTGGTATTTCTGTTTTCACCACCTTACTCTAAGAGGCTCATGGCTTTTTGGAGGATGTAAGGAACAGAATAATATGTTTATGAACATACCTAAATACAAGTGAGAAGCCAAAATTGTGTGCTTCACTGATGTGCACTTTTGATTTTTGCTTGTAGATGCCATTGCTGGGCAGTCTCTCTGAATCTCTTTGGATTTGTTTCTGCTACTGTTTAGCTGGGCAAATCACTTAACCTATTCACCTCATGTTTAGCACTACAAAAATGCTCATTATATCCCCTTCAGACGGGTGATGGCCTTTCTGGAATCAGTTGAAAGTTGCTAAAGCGCAAGGCCATTAAATCCCTTTCTCCCAATTCTACTGTAAATGGAGACCTATCCCTTCATTTCTAGGTAGAGGTTAATAGAGAATTCACTCCAAAAAATCAGGCGCTAACAAGCTCCCGACTGCAGTTGGTCTTTTATTCACTGACTGAAGCACTTCATTCCCCCTGAGACCATGGACTGGTTGTCCTGCCCAGTGCAGATGTCTGGGGTGAGATGCAGTTCCAGCTAAATATCTGAATGCAAGCCAGCTCCTGAGGCCCTAAAGCAGTCAATGCCTACATGCAGACAATGAGAGTGACTTCAGTCTGGAGCGTCCCAGTCCTAACAGTGCTATGGAAAGGCTTAGCCTGTTTCTGTGCTTTCCCTTTCCTTCCATTTTTGCTGTAACGGCCATGGGGGACCTTTGGGGACACTGGGTACAAAAGCATTTCAGCCCCAGTACACACCAACTCCAGCCATTTGCCTACGAGAGCAATTTGTGCAGTTTTAGCACTGTCTGGTCTTAAAGGGAGAGTTCAGAGCCTGAACAACAACAAATAAAGCCAATAAACCACATTCACGCCATAGTACAGTCCACACACGGTTCTGCAACACCTCAAGGCTTTGTTTTGGGGGAAGGGGCAGTGTTTATCTGATCTGAAAAAAATTGTATCTTATTCCCAAATAAAGTAACATTTAACACTTTCACTGAGTGCAATGAGGCAGGTGAAAGCTTTGAGGAACGATTCACCGCACTGCTTCCCAGGAACATTGCAAAAACTCCTATTTACTTAATTGATCAAGTGAAAAATTACTTTTTAGTCACTCGTGTTGCTCCTGGGTGGAAAAACAGTAAATGCTGAATTACCAGGCTATGAATATGCAATTTTAAATGAACTGCAGCAAATGATGTATGTTGCGGCATTTTTATGGCTGGGCTTCAAGTTGATCTACACAGGGATGGTAAATTAGGCGGCTGTGCTGTCAGACATGTCACTGGGACTGTAACTCCTCTTTGGCGAAGAACATATAGTGCTAGGCTTTTTTTTAATTTTTATTTTTTTATTTTTTTTATTAAGCTGGCTTAACATTCCCCAGGCTTGGAAACAAATGCTTTTCAGAGCAGTAAAGTCAGTCACATCCTATTTGTGCTCCTGCCTTGTGTTATTAAGGGCCTTCATGTCTAAACATGTATATTTCAATAGCTAATCCATTGCTGATGGTCATTTGAATCTTTTCAGAACTCCACGCTCTCACTCTTGCTGTATTGTGCACTGAAAACATTCACCAACTTCACGGGGAAAGCTAGACTCCAATTGCAGGTATTTCTTGTCACGTACTTGCTGTAACATACTTTACTGTGTGCCTTACATGAATGTTGTTATATGAACTATTGATTGATTATATTTTAAATATTATCTCATCTCACTGATAGATTAACAGGATTAAAAAAAAGTACACCTCCTAGGTATCAGGCATCCCATTAATAATATAGCTGTTCTCTTGTACACTTTAATACACGATTATTTATTATAAGCTTGTTGATTACATCTTGAAGCTGAATATCTGCGAATGGACTGCGTTCTCATGAAAGGTGCTGGGTCAGTCACTGTGGCAAATGAAGTCCAAACTAGTGTGCTCCTCAGCTGTCTGCCTAAGGGTGTTAAAAAGATAACTAAATTCAGTCTGCCAGGCTAGATAATCTTTAACCTCTCTGCTGAGGTCCCAAAGCATCCAGCCAGCAGTGCTGCTCCATCTAGCGCACAGAGCTATTAAGGTAAGCACAAAACTACCCAGATCTACCTATTTTGTATAATAGTCTACAAGTACCTGTCTCTGTACAAATGCTGAAGGCTGCAGCTGGCTGTGAAAACAATTCTTGATTGAATCAATGAGGTAAACTATTAAAAAAAAAGGACGGTGCTGTTCCACCTTGCAGTATGCATATGCCATTGAGTAATGCTGTTCCTTTTATTCAATTTTTACTCTTCCACTGTGATTTTTAATCTTTACAGCCCCTCCTAACTGACAACTTACGACTCGGTTTAAAAAGTAGATGTCAAAAGAAAATATATGGAGTAACAAGATCAACTATCCAACTAGTTTATCTTTCACCAACCCAGGAATAAAACCTTTGAAAGAAAAAAAAATATCCAGTCTACCCTGGTGTAACAGGCAGGTGCTGCACTTCCCGTATGTTTCTTTTCTGAGCTCTGCCCTCCATCCCCTTTGATGTGTCATTGTTGACAGCCCTTAGTTGTAAGTTTTTGTACTGCAGTAAATCGACTTTTTTCTCCTCACAAATGCAAGCCATGAGCAGATAAGGCAGAGGAAGTGTTTGCTTTGCATTTCAGGGACTCCAGAGTTGATTCCTGCTCTCCCGCTCTGTCTGTCTATCCCATCAGCTCTGCACATGGGAATTTACACTGCGGTCAGTGTTATTCCAGCAGAGGAAAGCTGGACGAATGAGGTGAATTGTCAGGAGAAAAATGCAATTTGAATCATTAGTTGATATTTTATGGCCCTGTGCTACCAACCACTCTGGTATCTAGTGGTGTCCTTTGTGTTAAGCCTTATCACCACAGTGCACAAAGTTAGATCTGATCTGAGGTGGATTCCTCATTGACAAAGATCCTGGGAAGCTGCTTTTAGAAAACCAAGAGAATCCTTCCAACTCCATGTGTAAGTGGAATTTCTGGCATCATCTCCTATGATGCTTGCTAGGATTTCATGAGATGCAGATAAGCACTTGAAAAGAATTTAAATTCAAGTGCATGCTTGAGAAAATGATTATTTATAAAAATGAAAGGACTGTTTTGTCTATGTGCTGCCACTTTGAATGACCCAGAATTATTTACATTGCATTATTGGAAATATCACTGTAATCTTAACTGGGGATTGTGTCTCCATCCTTTTCTTCATCTTCCATAATCACAGTTTGCTTTTCTTCTGTAAGCAGCTTATTGCCTTAAAAAGAGGACAAANAAAAAAAAAAAAGAGAGAGAGAGAAAGAAGAGTTGATTTAAAATATTACTTCTTCAGGAAATATCAAGATAAGAAGAATCTTTCCATCCTCTCTGATTTCTTGATCCTAATGTAGTTTTTCCAACATCATGGGAGTTATTTATTTATTTAGTGAACTAGAAGTGGGTCACTGCATTTTTAGCTAAATTTGTCAGGCACTCTTAAATCCAACGTATTTCTGCTACCTGTGAAAAGAGACACTGAAGTTTCTTCTGGAAACTTGTTTGTTAAAAGGGTTTGGGATGCTAAAAAAGAGAAAGAACTTGCATGATGAAATAAATACAGTGATTAATCTTTCTGACTCAGTCAGTTTATGTGAACATGTGTATGCATGCTTGTTTTCTAGATGTATACAGCAATATTACTTCAAATTTGCAAATGCAGATGCCAAAAGAGACAAATGTTAGAATACCCACATGCCAAGTGCCATTCTAACTGAAGTTATATAGTATCAATAAATTGCCAAAGCAACCAGATTAAGATCAATGTTAAAACACTCAGGTATGTTACTGAAGGCTTCAAGCCAGTATATCAGTTACTGATGTTTGGGATCTTAACAAACTTTGAAGCCTAGCCATCCTAGAAGAAAAATAGAGCTTCATCCCTGTCACAAAAGCACCGAAGACCAATATGGCATGATATTGAAAGAAATCTGATTTCAAGCAAGTTCAAGCACACCATGGGGATTCCAGGAACCTTTTCACCAGCTGCAGGTATGCTATGTGAAGTATCATCTTTCCATGTGTAAGTGTTGCCTTCTTCCAAAGTCCTTCTCTATTATATAGATATGTTGTGGATCATACCTTCCACAAATATCTGCCTCTCCCTTTCTCTTTCTCATACTTAAAACAGTCCACCCGTTACAGATCTTGAGGCTTTTATGTGATACCAAGATATCACAATTACAGTAACTGCTGTCTTTATTAGAAATTAAATTAATTGAGTGAAGAGAGGACAATGCGTTAGATAGAAAATGTTCTTGATCCCTATTTTAATAAAGTGAGTTGGTTTTGCCTGTTCCCAGTAAAAAGCAAGTGACCAGTAAGATACATTTTATGCCCACATTCCTTGGCGTGGAGGTTAATACAGTCTAAAAACAGGATGAGGGTTACCATTGTGTGGAGATCAATGAAATCTCTCCCTAATTTGGTCTCCTGCTGTTTGCTCTCAGTCTGTGCTAACCAGCTGAGCTGTTCTGTCAAACCAACCTGTTTTGCTTCTTTCTGCATCGAAAGCCCTCTCACAGAGAAGGCTTTCAGTCTTGACAAGCTCTGAAAATAGAGCAATACCACACAGGAAGATTTTCTTCAACTTTGCAGTTTTTTCAAGAGGTGATGAATTAATGAAAATATTAACCTATACTGCCCTTCATTTAAGTTAGCTCCTGCTTCATTTATATGCAGGTCTTGTGAACTAGCTGGTTTCAGTGGGACCGTGAGATAAACTGAAAAGCATGAATGGATATTATTTTGAAACACAAAGGACTTCATTTGTTCAAGCAGCAATTGAGTAACCACCATTGTTAAGTGCAAAGAATTATGCCATTTTATGGAGATGGATGTAAATGTTCCCCCCTCAGACTTCTATTCATATAGACAACATAGGCAAATACAGATTGTTTTTTCCTCTTGTGTTTGGGATTTGGAGGGGCAGTTTAGGGGAAGGTGGGTTTTTTATTGTTGTTATTTTTTTCTTCATGGAGCACTTGAGGAACAAGGAAAACATAACTAAACTATCCTTAAAGTGTGAAGCTACAATGGATCATTTGGTGAGAGCTAACCCATCTTTTGGGTAAACTCAGGAATAAGAAATCAGGAATGTAAGCTAAATACAGCTGTGCTGTGCTTTATAATTGTGTCTCTTATTTGAATTACAACGTAATGTAGGAAAAGTATGTTTATGTAGTTCTGATGGCTTGATTATAGCATATAAACTGGCCTTTTTAGAGCAGATGCTAGAGACAGCTGGAAGGTAGCAGCCAACCCGAGGTCCCCAGCTCTTGGACCCACATCAGAAGCGTGCCAGACGCTTACCACAATCCATAGCAGGATGATGCATCACTTTGGTGACTGATGAACTCCAAAGGTTTCCAGCAGAGTTCAGGATTCAAAGCTCAGAGGAGGAGGTAGCCTAGAGCTGCTGGTTATTAACTTTCCAGACCATGGACCACCAGCAACTTCAAGGACAGCTATGTGCCTTTAAAATCAGCCTTTTAAAGCAAAACAGTGGAAAGAGGACACAAAGGGGATGTCTTAGCTAGAATTATTTCTATAACACAGGGAAAGGATTTTCTCTGTGATATAATGCCACTCATCACTTGTGGGGAAGGTGTGCTTTACTGAATGCTGTTTGTGAATTCTGGGTTTAAAGGAGTGAGCAGGACTAGGAATGGGGAACATTCATAAGTTAGTCTTTCTCTGTTTACTGTTTAAGTAAATCACTTAGCCTCCCTGCCTATGTTTTCCCAGCTGTGTGTATTATGAAATGCAGCTCATCCTGCAGATCTGTTTTAAGGATTGGTAGGTTGTTCTGTTAATATCTGCCAAGAGATCTGACTAAAGAAAACAGCGGAGAAATATGATGTAGCCTTATTTTCCCACCAGAAATTGCAACTACTTGCAATGTTTAGCTAGAGACTAGGACCTTAAAGGCTCACAGATACATGAGAGCTTCTGTTAGGAAGCTCAAACACCGGCAGAAGCAGAAGTTGGCTTAAATCAACCATTTGCCAGGTGCCACCTAGATCTAAGCCACTCCTCCTGGGCTTATAAATCAGAGAAACACCAAGATGTCACCAGTTCCCCTTGACTGCCTGTGGACAACTCCTGCAGCTGGGTTGGAAGAGTATTGGACTGCTCCAGTCACATCCCTTGCACTGGAAAAGGGCAAGAGGTGACATTAAACTGCTGTACTGTGTCACTCAGAGATTTTTCACAGGGAGGGGGTTGATGTTATCCTAAAAGAGCTACCTTAACTAGTTTTCTAGGGCATGAGGGAGAATGAGGGTTTGAAATTGTGGTTTTACTAGTTATCTCTGATCTGATTAAGAAACCCTGAGCAGCCACATTTCAGGAACCACATTCCCATGTTTACACATGTATTTACAATCTTGCTCAAACCCACAGGCCCAAAGAGCTCTCAGAAACACTTCAGTTAGTTGAATATATTGCTAAGTGGGGATGGCAATGGTGTGTCCCAGAGCTGAGTACAGGCTTTGGATCAGATTCAAATCATCTACTGTCATGTGAGAGGAAAAAACAACCCATTAGAATTGTGATTATATTTTGTCTTCTGGTCTAATCCCTTCAGAAAGCCAAGATGTTGGCTGACTGAAGGAGAGCTGGCCACTAGAGGGGACCTTTGCTCATGACTCATTTGTACACACGGCACAATATTATTTGTGTCACTTCAGTAGGAGTTTGAAGGTTGAATACATTTAGAAGTCAGATCCTCATAGGGGAGGGTTTTGTGATGCTGAGGCTCAGACATTTAAGCTTGCTAAGGAGTGATTTCCTTAGTCTCCTTCTGCAGACAACAAGTAGCCATGGGTTCGTGCAGACAGTAATGTTCAGATCCTAATTTAGCAGCCCCCTTGGGTGTTTTCAAGGTGTAAAACTGATTCTACTTCTCACTTTGATCACGTGCCATGTGGTAGATACATTCGTTTTCATCGCTGCTTATGGTCTGTTTGACTTGCTTTTATTTGCAATAGAAAATCTCTCTGGTCACCCAAGAAGGAGAGGGACTGTCCTAGAGTGCTCATAACCAGTTGGTCAAAATAGAGAGAGATAACACAGCTGCCATTTTTATCTACATTTACAACAAAGCTATTTGTGTGGACAGCTGCTTAAAAAGATAATCTAGTAATTAAGCTCTGTTACTACAAACAATTAAGTGGAGCTTTTTGAATTGGCAGCTGGAAGTGGTGTTTGGGATGGATCTGAAGGGGAAATGTTAGAAATGGGGACAATCATCATTAGCAGGTCACAGGGGATAGACACGGCACTGAGTGTGCTGCTTACTGCAGCAATGCCAGTAACAGGGAGACAGGGACAGAAAGGCCTGTCTATATTTATTTAGCACACGTAGCCCTGCCAGGGCTTCTCAGGTCTCCGAGTCTATAATTCAGGTTCTATTTTGCACAGCAGTTCCGCAAGAGCTCCGTTTGTTTGTGCTCTGTCTGCTACCTGATGGGATAACCCTGAAAATAAATAAGTAGTAAATATTGAACCAGCGCTCAGCCACAATGAGTCACTTTTTCATAGCAAGTCATGGAGCCACCGCTGGTGAATTTCAACCAGTAGAATGCTGTATGCTGGTATGTGTCCTCAAAAGAAAATATGCCTCCTTATAGTAGGGAGGGAATGAAATTCAGGCATTCAAATACATAGCCTGCTTTGCCCCTGATACAGGCACAAGTCTACCACAGGCGGACAATTGTTGGAAAATGGATCCAGAGTACAGGATCTAGAAAAGCTGTCTGCAGGGAGAGGCAGCATCTAGCAGGCTGCTCTGAATCCATGCCGAGTACTGGAAGGCAGCTTCACCAGGAGGGAAGAAAGTGTCATTGGAAGTATAATTGCAGACAGCTGAAAAATGCCTTAGTTTCTGTCATTTCCCAAAAGCAAATGCACACAGTTTGAATTTTGTATCACGTTTGAAGGTCACTGTGCTTTTCTTTTCTTTTTGGTGCTCTTCCCGTTTGAGTTTTTTGTTTATCAGATCATCTGGCGTTTACAACATGTTTCTGTTACCATATAACTTGTATTAGCTTTTTTTTCCCTTTGGAAATTATTAAAAGTTAAAGAGGAAGTCTTCATGGGAGGCAGGAGGTGAAGACCCTTACGATGATCCTTATTTCTCTCTTAAGTGCCTACTTCAGCTAGTTAAAGCTAGGGTCGAAAGGTGAAATCATAAGTGACTAGATGCTAAGCCAACCAGAGTGTTGTTGAGTCTGGTCAAGGAAATCATTCTCCCTTGCTGCATCCTCTTAGCTAGCAATTACATTTAAATCAAACAAGAGTCAAGCCTCTCAGCTTCCCTGTCACACGTTTCATCTTTCATTTCTATCAAACGTGTTTTGCTTTCAGATTCTCCTTCTCTGCGTATACCCTGAAGTGCAAAGGAGACACAGCATCTTCAAAGGTGCTACAAATGGCCAAAGGCAACTTTTCTTGGGATTGTTTTTGCACTGACCAAAATAATTACTCATCTCTCCTCCAAGGTGTACAGGAAGCATGGGCTTCAAGTATGATACATAGGACTACTATTTATTACCAAAGTTTGATCAATTTTGCCTCTGCTTCTGTTTCTGAATTGACCCCTAAAAGACTATTATTTTTTCTACCTAATTTATTTGTCATGTGAAATTTTGGGTAATTTCCTCCAGCGATTATATACTCAGTTCATTGTCAGTGCTCTACATTAAATATTTCGAAGTGGAGCATTTGCAGTTTGGCTCAGAAGCTGTGTGATAGATTTCATTTCCCCCCAGCAAATGATTGGACCAGATTTCCAGTGACTCACTCACAGCAGTCCTGATGCCACAAGCCGTTGGGATGCTTGAGTTCCTTAGGCAGTCCAATATGCAAGGCACTAGTATTCACCGTGCTTGCTGCCGTGACCCTGCAAACTTAGTCATACTCCTCTCTCTGCTTTTGGGAGCCTCATACTGATTAAATGAAAAAAAATCTTACACATGTTTAAGTCAGCTATGACGGCTCAGATTCAACAAGAAAGGCGGTATCTACAAATACAGGTGCCTATTTGGATTGATGAAGCCATCTGCACACCTTATAATTATTAGATGTACAGAAAATTCCATTCAAAGTGTGCCTGAAACTCAGGTGCCTGAGGTACTGAGCTGTTGCTTAGTCACTCAGGACACCTTCATTTAGTGTGCCTCACTGCTCAGTAGTGCCAGCCCACAGCAGAACTCGTTCATAAAAGAGGTTCCTAAGGGAACAGTGTTTTCCAGTTTAGGCACTAGTTTTGGACCTGGTATTTGTTTGGGGGTTTTTTTGTTCATTCATTTGTTCATTAGTTCATTCATTTTTTGCTCCATCCTGTGGTCTGGAAAGGACTAGTGCATAGCATACAAAATTGCACTAGTTCCTGCATCCCTAGCTAGCACTAGTAATTAACATTTACATAGTGCTTTACATCTTCAAAGATCTTCAGAAATATTAATGAATTGGGGCTCTCCTGTGATAGATGAACGTGGTAAATGCAACAAACAAAGGGTTGTAGGACCAAACATGGCTGTCCGGCTTCATGTGGTCATTGAGCAAATGAGCTGCTGCACTGCGTATAATGCCACAAGCACGAACTGTCTTTAAGGTGCTGTTAATGAGAAGTTCATCATCACAGCTTGGTTTCCTCAGTGCATGTTAGGGACTGTGGAGTTAAGAGAAGGTTAATCAGGATGGCTTTGCTCCAGGTTGTTTGAGACAGTGTGAGCTATGTTAGTGCCGGTGACCTAAAAATTTGCGTGTGCTCAATTTGAAAAGCAGGGCAGTAGTTGGCCTTTCACAAAAGTAGGATCATGTTTGCAAGAAATAATCAAGTGGCTTAATGTCTTCTCTTACTCCCCTTCCCTTCTATCCCAAAAACATGGGTAGGGAATACAGAAAAGACTTTCCACGAGCCACCACTGCTGTTACATACTTTGACCAAATAGGTCCAATTCAGCAGGAGCTGCTAAGTACACTGGGCAGAACAACCTCCTTCCAGCCTCCTCCCAAGCATACCTCTGATGGTAACCACGTTTTCCTTCCTCTTTGGAGCACCTTTACCTAAGTTTCTTACCTATTATCAAGGGTGGGATGTGTATTGCAGGCGTATCTTTTCTCCTGGGCTTTTTCTGCTCCAGTTCAGTGATCTGAGAGCCTGGACTCACTCTCTCTCTCTGTGGCTTCTCTGTGATACCATATCTTTTCAGCAGATTATCAGAAAAGTCTGAAAGTATGCCTGCAGGCAAGGGGAAAAAACAAAAAAACAAACCACTTCAGCCTTGTTCATATTGAAGAAATTTGCACCTGTGTAACTTTCCCAATGACTACTCTGAAGTAAGGCTGCATGATTGGATGATCTGTTCTGCATGGTGTACCTACTCTTCAAGTTTTGCAATGGTATACGTTTCCTCCAAGTCAATTATACCCAAAGGCTATAGACAGTGATGCTATTAGGCCACCTGGTTTCTGGCTGTACTTAATGGACTAAACTGCAGCCCATCAGAAATCATGGTAAAGATGAGTGCAATCTCCTATTCCAGAAGCTTAGATGTCCTATCAAAGTAGTTTAATCATACAGATGTTCAAGCCTCTGCTTGGGGGCAATGTGTCCACACAGAAATGGCCTATTTTAAACTAGTAATGTTCTGTTTTCTTTACGATATGGTTACTGTGGGCATGAAATGCATTTCTCCAGCCTCTGAGCCACACCTCCCTAAGAGAATTGCTGAGGGGCAGATACACGTGAGAGCTGAACAGAGTCCAATGTGCCGAGTCCAATATCTGGATTAGAAATACTGGAAAATCCCAGCTGCTTGGTTTTGATTTGGTGAATTGTTGCGGGTACACAAGAGACCGTGCAAGTAGTTACTGGCTAACTCCTCTGTGTACGTGCGGTATGGGAAGAAGAACTCAATGCAGTGGATACAAAAGCACAGCTCTCTCCCCAAAAAGCTCAACAAGGAGTGCTTGTTAGCAGCGAGAAGCAACAAACATTTATTCCTGACACTGGTCTTGGAAGATCCTCAGGTTTCAGTGGCAGTGTCCTGCTCATTCTTCTCCAGGTTGGTGGCATTTGGCTCTTGAACTTCAGAGGTCTGTAGATCCGCAGCAGCAGGGAGCATCCTACAAGGAGCCCCTTTGTTGCTGCAGCGGTTTCTGGCTTCCCAAAACACCCACCCTTTGCCAGGGTCCCCATAAATACAAAAGCCCAGTGATTTCCAGGAGGAGCAACCCGCAGCCGGCTTGTGTGCTTCTCTGGTCTCGTCCTAGCCTTATCCCGGTTCAGCCTCCCCCTGAGTGCTGGGTATGAGTTTCACAAGACAGTGCAGGGGCTGAACTGGATCCTTTTTGATTTTGGACTAGATCAAATTGGGACATCTAGCATGGCTCAGTTGCTAGAGGTAAATGCACATCATTTATCACATAAAGGTGTTAAGACTAGGAGCCCTAAGGGAGCATGTTTTTCAGGAAAATGCACCCACCCACCTTGGTATTCCTGGATCCTGTGAAAAAAACCCCTTCTTCTAACAGGGAATGCCTTTGAGAAAGTCAGCCTCTCTGTTCACCTGCCTTCCCAGGTGCACATGGCATGGAGCTGCTTTCTCGACCACCTCCAAGGGGATATAAGTGAAAGAGGGGTCTCTGGACCTTTCCCCAGATTCAGTCCACTCAGCTGAATTGGGATTTTGAAGTCAAGAGATGGATTGCTCACCTGTCAGGGGTGGTGGGGTGTGTAAAGCTGGTGTATCTTTTCTCCTTGGCTTTTTTTGCTCCTGTTCAGTGTTTTGAGAAGCCTGGATGGTTTTACCTTTTCTTGGTTTCTTTTTGAGGTCACAGCTTTTAATCAGCTGCTCTGAAAGATCCTCTGCAGAGGGGGGTGGGGAATGAACAAACAAAAAAGAATAGAAATTGAAACTGAGGGGAAATAATAAACCAGATGGTAAAAAGAAAAGCTTTAATAATACTGCCTTCATCCAAGTAGATTAAAATGCCTGTGGAGAAATATCTCTTAAATAGTCAGTACAAGAGGCCTCTGTGCCATACTATGTGGGAGTCAAGTGACTTAGGTGGTCCTCCTGCAATGTAGGTGGTAGACCTAAAACAGAGGGAGAGAGCTGTGGGCAGCTGCGTGTTACACGGCAGAGGGAAGGCTGCACCATGGAGTGCAGAGGTCCCATGGCCATCCCTGTTTCACCCAGTGCTAACTGTGCGGGCTGTCTTCAAGAGTTACAAGGGCACTTTTGTGAAGGAAAGATTTATGTGTGGGGGGTTAACCTCAGGTATTGGTAAACTGAGCCAGTATATTGTTCCCTTCAAGAGTTGGCTTTATTTCCAAAGCCACTGAGCAGTCGGTAATTCGCTTTTGATTTACATAACATTGCCCTGGATTTTTCGTTTTCCCTTAACACAAGCCTTGAATCAGATGACTCAGATGGTCAGCATGGTTTTTCTGCAAGGATCTGCATTTCTGCTTGTACAAGCTGAAAATATTGAATCTAGCCTGTCATTAGTATCATCACGCAAACCAACGTTTAGATTTCTTAAAAGTTGCTTGTTTGGCTTCACCAGGGTGTGCTACCCCTACCCTGGCTGCAGACTTGGGTGCAACAGGACTTCGTTCTGGGCTCTCTCACACTATCGGAGGCAGCTGTAGGTCTGTGAGCCTGCGGGTAGACACGGGAAGGACAACCTTGGGGTGAAGTCCCTGGAAGTTGTGGGGTCTTCTTCCAGCCCTCACAGGCTTCCTGCATGGCCCTAATGAGCTCATTTAACCTCCCGCTGCCTCAGTTTCCCAGCTGTAGAATGGGACACATTCTGCACTTAATTTAAATTAAGTAATTTTATGGAACAATTATGTTTGGTATACCAGCAGTTGTAAAAGCGGTGCCTGTGGCTAGAAATGCTGTGTGGTAGAGGCAGAAGTAGGATACCTTCCTGGCAAGCCAGACAAACAAAGTTTATACAATTATGCTTGCCTGTGGTGAGAAGTTTTTTTTGACAAGCAAGTGAAATTGCATTTGTGTTTCGTTATTGTCATCACAAGGGTAACAACGAGCAAATAGATTTTTGTTTCTGGGTTGCTTAATCTTCATGACAATTTTGCAAGGCGGGAGTGAAGTAATAGCATTTGAAGCAGAGGCAGAGACCATGAATATGCAAAAAGCACATCTATCAAGTATGAAGTCTGTTATTTAGGAGTGTGGCAGAGCAAAGATGCCTCTGGTACTCTCAGTGCAAAAGTTACATATGAAATAGGTTCAAGAGAGGAAACAGATTGATGATGAAAGAGAAAAAATATTTAGGAAGCTGCCCCAGTGGGGGCAAAGGGGGTGTTTGAAATCTTTTACTGAAATTGCATGTGGAAAACAGTGTTCAGGGAAGGCTCAGCTATACCCTAGCTTTCTGTTTATTGTGATATAAATTAAGAAACTGCTCTACTTTTTCTACGAGGGAAAAGAACAATGACTTGTTCCTTTCTCTTCTTTAATTAACTTCACTCTAGATCTTCAGCTGATATTTATATGCAGGAAAAACTCTCTTTGCCTTTCCATCTGGCATCAGAAGTGTCAGCAGAAGGTATAATCTATCAGGTTTCATGAGGGCTCAGTTGTGTTGCTGGAGGGGAAAAATGGGCACTGGACAGGACGTAATGATGTGAAGACAACACCTCTCTAATTACTGCAATGACATCATCTAATAACACTTACCTAAATGGTTACAGTGTGAATCTCGCTTGTCCAGTCTGTCTTCTGGGATATCAAGTGGCTGAACACATTCTGTTGACATCATTGAAATGGGCTTTTCTTCCCCTTTAAAGCTACTACACCAAAAAAAAAAAAAAAAAAAAAAAAAAACAAC
>VYXH01011114.1:612448-629522 GCA_013397275.1 Burhinus bistriatus | reverse complement strand
AAAATGTGTTTTTTTTCCCCCTTAAAACACAACAACAAAAAAAAAAAAAAAAAAAAAAAAGGCAGCATGACATAAAACAGACATATCGGTGTTATGTATCCACTTGCTAGCCAGATCATGAGAAGTTCTTGTCTTCCAGCTGCTCTCTGTCATGCAGTCTGCTGGCCTGATTTTGCTACGCGTGTTAAGAGATGCATTTATTCACTGCCTTGGTTACACACGCGATATCCCATTTTTCCACCTACCTTGCTGTAAACAACCCACACTAGCACGGGAAATACGGTGGATCTACAGAAGAATACTGACTTTTATCATACAGAAAGTGCTATCTCATACACCAAGTCAATGTTAGGAAATAGGGTGCTTTATTCTGGTTTTCTTCTCCATTTTTTCTCAACTGTAAACTAAGGATCATAGTTGGTATTTATCATACAATCTAACTTTAATTATGAATGCTGTTGAGTTAGTCTTACAAGTCCAGCTCCTCTAAGACCTCTGAAGACCTAGGCAGCGAGACAGCCAGTGCCCACAGACCCCAAAGCCAGCACGAAGTAGATTTACTCCTCACCTTAATAAGAGCATGGGAACCCGTTTCACAAAGCTGTTTAAGTGCCCATGCTCTGTAGGTCTCACTGGTTTGCTGTTTTGGCTGGTTTATCCCCCCGTACTCGTAACTGCAGGGGGTCCTGGAGCCCAGCCTCCTACCTGAGCTCCCCCAGCATGCCCCAAGCTGAGATTTGATCCTGGACTCGCTCGCTCTGGGACCTCCCCAGATGCCATCACAGGAAGAAGGAAATCAAACCATTTTTTACTGCTGGTCATTTCTATGGTTGCTTAGCAGAAACCTGTCAGAATGATGGAGCAATGTTACAGGAAGAAGCCTTCAACCTGAAGGTGCGGCCTGAGTGATGTGGGTATCTCCTTTCAGCCAGCAACAGCTGTGGTAGTCTCTTACTCACAGCCCCTGGTCTCCATTTTTGGGGAATAAAAGCAGATTGTGACTTCCTTGTAGGGAGGAGGAAGGCAATGAGGAAGAGAAATAAAACAGGAGACAACATGAATAGTGGAAGAAAGACAGGAGGAATTTGGAAAAAACGGAGGGAAGAAGGGGAGGTGGAGAAGAAAAAGTAAATAGAAGAGAAAGGTGAACGAAAAGGCAGTTGGCAAAAAACAGTGAATAGGAGGATAGGAAAACAGAAGACTACTGTGGGAGTTTGTGTTTATCTTGCTGGAGGTAAAGAAATTATCTATATAATTTCTCTGTAAATTGCAGTGGTTGCCAGCAAGAAACACAACAGTAGAGGAGTTAACCTCATTTCTATGACTAAATGTGTGTTTATGTAAAGACCAATTAATCCTCAAGCAAAATCCAGTCACATAAATATTTGCCAAACAAAATACGAAAGGTCACCCTCACAATCATGCACTCAGTTAATTCTTCAGGGGATGGAAAAACTTGTCCTAAACTCCAGTGGCTTCAGAGTAAGTGGAGCAACACTGGCGGACAGTAATAAAGGTCAGGAACATTGACTCATAATGTACATATGGGACTAACTCCCATACCCTTCAGTATTCAAAATTCACAAAAATGTGTAAAATTCTACAAATTCTTAAATACCTTACTGAATCAAGTCCTTGATAAAGGGTTTGGCTTCTGGCTGTTCACGGCAGAACTGTCCCAGCCCAGCCACACAGCTGTACTAAAAGATTATACTGCCTGGAGACTTCATTTGCATTTACAGAAAAAATAATCTTCCACTTGGGAAGACCCTGCATAAAGAAATCTTTGAATGCACCTTAGCATGGTATGGTTGCTCTGTTTATCCACTGTAAGCTACAGCTATGGCTTAAAAGGAAGCAGTCATAATTTTATTTTAAACAAAAACTTATTTTCTGGCCATATGAAGGGTGACACTGCATTTTGTGATTTGAGGGAGGTTATTTTCTTCAGTGCCATTTGATTTTATCGGATTTGATTAGGGCATGCTGGCTAAATATTATGATTGTAGGGAAAATGTTCTTTTCTGAAGGGTATTCTGTTTAGAAAGTTTCCACTAAAAATCAGGGATCCCATTTCAGACACTATGGACTTTGTGCAGGTCTTGAGGTAAAAAAGTTGAGGATATATAGTAAAATTTAAATGTAAAATGGGTAGTAAATTATACTGACTGGAAATACCTTATAAAATATTATTAACTTTTGTTTGATTTCACTAAGTTTTTCATTGAGTTATTTCACGTAGCAAAAATTATGCTTTGCAAAGAGACTTAATGTAGGATTGGTACATGCAGATTATAAGAGACTTCCTTAATTATTTTTCCTTAATACAGTAATTTGAAAAATACTATTCTAAAATAAATCTCTTGGATCTGTCTTCACATTTTCATAGTCACAGATGCCAAGCCCTTGCCATCTTCAGTGCTTTAAAATAGGGCTGTACAGCCTAACTTCTGACACACAGCCCTTCTTTTTTTTAAATTTTGCCCTGCAGCCAGCATTGTCTTGCTTACAAAAGTGTTTCCACACTGCACATTGTGACAGTCTGTGTGACAAAAGAATAATAAAACAAGAAAGATTTCCAAAATGTATCATGAGTTTTGGTATCTTCAGTGGACAAACATTGCACACGGTGTGTGAATCTGTGAGTGTTGTTAGATGCTGTCGCTGCTCATTACACACAGAGCTGTCGTTCAAAGGGGAGGTGATGTATGTGAGCATTGTAATGGTGCTTTCCCAAACCACAAAAATCAATTCCCGCCACTAAAGAAACAGATTCCCCAGTAACGTTTCGCGTGGGAAGGAAGACTGCTACGGGGACTGTATGAAGTCATTAATATGCCTTTACAAATGGATGCACGTTCTCAGATTTTGGTGTGTTAAGTGCAACTCTTTTCCTAGCGGCCTTCATGCTAGCAGGGTTTGCGCGCTCTGCTGCCATCAGTCACCTCGGTAGGTAATGCTTGCTATTTACGTGATGGACTAAGGTCGGGGTTTTTTTTCTTGCACTCTGTTATATCTCTTGATATAATGAGCCACATTCATCTTTTGTGCAACTGTAATGGTTACAGTGGAGCTCTAAATCACACTCAGCAGGAGACGCTTCCTGAAAGGGGTATAGATTTTTCTATATGAATTAGGACTCAATAGTCATTTAGCCCGAGACTTTGGCTGAACCACCCCCCTGCAGACATACGTGCCCGAAGGAGTCACCTGGAGTCTCTTTTGGAAAAAGAGAGCTGATAGAGACACCTTCAATGCTTCCCTAAAGGTTGAGACAAGTTCTAGCTTTGCCTACATAGTTTTGCGTTTGCTCCTTGTAAAACCGTTTGGCATTCAATAGGATTGGCTCTACTTACAGACAGGGAAGAGCAAGGAATGATAAGGCAGACTGAAAAATGCAGGTATGAATAAAAACTACTGCAGCCTCATATGGATTAGCCCTCATGCTGACTCATATAAGAGCAGGACTCCTTTGTAGGACACGGCGATTCAGATGACAAATACCTGAACTTTTCACTTTCTAGATATCACCTTTGGTACTGATGGACTTCTAGGTAGCTTAAAGCACACGCTAAAACTTTAATCAGCAACTGAGAATTATGAAAAAAGTGCCCGAATAAAGCTACCCAGAAAAAGGACATGTACAGCCCCTACGACTCACTAAGATAGTCTTAAAATGCACACATACATTCATGCAAATAAGAGAATTCTTTCTTTGCTTAAATTGTGGGGCTTCATCAAGAAGTCCACCAGTGCAACCAGCTCTATGCTTCCATTAGGTAAAAATATTTTGCCTAGAGACAGACGAAGAACCCATTTTTGGTTTACTATTTTAATGTGCAGTTGGTTTAACGTAGATATTTGTCTCAAATAATCAGGCTAGAGCTTAGGGAATATTCCGCAAAGCTACGCTCATGTATTTCTACCAAAATGATGTGAATCTGATCATGTGTCATTTAAATCAACTTGACCTGAAATCTCATGAGAAAACCATATAAGATAGAAAACCAAAGCTTTGAGAACAAACTGAAGAGCTGGACTTTTTTCATTTGATCCTGAATTAGGCAGAGAAATGGCTTTGGATAGGGGGAAGTTGCATCTCTATTTCTTGTGTTCTCCTAGGATTTGAATGGTTGCAGGTACTATGCAGCTACATGGAAATTAGGTACCTATGTATATTTGTATCCAGCCTCGAGGCACAACGCAGTTCTCAAATGAGTTATCAGTAGGCGATCATTCTTACCTGTTAGATGGAGAAAAGAACTTCTGATCTGCAATTCTTATCAAAGTTTACAGGGGCTAAGTCGGCATCGATGTCAATAACCTCACCATTGTACATTAAGGGCCTGACTTGTCACACATGCATGTCATTCCCTTGTATGTTGAATACTTAGAATTTGTGAACTGGCCCTTTGTAAGGTCTCCACTAACTGTGCTTCTGAGGATTTCAAAAGACCATGTGGTGTTGTCCACAAGTACATGGATTTTTCTTTTTTTATTGCCCCCTCCCCTTTTTTTTTGGTTCAGGGGAATGTTTTGCTTCCACAATTGACAAAATCCCCAAGAAAAAAAACATGCACTAGTTTGTAGGACATACATAATCATTAAAGAAATGGCTGGCATGTTGACATGGGTGCTACATAAATAAAAATACTCTTGACAGCATGCTTGTCTGGTGGCAGTGGCCAATCTGAATTTATTGAGTATTTATATTGGTAGGTTGGTAATAATGTTGCCACAGAAGCCTGTACGATGCTATGTACCTATCTTCTCCTGGACCCAGAGCACTTCTTAAGAACATATTTTTGCCATGAGCTGAGAAGAGACTTCAAGAGCAGAAATGGAGGCAACTGGGGCCCTGGGGTGGGACAGCACACACACAGGCTTGTCCACATTCCCATATGCAGGGCCTGTCCTTGCTGCCACTGGTGCACACAACAGTTGGAAGTGGGAACAAGTGGGAATATCTTACAGTGGGCTGCCCCATGCAGACACAAGGCAGAGGTTGGACTGCAACAGCTACATTCCAGCCTGCACTGCGGGCAGCGCTTCATTACCCTGCCCAAAGAGCTGCTCAGGCATCAGGGTTTGCCCTTTAAGACTGGTGCGTCTCTTCCCACCACGCACACACTTACGATCTCCCGACAGGTTTTGATTATTAAATTATTTTTAATTGCTTTGCTCCTCTCTGTCCAGTTGCAATGAGCACATGAGCAAGGAGGGACAAGCCTCAGCATCCTTGTCTGCTCTTCTCTTGCCTCCCTAAACCTATGCGAGAGGCAAAGACAGACCTGTCCTTCCTTCTGTCACATGTCCTCTGCAGGGTCCTGTAGCGTGAGTCGGCCCCTTATTTGCACCAAGTCGTTTACGAACGTGTACAGAAGGAATAAGACACTATCATCTGCATGTAGGCATCTTGTATCTGCCTTCCCAACACAGAGCTCATCTGAAACAGCTCAGGGGCCGAGAGGAATGGTACCCCACCTGGCTGCATTTGGCTCCTTCCACCTGCACTCAGCAGGAAGCCTTGGCTCCTTTACCAGCATATATGCACCTTCACCCATACCCTGGTCCTGCCCTAGCCCCATTACAACTGCTTCCGGAGCAAATCTTGTCAATAAAGCAAGGCAACCCGTCTACTGCAGTCAGAGTAGAAAATAGATGCCCTAAAAGTAGAAAGTCTGGGTGTTCCTGCTTTGTGTTCCAAACTTTTCCTTTCTAGTTGTACTACATGTTTCATGTTACTCTATTGGAGTGATGTCTTCCAGGGCACAGAAGACAGCCTCATGCTGCTCCACAGTTTCTTCTTTACTTATTTGGGCACTAGGCTGCTTGCTCCAGGCATTCTTGTCAGATTAGTCTGATTTTTACTTTTTTAAAACATATTTAAAACTTCTTTAGAAACACATAGGTATTTGAAAGCCTGATCCAGGTGCCTTCCTCCACCCAAAACCTTTGCTACTATTAATTGCAAGGCTGCGGAAATCCCACAGAATGGTCTAGGAGCAGTTTCCTCTCACAGACAGTGAGCTTCTGGGGGCTAGTTCAAACCCCTGATTGGGCTGTGGACTGACTCCCACTGCCTCCCATAAACTTGTAAAAAAAATGAAAAGACCCACGGTTAAACTTTGATTGACGGGGGGGAGGGAAAAAGTAAGGTATATTTGCTCAGGTTCTGGTCACAAAGTTTTTGTCTTTGGAGATATAATAAAAGATCCAAAGTCTTCCTTAATTATTTCCTTGAGGTACCAACTAACCCTTGCACATGCCAGCCCTCTATAGCGGGATAAGAAGTCCTGATACCAGTCCCCGCTCTGCTGGTTTGTATTAGCTGCTGGTAAAGCGTCCCACTGTCCCGCAGTTAAGTTAGTTGAAGCATTCTCCTCCCCACGACCCCATCCCATGCATCCCAGCCTCAGTGCGGCAGCACTCCAGCTCTCCCCACACGGGACCATCCCCAGCCCGCTCCCCGCAGAGTGGGGACCCTGGGCTGTCCTGCTCGTCCCCACGGGTGACACGGGCGACTTGCCTGGCTGGTGGCGGCTGCTAAAGGCAGGGGCTGGGGGGGGAAAGAAAAAGAGCAAGGCAAGAAGCCACCCAGGCGGGAGGGCAGGGTGCGGCTGAAGTACTTACGAAGGGGTGCGAGGTGGTGGGGAGGGTGCGAGTCGGCGTCGGGGCGCGCTGGAGCGGGACCGTTCCGGGCTGGGGCTGCGGCCGGTGCTGCCGCCCGCCTTATCTAGGGAGCGGCGGGAGCCGTCGCGATGGCAACGCCGCGCTCAGGCGTTCTCCGGGGGGCTGGGGAAGAGCATCACCGCTCCCCTGCCCCGCCAGCGGGGTTTAACCCTGTTGCCTTCCTCTTCGGCGAGTTGCTGAGGCTGAAGGAGAGGGGACAGGACGAGGGGGAGACCGGCAACGCCTTCAAGGCGAAGGCATCTTTCCTGCCCGACGACCAAGAGCCGCACAGGCTGCTGCTGCTTTCAGAGAAGCAGGGGAGGATGCGAAAGCTTCGGCAAAGAGAGCCAAAAGGCGAGCTGCAGCCGTCGTGTCAAGAGGCACGAGGAAAATGGCAAGGGGAGGGAGCGAGGCTGGTGCTGGCCGAGACCCTGGGGAGAGCCGAGGATAAAAATGGAGCGAGGAGGCAGGGCACGTGTGGAGGAGCAGCACCATAAGCACTCAAAGTGATGGACGACGTCTGCAGCGCTGAGGTTCAGCGATGACTGCGGTGTTTGTGTGTGTATCTGGCCACAGCTAGTTATACAAGCATGGTATTTATGGGGCCAGGCAGGGAGTCTTCTGTGGCTGCCAGTTGTTTGCCCACAGAGACCAGTCTCTCCTATTTTAGCCCGTGCCTTTGGATGGAGCTGTTATTTCAACTGAGGGAAAAATATACAAACATGCCTGACGTTCGGAAACCTCTGGGAGAAACAAGCCACTCAGTGGTGGGACTGTGAACTGCCCCTCTCTTAGCATTCATTTACAACAAAAATGCCTTTGTCTACGCCCTTTTATTAAAACATCTTTAAAAACTGTGGCTGGTCACAGTTGTGGTTATCTCCTCCTTCTCTTTTCCCCCACTCAGCAACGGCAATTCAACAGCACCAGCCTGAGCTGCATACTTTAAATTAGTCAAGGTTTCTTTCATAAATAATACATTGTACACAACACCCAAAGGGGCAAAGTGCTAATTCCCAGTGCCGCAAACTGTGCAGCACCCTCAGATCCTGTATGTTTCAGGTGCGGTTCTGCAAAGTGCCAAGCATGTTAAATGCTCTAAAGGCACCACCTGGAAGCACAGTGAGCTTTCTCCAGTGATGTCTGGGAGAGACAAGCTCATTCTTTACCTTGTAGAGCATAAAAGTCACGTGTGTTTAGGTGTCTCAGAGACCCATTTTTAAAAGCAGGCCCATAAATGCTTAAATCGCTCCTGAAAAAATGGAGCATAGGCTCCTAAGTACACTAAAAATTTTTTGGCAAGATTAAGATTTCTAACTGAAAAGAAAACTAAACAAACTCAAAACTCCTCCAAACCATACAACCCCCAAACTGGTCATAAAAAAAAATTGGTTTTTTTGACTTGCCCATTTCCATATAACTTTGATTTTACTTTCAACGTTGTCAAGACCTCTCTGTTGCAGCGAGTTTTCAATGAAAACCCCTCTCTTTTTACACTGAAATGCCTTTTACTTAGAAACACAAGTTATTTCATATTTTCCTATGAACTCAGAAAAATCAGGAGATCACCGAAAAACGGGCTCACGAAACAAAACGCTCAAATCAGAAATATGTTTTGAAACTCAGCTCAGGATTGCCTTTTTATGTTTTCATTGTCCTGATTGAAATTGTCAGTCAGTCATTTATAGCACTGGAAAAATTCCCTGAGGATGAGAAAATAATTTCCTGTTCTAGCCACCGGATCTCAAGGATGCCTTGGGATTATTACAGGATAGCTTTAATCATGAGGAAAGTAGCCTATCACACTCAGCAAGATCACACCCAACCGTAGTCACCTCTTATATTTGTCTTGTACCGTATGATGCCATGAAGTTTTTTACTGCAGCAGCAGATTTATCCCAGTCTTTCCAGAGGGGCTGTCACATTACCAGTGTGACAGAGGATTTACTCCCAAATCTGATCTTTTAAATGTCTACAGTTGTTGTCCTGCTTGTAAGAGGGTTGGGACGCTTTCCAGCTTTCTAATCCTTCCTGCTCAGTTATTTCACAAACACAGCCTGGAAAATAGTCTGAGTCTGTAATAAGTCTGCTCTTTAACCCTCTTCCCTTATACGAGAGTATTCCCATCAGCACTTGGGGAACTACTCATGTAATTAAAGATAAGCACATGTCTAAAAGTTTCCAGGCTAGTGCTTTAGAAGACAGGCGATGCAGCTCTGACAGATGGGAAAGGAGGAGACGATCTACTAGAAACCAGATAAATACACCAATACATATATATACATATGCACACCCATACACATATGTATATATCTTACCCACCTATGCATTTGCCCAGGTCTTGGGCATTCAAAAACTGTCAACTATCCAGCCTCAAAGTAACATGTGGTTATATCCAAGATAATACTTCCTCCAGATAAGCAAACTCGGGGCTCACACTATCTTGGTGTGCTTAAGCCCAGCTTCAGCCTGTGCTGCTTACTCTGTGTGAAAGTGTACTGCACAGTACAGAAAGTTTGGTCCAGGTTTATGCTGACTCCTGAGCTGCTGCCCCAAATAAATTTATACACGGAGAATTAAAGACCAATGTATTGATTTAGTCACTTTATAAATGCTGTCATAAGTTACTTTGCAGCCAGAGCAGTTTGATCGATAGATCAATGTGCAGTGTTGCTTTTTTATCAAACAGATTGCTTGATGTACGGTCTTTGGTGGTTTCCCTTTAAGTTGTGGAGGTTAAAAGTGCAATAGATTGAAACCTACACTCAATATGCTCAACTAGTCAGACAAACAATTATAAACATTTACATTTTCCCTTGCGTATAATAGGATATACATATAAGGAGCAGAAGTTGCATTTATCATGGACCTGAACATATAGATAGGTCCTGTTTCTTAAACAGAAGGCTTACTTGAGGAAAATCATTGCCACGTCCTGGAAGACAGCACGTTTGTCCCAGGTCCAAGAGGGAAACCATCTGTGTTTGTTGTACTGCTGAGTGAAGCCTTCAAGGCTGGAGCAGTCTCTAAGGCCCAGAGGAGTCTGGGGTTTGTATCAACCATGACAGATGGCTGTCATGCAAACATCTTTCCTGCTGCCCCTGCAAAGGTTAGGGCAGATTACAAAGGAGACCTAAAAGGCTGGAAGAGAATAACCCCATTTAGAGTGGCAGAGGGAGTGCCTATATCAAGAGTCAGCGTCAAGCCAAGGCTCCTTGTGCAAAGCCAAGGGAAAAAAAGTACCACACTAAATTGACACAAAGCCGATTGTAGATTAACCTTTGCTTTTACATTGAGATAGCTAATTTAACATTTTCTGATCTATCTAGTCTATAACCAAGTCTTCCTGCTTGCTTCAGGGGGAGTAAGCCAGGAAAAAACAAGGAAAGAAGAATATGTGGCTTCAAATAAAGGAGAAAAGTTTTCAAGTTTGGTGCTCCTACAGACTCCGTTCCACAGTTTTCATCAGTCCTTATGTCAGGAGGCTTGGGGGAGGGCGGGGGGTGGGGTGTTACTTTTAGGGAAAGACAGATGTAAAAATCCAGCAAATGCCAGATGGCAGTGGAAAACTATATTCCGGAGAGACTTGGGACAAAGCAGTAGCAAATGACCTCTGACCCATGTAACTTGTGCTTCTCCTTAAACGCATCACTCTTATGCATCATGGCGCAAGGTGGGAGCTGGGGTGGGGTGAAAGCCGCCCTTTCTCTCTGAGAGAAGTTTGTCTCCTTCCCTTTCCATGGGCATTAGATGTGTCACAAGTTGCTCCATTTCCTGGAGCACCCAATGCCGTTCCTCACCCTACCCTCTAATGTCTTGCTTTAGTTAATTAGGTGCCGAATCGGTGTCCTCCCCATGCATTGGCACACAGGGTCTTTCTGCTAAAACACTACGGGCTTGACAAGGTTACAGCATTTCTAGCCATGCATCCAAGCATTATATTTTCAAATATCATCACAGCCAATCTGCGCTTATAGCTTAAAATATTAAACAGCTGCTAAAACGCCACTGAGTTTATTCTCCTTTCTAACCTCCTCCACACTGGCTGCTTTGTTTTACTAGAACCTGGGAAGAAAACAACTTCTCTGCTGGGAAATTACATGCATGGGTGTGAGAAACGCCAGCGCCTAGAACATGTGCTTATCTCTCAGACTAGAGACAGAGACTCATTTAGCAAGCTCAGGCTGTCCCTGGGCCTGTCTGTGCCTCGCAGCAGGATGGCAAAGAGATGTAGACATCTGAGAGGATGTCTGGGAACTTTCCTGACAAAGGACATGTTATCCAGTAAACACTTTATTAAAAGAGGAATAAACTAGGCTTGATTGAAACCAGACCACAAGTCTTTCAACCCAGGGTATGAAACAAAGAAGCAAGGAGCAGAGTGATCCGCATGGGAGGGTTTTCAAAGAAATTCAGGGAAGGGGAATACTGCCGCTTCCCAGCTTCCCTGGGAACTTCCAGTTTGCTGCAAGCACCTTGAAAAATCCTACTCAGCCTTTATTCTTTGCATTATAGCAGCACCACAAGCTCTTTGCTAGTCACTGCCCTACCGTGCGATGAGAGAGCATTACTACGCTGACAAAACTCCAGTTTGTGGCTGGCTCAGGTCTTGAGGGGTTCCTGGGCAGAGATGCTGACTTGTCCAGCATTGCTCAGTCAGCGGTAAGCTATGAGCTGCATCTCTGGCATTTCTCAGCACCTCCCCTCTGCAGGAAGAGATAAGAACATATCTTTCCATATCCTGAGGTTTGGGGTTTTTTCTTTTGACTTTAAAAAGGAAAAGAAATCTATTTTTCAGTAGAGCCCTGAAAAATTCAGTAGATAAGAACCTGTAATAGATTAATTGATGCTGTCTAGAGAAAGCAGAGGATGAGAGTTCAAGGAAGCAGTCTTCTACATGCCACATCTTTGCCACTTCATTCTGGGTTGATTAATTGACTAATGTCTCCTTTAAGTCCTTACCTGGTCAACTGGCTGGCCCAGTCAGAGCCCTGATAGCCATCATGTGGTGATGACAGGCTGAGAAACGCAGTTTTCTTCGCAGGCTATGTTCTTGAAGGAAACAGTTGTTTTTCTGGTGTTTTTTAATGCCTACAGAATATATATATGTTGTGAATATTATATGTGATTCTGTTTTTGCGGTTGTATTTTTATTTAGAGAAAACATTTTTACGTGCACACTTAAGGAGCTATAATAAAGATGCTAAGGAGACCTATATTGTGTTGATCAATAAAGAAAATCAAAACATCTCCTAGTTCACTTATTTGAACACCTCTGTTCTTAACAGCTTGCTCAAAAGATCCCTACAAAGCATTTGTGTGCTTTGTTGCTGAAAGAAGGTGTCAGAGTGAAAGCACTCCAGCCTTCTGCAGTGTAAAAGGATGTTTTACAGCTGCCTGGTTGGTGGCCTTACCTCCTGAAGACCGTAGCCATGCCAAGGGCTGAGGGGAAACAAGGGGATGTTGCATCCCGTGGTGGATCCTGAGAAATCCCAGATTGCCCAGAGGATAGTAGTGGTGCTGCTAGTGGCACCAGTCACGCATTGTCTTCATCCCGTATCCTTCAACTTTCAGATTGTCAATCTAGCCCATACAGCAAGATGAAGGGAAGGAGGAAGAAAATGGGCTAATGGTCCTTGCTTGGTTCCTATTGCTAAGGAGATTACTGCCTGCTATTCAGAGCAGGATGGTGTCCTCTGCCTGGGACAATCTCTTCTGTTACAGGTGATGGTACAAAGGAGACAGCACAAAAAGGGGGAAAAGAACCAAAAACCTGTCCCAGCCCCCCTGCTGGATGGAAATTGTAGAAGCAGCTCTGCTTCGGTTGAAACCAAGTCTAGAATTCCCCTTAATTTCAGTGCCTGCATTTCAAGCTTGCAATTCTTATACCAAAAAGATGTGTTAGTTATTAGCATTTTATCCATTCTTCCTACAACATCAATAGATTTGATCCCAGCTGAAGGTTTGGCAGCAAGCTACTGAACACTGAGCCCAGCATGGGTACATTACATTGCATTCATTAGAGACATACAAGCTTTGCTTCATGTGGGATTTGTGCAAATACTTGCACAGTTTCCTTATCTGCAGAAGCTTGCTTCTAGCAAGTTGTTAAGCTCATTAATAGGGCAGAAGGAAGACTGTGCTCCTATAATTTCCAGTTCAATTATTATAGAGTACACAAAATCCTAATTCTACTGCAGTCCAAGGCAAAACTCCCACTGGTTTAATGGGGCCAAGATGGCACAAAGTTAATTTCCCAACACAACATAAAATCTAGAAACTCTCCCAGAAGAGTGACTCCAATGGAGTCTGGACCTCAGGAGAGGAAACTCTCCGTTGTCTCAGAAAGGCACATTTTGTACCTTACTAGAAAGATGTTTCTAATCAGGCAGCCATAAGAATAAGGAGCATTACCATGATACACAGAAAGTGTGCGTGATTAATCAACTAATACAATACAATTTCCATTATGCACATAGTTTTGACATCATCAGAATGATCTGAACAACTTTTCTTTCCCTGAGGTAAATCATGCACATATTCACTTTCACCATGACTATTTAGGCTCACAAGGCATTGGGAAATTTTTTTTTGTTTAAGTAATATCATAACGAAGAGAGACCACTTGGGTTATGTGAAAAGAATAATGCCAGGGTACTGTCACAGACAGGAACACTCATGAAGCTGATATTCAGTGGTCAGTATCTATTTCAGTTACATTAATAAAGATTGATTCAATTCAAGTAGTGTCCAACCATCAAGGGCCTCTTCACCTGTAGTTTAATTAAATGCCCATTCTTCAGTAGGTTTCCTACTTATCAGTGATAAAACATCAGAACAATAATTGCTAATATCAGGAAATTTTGCAGAGGCAGGTGAGAGCTGCCGCTCTTTTATAATAGTCCAGTGAGACCACAGAGGACTTATTTTTGTTCAGCAGGGCTAGGAAATTATTAACATAAAACATGACAGAAAAGGCAGACCTTCCAGCAAGTAGGTTTTGAAAACAAGTTGAACTGAACCCTCTTTTCATTACATAAACTCTCATCCGCCAAAGGTATGACGCACGTTTAAACCAAACACCATGAGTTTCCAGCTGCAAGCAAACCTCCATGAGGATTTTGCAGAAGAGCATTAGTGGGGTGCCCACTTCCTACAGCCACTGTCATGAATGCTCCTATACACGTGGCAGGAGTGAAAGGAGGACCAAACAGAGACTCTGTGATAGGTCCCTACTGAAGGTGCTCCACTGACAGTAAATCCAGCCTTCCTGTTAAACCTCTGGATGGACTTACAACCCAAAATAAAAGATGTAGATGCACACCTGTAAAGCCAGGAGCGAGGAAAAGAACCTCCTTTCTTCCCTGCTTTCTTTGCTGCCCCTCCAAGTCTCCCTCTTCAGGACTGGGATTTTTATGGCCTCTCTGTTAGAGCAGCAAGAGGAGGAGATGATGATGGTAGGAAGATGTGGTGAGGGAAGGGTGGGCACAGCCCAGTCCATATTCCAGTGCATATCTAATTATTTATGTCAAGTGGAACAGCTTCATCCAGACAGACAGCTTGCATCCATCCAGACCCTGTGACACGTCATGCTCCTGTTCCTAAAATACATCTCCCGGCTAGGTTCATTATCAGCTGGACATGGTGTGCATGGGATGGAGATCAAACCTATTTCACTCACCTTCCCTGGGGCCCATACAGACAGAAAGTGAAGTCTGCACCTCTCTCCTCTCCACACACACTTTTTTAATTATTACTTTTAATTACCCACAAACCTCAGAGCCAGGCTTTGTGAATGCGGAAGCTAAGCAGACAGGGCTGGCCATCAGCTTCCAAGCAGCAGAATCTGTTCCCCCTCCTCAGCCAGCACAGACATTGCTCCGTTGGGTACAGGGAAAACCCTTCCTTAACCAGCATGGGGAGATCTGGGAAGTTAACTCCATGAGGCAAGTTGTCTGCTGTGGACCCTCTGTGCACCCAATGTTAACCTTTTGTTGCCTCTTGTGGGCCGGCACACTGCTAGCCGCTAGGAGCTTTGTAAATAGCCATGCACAGGATTGCACAAAACGGAGTGGGAAGTAGCTTCTTGCTCTAACTTAGCTGGGTTGACTTCTGCTAACAGTAGTAGTAAAAAAATCATCAAACAGATTTTAGCTGCAAAAGTCAAGAGCCTGTCTGTGCTTCTGCAGGGAGCACATCTATTGACTGGGAAGGTCAATGCTAATGGGGACCCTCTAAGAGCAGAAATGCATAGGGGCCTTCGGAAAATTTTGCAAATCCATTTCTCCTCTAAGACTTTTTTTATTCATATACACACACAAAAGATACAGTGGTCTTGCATGGTAATTCAGCACTGGGAAGGTACTAGCCATCCCTTATTTTTTATAAAAGGACTTAATTTTAGCCAGAAGGGGAATGGAGGATTATTTTTGCTAATTAGTTCTGAAAATGATTCACTTTAGACAAGTCACTCTCTCTTTTGGGAATCAATGGGCACTGTGAAAGTGGTGCTAAATCATGCTTCTTGGGCCTTTACAGGATTCAGAAAGACTCAGATAAGAAAATTCAGATAAGAATTCAGATAAGAAAATTCATGTCATGGCTGGCCTGGTTATGGGCACCTCTTATTTATACCTTGCTGAGGTATAAATAACAATGGCATGATTGAAAACATCAGGGCTTCCTCTATCTTGTAAAATTGGGAAGAGGGAATAGTTTTGTGTAGTTATCGATTTCTAGCTGCTTAATTGGTGTTTACAATATCTCTCCTTGGAAATACCCATATGCATTTCATTCCTTACTTGCTTGTTTAATCAATTGTTTCACACCTGTTTTCACTTACATTACTATTTTCACAAGCATTATCTGCAGCATAACAAATATGAAGCAACATTAAAAGTAATTAATCTTTATCCTTGAAATGTTTCTCTTGGAGTGATATAATTAAGGACTCAAGCTATAAAAATAATCAGATATCAAGTATATGCCTTAAAACACCAGTAGACACAGAACCTTCTTTTGAACAGTACAGGCAGATTTGAACACAGATGCACAAAAAGGACAAGTGAAAAAACTTCTAGAACATTTCATAGGAGATTGGAAAAATCCCTTTTCTTTTTGCTGAAAGGTGATGCTCTATTACCGAACGGCAGGAAGAGACAGCTTCAGAGAATAACAAGTGAGCATTTCCTAAGTTATAACAAAGAGAGATGGATAGGTTCCTCTTCATTTTACTGTGGATGTTGTGTCCAAGCACAGATACTACTGTATACCCCTTACTTTCCTAATAAAATACTGACACATCCAGCTAAGTTCATAGACCTCCTGCTTATAGGGAAAATCTTGAATGAGGCTCAAAACCATAAGGCAATTAAAAAAATACCGCTTACCCCTTTTTTTCATTTAATGCTTTCTGAGCTCTTGCTGGTGCCAAACAGGCCATCCAGAAGTCAGGCAGAACCAAGGCACTTGCCCCAACCACCTTCTGCTGTGCTGGGCTGTAATACAGGTCTCCCACAAGCCCCCCCGTGCCAAAGGGGATGGCGGGCTCATCCCAGGGCATCCTTAAAAACCAGCTTATAGACTCTCCCTTTCCCCTATGGAAAGCATAACCACCAACAAACATTAAGCAGCAACGCTAGCCAGAGTTTCACATACTTACTGTTAGCTGATAAACTAAATCGGCAGCATGGGATTACTGCCTGAGAAGCCCTGCGCTGTTGCATAGCCTCTGAGTCTCACCAGCTGTCTTAGACTTTTTGGGGTTGCTACCTGTCTCCTCTGAGACCCTTATCCTCTTTCCTTGCATACTCTAAAGAGTAATTAATATACTCCTCCAAAGGGCTTCAGTGACTGCGACAGCCCTGCGGGCCTAGAGAGCAACAATTTAATGCAAAAGGAGAAAGTCCTAGAGACCCCAAATTAAGGGAAGGATTTTAAAATTATTATTTTCTTCCAAATTTGCCTTCCTTATTTCTTTTTTTCAAATGTCTGGAAATCCCCAACGAGTCTGACATAAGTCCCTAACTCGTCTGGTTTCTGCAGAACAGAACGTTGCCAGATGATGGCTCACGCTTCACTGACGATGTTCTGTCATCTATTGGTGCTAACTATGGATCAGTGTCTGTCTGTACAGCCTTTTTAATAGGTACTTTATTATTTTGACACATTTCCTTCCCTCTTGTTAATCTAGGGATTAGCAGTGACATGTCTAAATTCATGCTTAACTGTGTTAACATTATCCCTCTTGTATTGAATTTGCTGCCATCTCACACTGCTAGCTGTCTAGCAGAAGGCCAACACATCCTCTTGCTTAAATATTGCCATTGAGACTCTCTGAGATTCTCTTTGTGGGCTCTAAAGCTTTACCTGACAGGTTGGCTACAATACAGAGCACAAAAAA
>VYXH01011114.1:507519-598742 GCA_013397275.1 Burhinus bistriatus | reverse complement strand
CCCCCCCCCCAGTTTGTACAACAGTTCATTTCCTTATGAAGAGCGAAGAGAAGAGGAAAGATGGAGCAGGAGATACGCTGCTCCTTCTGCTTTTTTCTCAGGATGAAAAAGCCATTCCTGACTCCCTTCCTTGCTTTCTTCTCCAACACACTCTAAGTCTTTCACAA
Source organism: Burhinus bistriatus (assembly GCA_013397275.1). Taxonomy (NCBI): domain Eukaryota; kingdom Metazoa; phylum Chordata; class Aves; order Charadriiformes; family Burhinidae; genus Burhinus; species Burhinus bistriatus. The sequence continues at coordinate 598,575 of VYXH01011114.1, read as the reverse complement.
CTTTTGGGAACTCTCAGAAATTCTGAACAAAAAAATAAAAAATCTATTGACTTTTTACTGTCAGTATTTTTATTGCAAATACTCATCTTAGTGGGTCTTTAGAGTTAATGCAAGCTTCCTATTCTACCATGGTAGAATGGCTTGAGGGTCTGAGAAGTTGCAATTCACTTTGATTTAGAGCAGTTTGGCTTATGGTATCTGTTTAGGGGTTCACAGTTAGTCTTTAATAAAGACTAGATAATATAGACTAAATCAGTAAAAGAGGATTACGCTAAATCATGAAACCTTGCATTTTCTGCAGTCCAATAAGTTACCCAGTTACTGTAACTCAGCTGATTCACAGGAACTCACTGAAACTCATTCTCATATCTCAGCTCTTCATTTGACCTGTAAACTTTATCACCCAGTTCACAGTAACCATTTTAAGACTGAACTGATGTACGTAAGTCACTAAAAGAAGCAACCCAACAAAACTGAAGGTACACAGATACGTTTGCCATTTTGTCCAGAAGGGAATGCTTCTTTCCCCATACATTTTCTTGTTATAGTCCCAAGATATGTCTCACTAAAGAAGCAAGTGTGGCATGAGAGGAAAGGAAAAGGCAGCTTGTACATTTAGCTCATAAGTGTGTCAGCTGCCCATATGTATGAAGAAACCTACTCACCGGAGCAAGATTACGCATTGCAGTGTCCTGTAGGAGCATCAGCATTTTCAAGAGCTGCAGCTCGGTGGCGGCATGGTTTGAGCAGCAGCCCACAGGGTGCTGGGGCGAGACAGCCACAGGGGAGGTCCATGGGCAGCAGCTGTGGCAGCAGCAGCAGTGACAGCAATGATTGCCCTGTGCTCCCCTGGTGCCAGAGGCTTCACCCCAGTAGCGTGACCTGTATTTTTCACCAAGCACGGTATCAAAAGAGGCTGATTTTGTCAGGTGAGCATGGGGTGGATGAAGCAGTGGTAGCCACCTGGGTTTCTTGGCACAGATGTCAGTTTGACTGGAGGCTTCAGTGGTCTGCTTCACACCGTCCTTTGGAGCCCAGGAGTCTGACTGTATGAGAGGATCACCCTCACAGAAGTCCACAGGATCTTCCCTAGCAAGGGTCTCACTGAAAGGAACATTTTGCCCTGTGCACTTCACCCTTGAAGTAAACTCCAGCCCTGAAGACATCTGAACAGTAACAGATTTCAGAGGAGCAGAAGCCATTTCATCATTTTGGACAGCATCTACCTGTTCTGATTTGTTAGTATCTAGCATCTCCCTTATGCTACCAGTCTCTTGATCTTCAGATGAACTTAATCCAGGCCCTTCCACTAGGCAGGAACAATGCCTCTGAGATTCTTGTGTAGAACAGCTGGAAGTGGTACTGCTCCCACTTTGCACTGCTGAGCCCCGCTGCGGAGTTTCTGGGAGCTCCATTTTGGGGGAACATCTTGTATCTTTTGAAACGCCATCTGTTTTGCAGAACTTCTGGTCGTTTGTCACCTCATTCACTGCAAGCAGGGTACCATCTTTGTTGACCACTTCCACACCCCACCACGGTCCTTTAACACATACTGTACCACCTCCATGGGCACTTTCATGACATGCAACTCCAACGTCCTTTTCAGTCAGGCACCTCTCACCTTCATCTTCGCCTCTGATTTTGCTGTCACTGACGACCACAGGGTTTTTATCCATCAGTTCAGTGATGGTTACATTCACCTTTTTGTGTTCTGTTCTAAAATATAAACAATGATCAAATTTTGAGGAGCTAGGGTCTTCTTCACCCTGAGTATCACTCTGAAAACAAGAACTATCCTCTTTTATACACTCCTCTTTTCCCAGTTGCTTTCTTCCTGTTTTATGCTCTTTCCTGTCTATGTCACATAACATTTCTTGTACAAAACTCTGTGGTTCAGCGTTACAGGTCTCATACTCTCCATTTTCTGCAGTCAGCAGCAGCAGTGTCTCTTCTCCCTGGTCACTGCCTGCTTTTGTTGATCCAGGTACTGTCAAAATGGTCTCGCAAGCTGTGATGAAGACCTGAGCAACGTCATCTGGCGTTTGTTGAAAATCTTGATTTAACATCAGAAACTCTGTCCTATGTGACTGAGCTGTTTCTTGATTGTGGATATCAGAAATAAAATTAATCTTTCCTGACAAAGATGTATTCTGAAGGGGGAAAAAAAAAAGAAAGGTGGAATTGAAATATTATACTTGTTCTATCACACTGGTTTGCCCAACATTATTTTGCCCTGGGCACCCCTGGGCCCTAAGGCATCTTTAAATACATCTTTAAATACCCAGTGAAGCAAAGAATCAAAGATTCTTGTAACTTTTCTTCTCTAATGCCTTGCACAAATCTTGCATTAGTGTGTTGGAGGAGTTGCACAAAGTTCTAAGAAAACTTCTCGCCTTCTGATGTTTTCTAGGAAGATGAATTTGTTTCCATGAAGCTTTTGTGACTCCATGATTTTTTTGTTGTTGTTACTTGTGCCAGGGTTATAGAGTTTTCATAGACCTACCAACAACTATTGCTCATTTCTTACTTGCAAAACTACAGGTTCTGGCAGTTCCTCCATGAAGCCACTGCTGTCTGACTGGCAGCTGCTTGTTCTTGTCACCTTCACCTCTGCTGGTTAAACCAAAAGGGTAAGAAAAATTAGAAAGAAAGGCAGAAAACAGTACCAGGCCAAAATAAACACAGAGCTAAGCAGGGGCACTTTAAATGTACATTTCTAGAAATATTCTTGATCCTGGCCAGAAATCTGCAATATTGCTTCAACAAGAAAAAAATAACAAAATGTGCTCAGGATAGCTAGTGCTGATTTTACTAAGTGTTGACTTATTCAGCAGTGTAAGCATCACCTGCAGATTTCAGATTTTGATATATTCACACAACATACACAATGTAACTAACCTATAAAGCAGCCAGGCCCTTGTTTTCCTTTGCTAAAAATATTGACTTTTGATTGTCAGACCTGGCTTAGACCAAGTCTTGTTCAATGACTTAACCACGGGACTCCTGCAGGGAAAGGGAACTGCCCTAGCCTCTCCCTAGAGCAGTTTGCCTCTACTTTGAGGCACTCACTGTGTATTGTCTTTTTTGGTTTTTTGGTCTGAGGACAGGAAGTCACAGTAACAAGCGGAGATGATATAGGGTTGCATGGCAAGACATAAAGGCAAGAGGAAGATATTCTAGATTTACTCCAGACAAGGTTTCTAATCTAGCAGCCACATCATCTGGCTAAATCAATTCTTACCCCAGCTTTAGCAATTAAATTATACACCATTAGCTATCTGATTTAATGAATAAAATCCAACCCTCTTTAAAAGTACATGTGACTGGGAGTAAACCCACAGTTATACTGTACATCCCGATACCTCTCAGCCCTTGGATAACTTGCACTTTCAGATAACCTTCATGCTCATATAATACCCTCATTCTCAGATAGCTGGCACCAAAACAGAGGTGGAGTTGGGGGAGCAGGCTGAGGGAGTCTGCTGGGGGAAGGAAGGGATGGAGACTGAGACAATCTGGATACAATTCCTCTCTTGTTCCTTACATACATAATGGCTTCTGAATCCTGCGACCTTTTATCTTCTGGTTATATCCATGAAAATGTGACAATTCACCTAGTGGTTCTGAGACCTGAGTTATTAATTCTCATTTGAGTGAACTGGAAAATGCAAAAAAAAAGTCTACAAATTATGTTTTTACAATTAACAGACTATAGGCTTTATTAATTGTATCTTGCACATCAGTTAATGAAAATCACACAATCTATTTGCAGGCAGCAACAGTAAAATCAAATCCAGATAAAATTTTATGGTTTTTAAATGAATTACTTGCATTGTCACTCCTGGTATCCTCATCAGCACATCAGTCAGACACTTCCCTATTTCACATGAGAAATATGTGGTTCCCTTCTCATACATTGCAAAATCTGCAGTGATGTTGCTGAAAATTGCCTGTTTTGTGGGTGGTCTCAGAACTCATCCTTGCAGTTTCCCACAAACAACATCATGGTTCAGCTTCTCCCCCAGGGAGACTGCTCTACAGATTCTCTAAACTTTTTTAAAGCTGCTTCAATTACCCTTTGCATCTTTGCCAGCTGTTGCTTGCAGTGTGTCAGTCTGGCCTGTAGTTTTCCATACATAAAAACAAAGAAAGAAAGGCTTAGGAAAATTTTGAAAAGCTGAAATGTTTCAGCTGCTGCAGTTCCAACCAATTTGAGACTCAAATTATTTGAGCCTCAAATACTAATTGTATTCTTCAACCATAACAACTGACCTTCAAGCTTTAAATTTTGCAGAGTCAGAAGACTACATTATCAGTAGACTACCTAGTGTTTTAAGGGTGCCTGTTTTTCTCCTGAGACATGCAGGGTAGCACAGTAGCTGATATACTACTAGAAATTCGATGCAGGAAAAAAACCCATAACTTTTAATGGAAGAGTAAGTGTTGTGAGAATTCATCTTCTGATCTGGTCAAAACCAGGTGGCTGTAGCCAGGTTTGATCCATTTATTATGATAAATGCAATGTGTCTAACAACACAGTCAATTGCATTTGTGCATTGCAACCACGCAGCCTTCCCACCCATCTTTATATTCATGCACGAGCTAGAGAACTGCCCCAAACACGTGATGGTGGACTCCAGGCTGATTTTTAGACCCAAGGTGAGATGTTAAAGACTGGATGAAATGTCTGCAGACTAAGTTAATATCACTACAGTTAGCCTACAGAGAGACCTCCATGTGTCTCCCTGGGCTTGCCCTGGAAGAAGGTGTGATGTGTGGTCTGCTATCATGGTTCTCATGGATTAAACATGGCAGGTATGTACATAAACCAAGGCTCAAACCATTCTGAAAGGCTGTCTGTGTATGTATTTAAAAATGGTAATATAATAGGACTTAATGACCATTCTGAGCATAAATCCAATTTCTACAATTTTTGTGTTAGCAAAATAGAAACGTATAAAAGAGAGGCAAAGTATTGTAGAAGAACCATGTTAAGCACAGTTCAGCTGTTCTTGTTACTGTGATGTCCTGTCCTCAGACCAAGTAATCTCCTTCAACTGAGATAGGCAGCTAATTTGCACCTAGCTACATATTAGGTATGTAATGAACTAATATGCCTAGGGTAAAGGCTTAAATTCCCCATATAGTCAGTGCAAAGTGATGTCTCTAAGGGTCTGAGCTGCAGTTCTCTTCCAACTACATTCAGATGCCTAATTTAATCATTACATCCCACACTGACTTGCAAGTTCCTACCCAGTATGCCAGGCCCTGTTGAAGGTAGGCAGGTGAAGATAAGGGGTTTTTAAAAGATGAGATGTTTCTCTGACTCTGGAACACTTTATGCAAAGCTAGTCAAAATTCCCTTGATTTCAGTGGAAGTCTGAAATTAAAAAAAAGACTTAGTAAAAATGAATATGGGCCTCCAATTCAAGGCGGGGTAAAAGCTATGAAGAGATTGCTAAAGTGCCTCCACAAGGACTTCAAGCTGAACAATGTGCTCCTGGGAGAAACGTGGAGCAGGGCTGTGTTGGGAAGGCAGGTCACACTGCAGGCTGGGGCTGTGCCGAAGCTAGATTGAATGTGATAGCCTTTTCAATTTGAGGCAGCTCACTTTCAACCTATGTAAATATGGTTTGATTTAATGTCTGTATACCAGAGCCAAGTAATGTTTGCATAATGGCGGGCAGCATTTGCATACCAGGGAAACTGTGTTTTGGGTGAGGAGTGGGTCAATCTATCACTTCATTTCCTCTTAGTGTCCCAAACAGCAAGTGAGGCTGCAAATTAGACCATGCCTGATGCTGCCCTGAGGAAGAATACAGTTGCCCTCTTTGTGAATTTTTCAGCAATGTTAATAGCTTGCCAATAGCAACAGTCCAGTTTTCCTTGGCAGGCTCTAATATCCAGTGAGGATACCCATAGCCCAAGTTCCTACTAGGAGACTGACTCTTTGCAGGAGTCCAGAGCAGGTCTTTGCTAGGTCTCCTGGGACAAATTCCTCTATCTACCAGGTTTCTGAAAATGTCCAGGCTGAATGCTGGTGGTGGTTTGTCTCAGAAGGGACTGGCATCTAAAACCCTTTCAGCAGTGGCCAAGGTGACCACAGGGACACCACTTCTTAACAGCAACAATTCCTTTTGTTTAAATGAATTAAGTCTTTAAGCAACTGGAAGATTGTCTTTAGGAGGGACACAAGTTGGCCAAAATGCACGTAGTTTATTTTGACATTTTTAAAATGCTCTCGCCTTTCTCTTTCAAATATGCTTTCTTTCTTTTCTGAAAGCAACCACAATTTTTAAGTTGAAGAAGAAAGAAGAAAAAAATGGGTTAAATCACCTGAACATTAAGCAAAACATGTTTTCCTTTCTAGTCTACCCAAACTGCATTTTTCCCTTATCGTTTGGTTCAGCCACTGAACCAAAATATCCATTATTCATATAGCTCTACTCAGTTCTCCTAGTGTGTGGAGACACCCAAACCTGTAGAGATTTGGCAAATACATGCAGAGCATCACACCAAGGAAAGATAAAGTATGTTTGGAGAAGAAGTAGAGACGCAGACCAGTATTCAACTATGAACTAAAAATTACAACTCTGAGCCCTGTGCGGAGAATACATCTGGCTATGCTGGAAAGAAGAAACCTGAGAATCGCCCCTGAAGACCTTGGTGAGGAAAACCTTGGCTCTTAGCCTTTCTGTGCTAATTGAACTGGGAGAGTTTAGCTCCTGCATCCCATTTCTGTTCTGCCTGAATTTTAAATAAAAATAGGTTAGAGGAACTCACTAATCAGGTTTCTGCTTCATTTTGTATCGTATAAGAAAGTACATGCCTTCCAAATCCCAAAGGTACCACAGCTTTCCAGCCCTTTACTTGATCAATTCAATTTCATTAAGAGACTTTTTCTCTCCTCTTATTTGCATGCAGATACAGTGGCTTCCATTTGCAGCAACCATCAGTGCAGGAACTTTCTGAAACTACAGGGCTCTTGGTTTTTAACTAATTAGGGAATATTCTTTCATTAATGGTGAACCTAAGTGCTGGAGTACTGTTCTGTGTTCCTCTGAAGACTCTGCAGCTGGTTTTCTGTGGACTTGGCTGCAAATAACACAATCTCTTTCTAGTTTCCAGCCTGGAGAATACTTGCAAACTGCAAAAGATGCCATGACAGCTACTGCACTGCTTGTAAATAATAGCACATTTTTTGCACACCTTTTGAACCACATTAACATTGATAAATGTTACGTCAATAGCTGTTTTTCTACATCATTTGAGTACATGGGGAAGCACAGGCACAAAAACTTCAAATGCAAAAGCATTTGTGCAAATTTGAACTTTAAATTCACAAATTAAAAGCTGGACTGCTCATCCTGTCATAGGAAAAAATAGAATGACTAACTGCAACCTAGCAATGCTGCTCAAATTTTAGATATTTTTGTAGCTATTTAAATGTTGCTGTACATTGATGTGGATAAATATTTCTAAAACTATCACACATGGGACTAAATAATGCACAGAAGCCACAACTTAGGTATTTTGTAAAAGAAAAAGAAGTCTGAAGGACTTAGAATAAGAATTTTCCACTTTGCTCTATAAGCAAAGGCATTTTGCAGTGTCTCTTGCACAAAACTCTCAAGGCTTTAACTTCATTACAGCTTAAACACTTGAGCTAAATTCAGCAGGGAAACTAGATTCAGGTTTAAATCTATGCATAATATTCCCGCACTCAGAGTTAAGTGGACAGCAAATATCTCACTGGTTGGGCCTTAAGGAACGTATCTGTTCGACAATATTTGAATTCAGTAGTAGTCAAATGCAGTAAGAGATGGGGTGAAGGAAGATCACACCATGTCCACAGAAGTGCCAGAACTGAATAGATATTTTATTACATTTTGAATGTTTTGGTTTTTTCTTCTAAAACACAGGCATCAAATACTAGAAGTGCTTGGCCCACCAAAGTTGCTCAGCACTACGACTCTAGCAGCAGTGAGTGGAAGATGTGAAGGCTCTGATTCTCCAACACAAGGCAAAAAAATCACAGAATCACAGAATCACCAGAGTTGGAAGCGACCTTTGGAGATCATCTAGTCCAACCCCCCTGCCAGAGCAGGTTCACCTAGAGCAGGTTGCACAGGATGGCATCCAGGTTGGTTTTGAATGTGTCCAGAGCCAGAGTCTCCACCACCTCTCTGGGCAGCCTGTTCCAGTGCTCTACCACCCTCAAAGGAAAGAAGTTCCTCTTACATGGCAAAAAAAAACTTTCAAAAATACATTTTCAAAAAGTACTTTCAAAATAGAAATGGGTTTGTTTTGGGTAGTTAACTGGATCTTTCCCGTTTAGACACTTCCCTCTATCTCCTCCTGTTCTGCAAATTGGTAAATCCCTATATTATTCTTAACAACCCTGCCCTGCCTATGGCATCACACAAAATGATGTTGCAGGACAAGGTGGCTGTGTGCTGGAGGAATATGTCAGCTGCGTGGCACAGTTACAGATGGTCCAGTCCTATGATGGGAGAGCTGCTGCAGCATACTCCCCTCTCCTGCTACGCCGAGAATAGGCACCACCACCAATTTTTAAGTATCACATTCTACGATATGGCCAGGAAGAGCTAATAAAACTCCACTGAAAATATGTATTCTCTATAAGCCACGAAGAACCCTTTTTTTTAGTGCTGTTATCCAGAACAGTGGATTTCCTGAAGCTCACTCAACCTTGGTGCACCAATAGAAATTATTTTGTACAACTGTCAGCATTTTGGGGAAAGAAACGTTATTCATATCAGTTCTCATGTATGTGGAAAAACTTGACCCTATGTAAATGTTCCATAAAGTCTGTTTGCTCTCAGCATACCGTACTGTCTTTCTATAACCTAAGAAGTAGCTTCCCTGTAGGCAACTGCACCAATTACTGACTGTGGGCTATGAACATAAACATTTTATTTAGTTGCCGCTGAAATCTCAAAGGATTAGTACTGCTGAAATCTCAAAGGAAAAGTGTATTCTTAGTCTTTTTTTTTTATATCCCTGCACAACTTCTGTAACACCAATTCACTTTCCACATTGCAGGAATGGCGATGAACAAGCAAGCTGAGGTGAGCAAGACCTAGTTTATGTTTATTTGCTATCCAAGCACAATACACAGTTCTACAACTTGCTCGTATGAGAGATCAGTCCAGAACTGCTTGTCACTGGAGCAGGGCTGTAGCACTGACCCCTTTCTGTACCGCTACGTCTCAGTTTTTTGCTGCATTTCAGGAGAACAACCACCAGATGGCAGCAGCACATAAACCACAAGTCGTGTTCCCAAAGGCCAGCACAAGACAGAGTTTTTATCCGTGTCCTGCTGCAAATTTTATTTTTCAATGACATTATAGCAGAAATGAGATAAACCATCTTATTAGAATAGTCGTATTATTTGAAAGCAAATAATACACCCCAAAATGCACCAGATGCAGCAAAATCTATTCTTATTCAAAACCAAGTGTAGCTATGAAATTTGTCTATCCCCTGCTCCCTTTGAATTGAAGAGGAATTTCACGTCAATCATGTTACACAGTGTGACTGGGTGAAAATATATTTAAAAAATGTTCTACACAAAGCAATTTCTATTATTAATTGTGCCCCACCATGCTGGTAGGTGCTGTACGAATGGGACAAAAGAACAGTCTACGCCCAGAAGAGCTTACAAGGTGAACAAAACCTGGCTCCTCTGAGGTACCTCCTTCTGCCTGTCAAAACCCAGTTCCCCCAGCTCTCACCCAGCCTGCAATGTTCTTCTCACCATCAATTTGAGTACCACTGGCATATGGAGGATTTCGGGTACACTTTTCTTTTTGTGCGGGTGAACAAGGGGGAAAAAGCCCCGCAGCCCAGTGACTGCAGTGACCTCATATGGGACATGAATGCACGTATGCTGCAGCCTGAGGAGGTGAGACAGGGCCAGGGGGGACGAAAGGTGGAGGGCACATATGTCGTGTGACAGCTACTGATATTTTGCTTCGTCTCTATGTTCAGCCTGCAGTTCTTTCATGGTTATCCATGGGGTCTGGCTGTCACTGCCATCATTAGCAGGAGACACGTGCATAGCTCCAGGGGCACTGGGAACACACACCGTGCTGCATGTCCTCCTGCGCAACCTCCCACTCCTCGCCCAGGGCCCGGCTCCCCACAGAGCCCTGGGTGCCCATGTCCCTCTGGGAGGACATTGGCATAGATGCACTCCAGATATCAGCCATAAGCACTTGAAGGAACCAGGTCACAGAGCATTAAAGACACAAACTGCGCTGGCCCAGAAATAGCTAGGTAGCAAATCTATGTCTACTGTCAGAGCATTCAGCTTCAGTCCTCCTCCAAAACACCCGAGGAAACAAGCAGTTTTGTAACAAGTTCCAGCCAAGTTTTTGGCTTAAGATTCAGTGTATAGTATGGTTATGTCTAGCATGCTCGTGGCACAGCGGAGTCGGCAGGCAGAGCACAGCAGCCTGGAGCGATGCCCAGGTTGAAAAACCTGGCTGAAAAGCAGGGTGAGAGGGTGCACTGTCAGTTCCCGATGCGGTGGCTAGACCGCCGCTGGTACCTGCACTACATGTTGTCATGCTTTAAAGCTGGTGCACATATTTACTGATTTAAAACTAGCTTCAGTACATCTGCTGTGCACTACAGTCAGCGCCGCAACAGCAGGTATAAATATACTCCCTTGTGAAACGCCTGGGGCTGGTGGGTGGGAGGGTTGGCTCTCTTTCACTCTCTCGCATTACAGGTTGTCCTGAGCTTGTGTGTAGAAGGAAGCTTTGGAGAAGATCTGAATTAGCTGGTAATATTCTGTTAAGCTATTCTGTTAAGCTTTTTTCATTAAAAAAAAAAAATGAAACCTTTTTTTTTTTTTTGAATGTTCATTTCCCCTCCTCCCTACCCAAATCAGAGATGAATATGGGCAAGGGAAGAAGCATGTTCTCTACTCTGTACATCACTGAAAAGGATGTAATTTCCTGCACTAGTGAACCACCCTGTGCCTCTCTAGAGAGGGTCAGAACTGATGTCTGTGAGCATTGGTGGCAGAGGTTCACCATTCAGAAATCTCCACCTTTGCCCCTTTCAAGAATATCCCCGGTAAAATTTGGTCCATAACTCTGGAAACCCCCTTTCTATTAAGGGCTGGAGCTACAGAAAGTATTTAAAGCAGCTGGGGACAGAAGTCATATCAGGTTTGGTAATACAGATCAACATCGTGAATCTCCCACACTGTTGCTGAGAGCAGCGGATGCACCCCTGCAAACTGCCACGCTCCGGAGCAAGGCGGCTGCCTTCCCATCAGAGCTTCCTGTCATCTCCTGCCTGTCCTACACAAGAACACACTGCCCTAGAAATGATAAAAGTATAAATGAGTAATCTAAGAGCTGAATTTGACAGGAAAAGAGGGAACACTGTAGGCAGTTCTCTGTGATAAATGATGTTTCTGCAGTCTGGGAGGTTAGGAGTAGTGATGAATCTAGTCAAAACCTGAAATTGCAGTCACTTTGACAATGGTCTTTTATCTTCCCTCAGCTGATGAAACAGCTTCAAACTTTGCCAGGTCCTCCTCCTACTTTTCCTTGAGAGTCAGTATCACTTCCATCTTATTTCAACTGAGCTTCAGCCAACTGTCATTAATTCAGCTTCGTGCTGCTGCCAAATGTCGGGAGAGACGGGTGATGGTTGTGTCTGCTTCTGATGAAAATGAGAGGTAGAGCTGAATGTCATCAGCCTACACTGTAGATCACGTTACATCACAACTTCTCCCAGTAGCAGCTGCACAGAGATAATGAATAAAAAATAAGTGTTCGCAGGGAGCCTCGTAGGGCTCTCTGCTACTGAGAGCACCTCACAAAAGGGAGGATGGCTTCCAGCAACCTTTACAGAGACCTTTGAGAAAAATGAGTGAAAAGCCCCTATGTTTTTGCTAGGTCCTGCAACTTCTGGCTGGTCAGCGGTGCCCAAAGCAATTGAGAGGCCAGACCAGGCGTCTGGCTTTTGGGTGGTACTTTGTAGACATCAACAACCAATTACAACAGCTCTACTGCCATGGTAATAACATGAAACTGTGTCCAGTGGGTCTAAGAGCATCGGGCTTAGCAAACCTATCTCTCTTTGCTAGTGATATTTTCCTGAGGAGAAATGCTAAGTATCAGTCAGTGCTTGACAAGAAGGTAGAAGATCTATGGAATAGGAATCATGATTCTCATCCGTAAAGAAGTCAGAGTTCTCCAGAGCATAAAACCACTCCCAGGATAACACCAAAGGTCCCCTTCTCACAGGTGTCACTGACAGTGAGGGGAATCAGCCCTCTCATAGCAGCCACGGCAAAGCGATGTGGTGCTATCAGAAAAAGTATGTACATTCTCACAAAGCTGCCTTGAAGCCTGAGCTGGACATGAGGTTGGGATTTTGAATTTTGCAGCAAGGTTCAAAGGGTCAAGCTGTCAACTGGAAGAATGGGTGTAACAACATGGAGGTCTGTGACTGCTCAACAGAGGGCGTGGGAAGAAAAGGCAGGGGAGGAATTACTAGAAAAAAACCTTTCAAGATCTCAGCACAACTTTAGCACAACTAGATTTCATTTCAGAAGTTTTCCTGTTTAAATGGTTATCACTATTAATCTAAACCGATGTCTTTTAAGTATTTGGTTGTCCTGCTGGATATGATTTTTTTCCCCCTAAGATTTTAACAACAACAGGTTTTATAACTTTCACTGGGCCATCTGCCTTAAGTATGTGGTGTGTGCATATCCTTTCCCACTAGGATGAATCAGCCTGCTGCAGTAGGACCTAAAATATGACACATACATGCAACGAAATGTTATAAATGTGCAATGACTTTTAGGAATGTACTCACTGAAAATCATACAACACTGTAAAGCTCCTGGGATGGCTGCTTAGACCTGAGGGCTGCAGGCAGGCTGTCCTGACATCACTGGTGGGTGGCACGACCTGCCAGAAGCCATTTCAAAAGTCTACCAGGCTTCCTTTCTTTGCTGCCCATCTAGTTTCTGTACTGGTGAATGCGGCGTCACTACCTCCTGAGTCTCCAGCTTTATATCCATTGCTAAACTTAGACATATGCATGTGTGTGAGATACATCAAGGAGGACTGTGGCAAGGCAAAGCAGCCAGGGTATTCTCAAGAGCTGCAGAAGTAAATTGCCTTTCTAGGAGGACATCTCTGAGGGAACCAGACAACTCAGGATGCTTCTGGACAGGAAGAAGATGCAGGAAGGTTTGAAAACTCAACATTTCACAACTTCACTTTTCACTTTGCTTTTCTCTCCGTCTCTGCTTCCTGGCAGTTTCTGCTTCTTTCTGGGACCATAGGACTTTCTCTCCAGACTTCTTCAGGCTACAAAATTTATTAAAACTATACAGCTTCCTTTTATTCTCACTTATAGGTCCCTTATGTAAGTAACTGAAAAGAATAAAAAGGCCTTTACACGGCTCCTGTGCAGAAGATTGGAAAAATATGGGCTGCAGCATCACGAAACAAATGGAGGCAACCCAAAGCAGCTAAAGAAGGCGGATATTTCCTTTGTGCCAGGTCACTTGCAGAAGAGAAAACTGTTGCAAAGAGGCATCTATCTGTTATGGATCTACTATTCATCACATTTTATTTGGAGATTGTATGTCATCATTAACCAATGCCAAAGTGTATCATTAATGTCAGGCAGTATTAACACAAGAGTAGGTATAGGACATTTTTAAGTTCAGCTCCTGGTTTTGATTGCGGGTTTAGTAAGTCTTCCCTTTGGCTGTCTCTTTGCCTTTCCCTTTCCTTTAATCTGAACTTAAAACTAAAAGTCATTGTGTTATATGTGAAGAAAAACAGTGTGATGTAGGCACTACAGCAAATAAGAAATGCTAAACAGCTGTTCTCTTCTTTATATTGAAAATAGAGACAGGTACCTGGAAAATCCTGTAGTTTTTGAAGCATACATATTCTCTTCTTGCACTTTCGAAGACATCACTCCTTCATTTGGAGGCAGACATTACAATGGATAATGGATAATAAACAGGATTCACGTTCTTGGCACTCGGTCAATTAAAAGAAATACCAATTGAATTCTGCGAATATTCCCATGGTGCCAAACTACCAGAGGAATTGGTGAGTAGGAGGAGTGAAGGTGTGATAATTGAAAGAATTGCTACTTGATAAGCCACAGGAACTAATGTGTTAGCTCAGCATGCGGGGAAGCTAGGACGTTCCCAGCTGCCGCAAAAACTGGGTGTATGCGATCCCTGGCACCACTCGTTGGGACAAGATGAATCACAAGCGCTTCAGTAGCGAGCTACCATGTCACAGGGAGCCAGATGGAGGTGGTTACTTCCCTGATTGATTGCCTCTTGGGCTACCAAGGGCTTTTCTAGCAGGCTAATGCCTTTCTGTTGGCACTTGAGGACGCGGGAGCAGTGTGTCCGCTTGGGTCAGCACCATGCAGGAATTCCTGCCTTTCGGGTGCATGGCTGCCCCGCAGAGGGAGATGGAAGTAAATAAAGAGCAAGGGGGAGCAGGTGACTACAATGCGCACCAAAATAACACCAACTTCTGATGCCTCCCTAATAGATGTTGCTGCTAATGAATTTTCAGGCACGTGCTGAGTTAACGGGGGTGAGCAACATTGAAACATCCTTTAGTTAAACCCAGTGCTTTACAAAGGCTAATTGAAAAAGGAAGGAGCAGCGGGGGGAGGGAGAACAAGGCGGAAGAGGGGGTGGAGGGGGAGAACAGCTCTATTTTTCAAATGCTGAATATGAAACCCCTGCAACAGATGAGTTTACATGCAAGCCTGCACCTCATCAGGGCAAAGATACAGTGAGTGGAGTCAAGTAATTTTCCTCTGCACACAGCATCCCCAGCCCCTTACCCTGCCCAGCCAGCTTTCTCAACTGTGAGCTTTAGAATATAAACAGCCAATAAGTAAGGACAATAACTGTAGTTCCTGCTGAGAGCTAACTCTGCCTGTCATGCATTTGCTGGGTCCTAATACAGGACAGTGAATAAAGCTTCATTACAGAACAATGGAGTTAGCTGCCAGAGCCTACAGATTTGAATAAACAACAAATAAGCAACATCTGCTCCAGCATATGTGTATGGTAAAAAAAAAGTCACAAAATAAAAGAATTTGTAAATGCCAAAAGCAACACTAAACTGCCAGTGCTACTGTAGAGTGAATTTTTAATTGCACATGCATACAGGCAGGCTGTGGGTATTAGTCTCACATATGTCTGGTTGCTGCCAACCTGGGAGTATAGATGAATTTAATTAAATAAGGATTATCCCTTCTCCCCAGTACAATTACTTATTTATAACAATGATAAAATTGCCTAATAAAAAAGATTGTAATATTTTTTAAAACAGAGCTAGAAAACACTCTGCTTTCCCTGTAAGTCATTCAGAGATGTTTGGGGGGTTTGAGCGTCTTTTAAAATTAAGTCTCAGCATTCTGCCAAGAGAGAGGGAAAAAAAGCCTTATCATAAAGCCTACTGCAGTTAAACAGCCAGAATCTACATTATGGAGAAATATAAAGAAGACACACAGCAGCCAGGGAATTGGCTTTCATGGGGAGCGTAGAAAATTAAGCAATTGGACTAAAATTGAGACCAGGCTACAGAGCCAAGGGACAATACCACTGGGACAAGTACTTCCATAAGTCACCCGTCTCTAATATGCTCCATCTAGGCAAAGCAGTCTGTTCCTATCTATCTCTATTTCTTCTCATAGTGGGCACCTCGCACTTTCCCACTCAGGTGAGCTCCCCTTTCAGCAGGGCCATGTCAGGCTCTCACATCTTCATCACCACTCACCCCCTTTCCAACAGAGCCCACAACCAAATGCGAGTGGACCTTTATGGTGTCAAGCACTGCATGAGCCTTGAAAAATAGGCAGCCTGTGCCCCAGGGAATTTGGAGGCCAAATCTAAATTCAGGCATGCTCTCCTGGGAGCTGAGGTTTTTCTTGTGTAGGTTCCTGACGGACTCTATTTCCCACTCACCCCTACTCTGAGGACCCCTGCTTATGGGTCTGAGCACATTCTGCTGAATTTGGTAGGAATCTTCTTAAGACCTAGGTATTATTCACTACTAACAATATTATGTTCATAACCAGCAATTTTTAGACTGTTTCCATGATGCACAGCAAGTTGAAGTTGCAATAAAACTCCCGTGGGTATGGAGTGGTACGCCATTTAAGAGCAGTGGGAAACAGAAAAAGAATATGAAAGAAGCCTGTTTAAAAAAGCCGGAAATCTCCACTTTAAATTTAGGCCAAGCATTAATGACACTAAAACAACAGAGGAAAAAAGAGGGAGATTCCAGTGTTTAAACAAAACTCTGAAATAGTATTATGGTGCTGCAAAGACATAAATCTTATATAAGTGCAGTTTACTTGTATGATTTTGATTGATCACTTAACTAGATGACAGTTTTACCAGAATTAAAAACAAATAATTACTTTCTGCATTTTCTGTCCTTAAATTACTACTAAATACATGCTTATTCCTATGTCTTAAAAGATTATTCAGGGCATACAGTTATTTTTCCCCTTACATTGTGATTGATATACCTATACAGTCTGCTAAATCCTTTAGCTAATGCCCTTCATCGTTAAATAGCGCAGTCGTTTTTTAGAGCTGGACAAAGAAAGGAAAAAAGCATTTGTGTGTATGTTATTACGTTTTGAATTTTTTCCTCACTGGGCTATGTCCACCTTCTCTTTATTTAATTTCTCACTGAATGTTTGTCCAAATGGTGTTTTCCACTGCACCAATCCTGGGGAAATGCTATTCTTTGCACAGATACTGCTATAAGCAAGACGACTGGTATGGGAGCTTGTCTTTGTTCATGAAGATAAAGACATCCATTAGAAAACAAAATCAAAGTAACTTCATGTAACTCAAAGGACAAATCATACAGTGAATAGCAACAAGGACCTGACATTAAGCCCCAAAAGTCACTGGAGTCACACGTTGACAGACTGGACACATACAACCCTGCTAGAAGATGTGGCAAAAGCAGTTGAATGCCATAGATATGCAATCTATTACACAGTTAAAAAAAAAAACAACCCTAGCAAAACAGCAAAAGTATGCTTATAGATAACTTGAAAACAAAAATAAACCCTCCAGAACTGAGGAATTTGTGCTATACTCCATTGCCTTTACTTATCTCTAGCATTTACTCAGAAAACCCCATACACTGATGAAAACTCTGGCCTCACTGAAGCCAGTGGTACTTATGTCACTGCCTTCAACAGGCTCATGATTTCACCCCTGCAAATCCAGCTGTCATGCCAGCCAATGGCATCTGTGAATTAAGAGCACCAGTGGATCTGAATTTTTTTTTTAGATAGCTGTGTATGAACTTGGGTTGCTTAACTATTTGTGCTGTCTCCCCAAAAGTGATATAGTGTAGTCCTCAAAAGGTGAGGGCTCACCAAACTTTCACCTTTGTCCCTTACTATATGCACTTCTTACTACTTATTAGTTCTTTCACATTAAATTTCTGTCCTATTTAAAAAAAAAAAAAACCAACAAACAAAACAACTGCCAGTCCTGCTCTAAACACTGGTTGGAAAGAGTCACTAGAGAGCAAGGCCAAGCGCTCCCTGCTCTGAAGGCTGAACAGCCGTTTCTCCAACACTACCGCCCCTGCCAGCAAATGCTTCTCAGGATCCAAACTCAGATTGCCCCAAATGACAGCATAACATCTGGTCTGACAGCTTTGCTTTTAATCCTTTCATAGACTCCTCAAATAACTTATTTTCTAACACATGATTCAATGCTATGTCAGTTCATGTGATGGCAGCCTACATGATACAGAAGACTCAGATGATGGGACAGAGGCCACGTTGCCACCAGAACGTCCTGATTGCACAGTCCTGGTTGAGTTGCGTACAGAGTGGCTGCAGAGCCACTATCTCCAGTCTCCTAGTTGACTGCAGTCCGAGGGATCTGAGAGTGGGTGGATAAGGGGTTGTCTGAGTCTGGCAAATAATTCATCGAGCAGGAGCGAAGCTTTGGTGTCACTTGAAAGAGTGGGGAGGCCTACTGAAAGTCAGACAGGGACCCCATACACTCAAAGCTGTGCATGTTAGGTACCCTCTTCATGTGTACTCATGTCTCCCTGACAAGCTGAGTGTATTTTATAGCCCTATGATTTGTCGAGTCGTATCATCTAGATTGCCATGTCTAAAATAATGCATCCAAATGCCAGAGGCGATGGGAGCCAAGAAGGAAAACATATTGTTAGGGTAAGCTTTAGAAGCAGCTACATGGGAACAATGTTTTAAAAACTGGCGAATTGTTTCTTAACACTCACCTAAAGTGGCGTCAGGAGCATTTCCACATGGAGTTTCATCCTCAAAACTCTGAATCTGAAAAGAAAAGGAAGAGAGGAGGAAAATTTATTATTGATGGTAATCATTATGAGTGTATGCCTTATTATGGGGGAGGGAGGCAGGAACAAAAAACAAAAGAATTCTGGACATTGCAAAGGGAAAACATGAAATCATTCAGCTGGTTCCTTTTTGGTTGTCTCCTTTTAAAAATATTTGTTCTTGTCATAAACTAGGCTCTAGTCTCAGAACCTTTCCAAGCTTTGCTCAAAGTAATCAATACATAAATGTTCCCAACATGTAACTACACTAACAATCTTGTTTGAATAGCCTCAGAGAAATGTCCCTAGAAAAAAGTATGGCTTAGTAGAAGAAACTCAAGGAAATATAACCATATGGAGGTAAATTCTTGCCAAAGAATATATGTAAGGTCAGAATTTTTTTTTCTCTAGGAACGAAGACCTGTTTGACTTTTTCATAGTATCAAGGGGAACACCATATCATGATGCTGCCTAAACTCCTTCAGAAAAAGGCTTTATAGAAAAGGGGATCTATTAGATACAAGTAACACATGAACATGTGTTTTAGGTGTGTCCTCCACGCAGTCTGTAGCTCGAGAGATCTGTAAGCCCCTCATTGTCAAAGGTTAGAAGATTACAAGGATCACTCTGTATGTGACTGTTATTCTGTTCCCCATACATCTGCTACTGGCCATTGCCAGACTAATGATTTAGGTGGCCTGCTGGTTTCAGCCAGTACACATGACGTAGAGAATACTTAGAAGTTAAACAGTATACACTCTGTCTAATTTTAACATACATCATTCACCAAATTGTCTTAGACATAAAACTGAGGAGTTTATGATCATCTGCATTTGCTGCTCAGTCAATATCCTCATTTTTGTGTGAGCCTCTAGTCACAGAGCTGCAAGTCCAGCATACTAAGTGCTTTACAAAGACATATGGGCTGCTTTGGGACTATACATTTGCTGTGTTGGAGATCTCTGAAAGACATCCTCTTCCTCACAGGGGCTGATAATCGGGCCCATGCTCCTATTCTTGAGTCAGGTCTGCTGACATGCAGGTTGCACCAAAACTTTCACAGAAAAATACACCTTTTGAAGGATTTAAAAAGATAAATATCCTTTCCTCAAAAATAATGCTACCACCTTAACCGGACCTTTTCCAATGCTTTAGAAACTGGAAAACTTTTTTAAGGCTCCCACCTTTTCCAGCCATTCGCTGCTCCCTCCTTTCCTTCTCTTCCTTCCCTCCCTCCCATGCTCCATATGTTTTCAGGGGGCTGCCAACCATCTCATTTCTCCTCCTTTCTTTGATTCTTACAGTAGAGCCTAATTTTTGGACTCCTTCCTTTTCTTCGTTCTTGAAGGATGGCTGGAAAGGGAAGAGTATTCCTGTTGGCATCCCAGTGGAGTCTGTATAATTGGAGAGTATCCTACCATAGCCATTTTTCTGCAGTAGTATGGCCAGAAAAACTGCTGCTCATACAAAAACTCTAGATGTAAGAAACGGTCCTAGTGTCTGGTACTTGATGTTGAACCCCCGCTGACAACCCCCTGCTGCTAAACCATACAGATAGCTGAGTATCAGGGACTTTGCAGACTGGATGTGAGAAAAAGCTGCTGTTCTGAGTTATTCTGGTTTTAGGATGCTCAGCTTACAGAGTGATAAAATATTTCAAACACTGCTGTAAAACCAAGGCTAATTTTGTGATGTAACTTTCTGAAAGAGCACAGCAAAAATGAGCTTAGGGGGGAAAAAAAAAAAAGATAGAAAAAAACCTCCAGCCCTGGTTAATGACTAGATCTGTAAAAATATCCTTTACCATATGTATTACTGTTCCTGCAACTTCCTTCTATAAAAAACCCAAACCCTAGCACTGCATAAAACACTTTGGCATCTTACACTATCATACTGGTTGAATGAATCCTACCTCAGTAACTTCAGTGCCAACTTCTTTGACAGTATCTTAACAGAAAGACAATTTAAAATAATCAAAACCCCAATGAGTAGTGTAAATCCTACTGCTTTTCCCCATAATGCCGCTGCATGGTGTTTGTTGAAGTAATTTACTCTAGCTTCCATCCAGAAAATATCCAGAGAATCCAAACTTATATCATAAATATGGGTGGAGATATATTGTTAGCACCGTACACAAAAATCCACCTCACCTCTTCCATTTCAAATGAGTCTGGCAGCTTGCAGCTGAGGTCGGCCACTTTTTTGAGTGTGTGAGCCACAAGCAAAGGCAGCTCCTTTCTTGGCCTGTCTTTGGCAGGCACCTCACACACAGGAGAAAGGTGGGGCTGTTTTGCAACTGGGTATGATGAAGCCCAGGCTTTCCACAGTGGAGTCAGTGGACACTGGGATGTGGGATGTGCCAAGGCACCTTTGCCTCTGGAGGTTTGCTCCTGGGTCAGAGACCCCAACGTAACATGTGCAGAAAAGCCCGCCTGGGCTGTCCCCCTCTCAGCAATATCTGCACAAGAACGGGGTTGCTCTGTCCTGCTGGGCAAGTTGGCTTCCCCAGGTGCCAGCAAGCCCTCTTTCAGCAGTGTTGTCTGCCTAGAAGCCCTTTTCAGGAGCTGACCGATTCTTTTCCGCTTCACTCGTGTGACCACAGGTCTGCTCTTTGCAGCATCCAAGAGACTGCTCTCATCCCCACCGGCGTCCTGTGCTTTGACCTGTTGGGTGTTGACATCGATCAGCAAAGATGAGAGGGCACTGGTTACATGGTCAAGTACTTCCAGCTGTCGAAAACGTTCTAAAGTTTGGCAGAATGGAAGGCAACATGGTTATTAAAAAATACAGTTTGAAATAATAAGGTATAATGATCATTCAAACTTGTCATTGCCAAGAAACATACGAAGTACTGCATTCAAAAGTGGCTAAATTTTTCCAATTGCTTCCAGAGGATCCATTCAGGCTACATACAGACGTCATTGCATAGTTCTTTATATTAGACAAGCACTTACGCAATGTTGAATTTATTGGGTCAAGTGCAGCTGAATGCTGCTCTGTGTGATTAAAGGTTACAGAACCCAGCCTGAAATTCTCTGGTTGGCTGGGCCAGACTTGGATGCCATTTTTGAGGACTTATTAAAATTCATGTGAGTAAAGTTATTAAAATGTGATCTCAAATGTTTACAGCTGGCTGCCATCCAGGATAACTGCAAAATGCATATAGCCATTAACTGATAAAAATTGATCATGGAAGTTATGTTCTCGTTTTCATAGCAGCACAAAGCAAAACACTTATCCCCCAGAAACTCATAGCTGATATTGTATAAAGGTTCCCAGATTTTTTTGATTGTACTAACCTCCTGTAATTTCTGGGTCATTTTTTCCATGGCATAACATCTAAAGAGAAGCAAATAACGTTTTCTCTAAGCGATCCTAGAGATTTCCATCACTACAACACTATGAAGTTATTTATACGAAGAAATGCAGCGCATTTGCTTGCATGTTGTGTCTGTACCTATCCTGAGGCAATGAATATGTCACCCGGACCCCTCCTTCCTTGAGAGATTCATTGAGGACAGTAGATGGCAAAATGCTAACTTCCTTGGCTGACATGTCTCTTAGAGAGCAGCCAAATTTACTGCATGAAGTCTGCATGCGGCTTCAGTGCCAATTGGACAACAAGGGATATTTGACATGGATCTGAGTTGGTCCTTTGCATCAGGGACCAACCCCAAGACATATAATTCCCGATAGTTACTATATCTCAAGAATATTCTTCTTCTTTGCCTCAGATGTTGCCTGATTTTTGACACTGGAGGAAAACGTTGCCATTGCTTCCACATTTTAAGACATGGTCAAAGGTTTCACCTGATGTTTGAAGGAGTTATCTGATCTATCAGTACATACATTACACAGTGTTGCAGAGTTTCCATTTGCACAAGTTTGGGATGTCAGAGTAAATAATTTTTGGCTTTTTACATCCACTGTGCTACCACATCCTCTCCATGTAAAGCACATTTTACCCTCAGTATTTCATCTGGCTCCCACTACGTCAGGCCATAAAAATGCCAAGTGCTAATGTCCTTTGACTGACAGTAGCACAGCAGTCCAGTCCTTGTTTTGATTTGAATCAGAACCAAACTTACTGCAATTTGAAATAGTTTTTACACACTGCTTAGCTTTTGTAAATTATTTCAAAGTGCTTGGGACAGCTAAGGAACAAATCAAACAAGAGAAATGATAAATGAACAACATAAAACATCCCCTCACTCATGTGCAATGTAATAAATACACAATCATGAAGATATTATGTCAGGGACAGCCTTGCTTCATGGACTATTTCTCTCCAGGCAAGCAGCCCCTTCAGTTTCTAGGGGTGCTCCCCAAGGATTATGCCTCAAACAGGCAAGAGGCTGATGATAAGATCTCTTTAATTCCTGCAGCCTCTTGCAAAATGGTCTAAATCTGTAGCACAGATGCAATATTGAAGGACATAATCAAGGATTCATTGTCACTAGAAACTTCAGCCGAAACAGCAAATGGCTGTCCTGTAAACAAGATCAATGAGTCTTCAATAGAATCCATAACATTTACAAGGCTTCTAATGACTTTATGATCAACCATTTTATGATTTAGGAGGGGAAGCTCAAAGTTTTGTTCTTCTTTCCTTAAATCTGGTATTACATAGGCTGACATAGTTATCTACATGAAAGATTTGGAAAGTCTTCAGTAGGCCCACAGTGGAATGAAGGAACACAGAACATTTCCAGAGCCAGAAAGAAATTTTCAATCAACAACTTTTTTTCCCAGCAAATGGCAGAATTTGGAAAAAAATAAAAAATTTCAGTGGGAAAATCAAGACATCTGAAATTGCTCAGTCTTTCTCAGGAAAAACAAAAATGAAATTTCAGCATTGTCTACTTTGTCATATATTAAAATATTTTCATTTTTTTAGAGTGTTTCATCTTGAGTCCTGGCAATACTGTCTTTGTTTGAATTGAAGCTGTACTTCAGAGAAGGTATTTAGCAATTTACATTTAATTTCTCTTCTAGGGGGTGGATTTACTGGCTGATATATATCTCCAATGGTGTGTGCACCTCTCTCCTAGCTGACCTGTGGTGGTCACAGGACAACCATGTATCATGGGAAATAGTGTCTGCCTAATACACTCATCTCACAGAGCAGAGGGAGACATGAGCTATAGCTCCAGTGAGGGAATTGCAGCAGCTGAGATGATAGATAGAAATGAGATTGAAAAATCACCAGAAACAAAATCCCAAACCCCAAGAAGATTTAGATATGGCAGTATGGATAGGTAGGACTGAAATGTGTTGGTTTGGTTTTTTTTTTTTTAATTATTAAGCATCAGATTGAAACATTTCAACTTCTGAACTAAGATGTTCAGAAACTTGAAGTTTTCAAATAATTTGGGGATCAACATATTCAGAAATATAATTACTTTTCACTTAACATAATTTCTGATTTTCAAGTGACTTTATTTCTTTAGTTAAGAAGTCAAATATCACTTCTAATGAGGTCAGTAAAATTTTCACCACTGGCAAATGATGGGATAAGCTTTTCTTTTGGATCTAGCTGAGGAACTGGAAGGGTGACTGACATTTTTGAAAATACACCTTACTTTTGTGAACTGAACCTTTTGAAAACTCTCCCTGACAATATTGGAGAAACAGCACCAAGTGAGCAGACAATTAAAAAGTAACTCTGTAACAATCCACATGTATTTTAAAGGGTCTAATCAGCAGTGAAGGAGGCCTACAAAATGATATTCATCACAAGCAGGGAAGAGCCAGACAGAAACAGAAAAGGACTGCACTAGGAAATAAATGAAATATGAAAGTGGAGAGGGATTACTCTGCTATGGAAGTCCTTGGTCTCTCTCACCTCACTCTCCTTTTTTCCTCCAGATTTCTTGTCTTCCATGTTGTACCTATAATCTTTCTCCTTATCTCTCACTTTCTTGGAGTAATATGTCATACTAAATCAATTAACTTTCTCTGCTGATTCAGAGAATAAGAGAAAGTAAACTGACAATGAGATAACTTCTCAGGCATTCACTGACTCAGATTAAACAATTTCTTCCTTTTCCATGGCTAGAGACAAATGAGAGGGATTCAGACTGTATTTGCATTGAAATGGTTCAGTGATAATAAACCAACCAGGGTGACAATAACTGAATTCATCTGGGAACCGTGGTTCAACACAGTCTTGAAATCTCTAGAGGTGGCACATGGTCTGCCTCATTTTGGCACTTTCATTTCAAAGCCCTGGTGAAGCAGAGTAAGGGGTTCCCTAAATTGTTCACGGACAGGTAAATGCTGTGGAACATCTCTAGACCTGAACCTTCTACTTAAATTACAGAGAAGATTCTTTTTCTGGGTCTTCTTCTGGAGGCTTCAAAAGCACCTGCTCATTGCCATTACAGGGAATGTAGGCTTCTGCTTTAGAAAAGCTGGCTCATTAGATGCCTGAGAATTTAAGTGCAGTACTAGTACTAGTACTAAAGGCAGATAGACTAGGTCCAGCTCTAGAGATGCAATCCATTTTAAAATCTAATAAACATGAATTTGCCACTCCTCCTTCTTCCTACACCTCACTGCAAAATCATTAGACAAACTGAAGCTGACAAGGTTGGAAAAAACCAGCTTGCAATCAAATGCTATTTGAGGATATTCCTCAAGTGTTTGTACACTAAACCTGATACAACCCTTTTTAGCTGCAAGTCCTCTCCTGGAACACCAATTGTAGGAAGGTGCTTGTGCAAGATTACCTGCATGGTCACTGAGACAGACTGGCTTCTTCTGAGAGATGTTTTAAGCGGTGGCTAGATGATTACCCACAGGAGTTGCCTGACTCTTCACTTGCTACAGAGATAGGAAGACTCTACAGTGATTAAACTCCTTGAGACCATGCTTCAGCTAAACGCCTATAATTTGGTGCAATGAACCAGGCTGAGGTTAATCATTGCTTATATGGAAACATAGTCAGTGAAAAGAGAAGAGGTAAGTATCTCTGAAGGATGAATCCCACCTCTCTTGATTAAACGTTCCCAGTCCTGGCACATACTTAGAAGGCCTAAGCAGATGGTGTGAAAACCCCCCTCCCAAACTGTCAAAAGCAAGATAATATGTTTTGATGGACATCACACCCACCAAAACAGAAATTCAAATCTTATCTTACTTCACAGCAACTCCCCCGTACAGATAAGCCATTAACATGTACTAAGAGTGCTCCCATTGAGGATGACTGCAGGACAAGTCATTAAATTCACACCTTGGCTTACCACTGCCTGCCATCACTGTGCAAACTCCTTCCCTCAGAGGCTCTTTCTCTGCTCTTATTCCTTCCTAGTTCTCTACCTTCTTACCTGACGTCTCCATCCACCATCCACTCATACTGATTATCTCTGGTCCCTCTCTCCCTCTCTCTCAGAAGAGTTACAGAGAGAGAGAGGGAAAGAAAGTGAGAGCTGAGAAACCTGTTTGATGTGTCAGTTTGCTGTAAATATTGAAATGTGTGCACGGGGCTTGCTATAAAAAAAGGGAGAGAGAGAAAAACACATTTTTCACAATGCTCTGACATTTCTGTTTCAATTCTCATTCCATCCATACTGCTTCCTTGGTGTAATTCGAAACGGGAATGCACGGGCTATGTGAGAGATCCTGCTTCGCTGAGCATTTTAAATAAACAGAAGATTTCAAGAGCCATCTGTCTATCCTGTGCAGCAAACATGAGGGGAAATGATGTCAAAATTGGACTTTTCAGATGGGTGGTATACCAGCGAATTAACAATACTATTTTAATGCAGATATATCTTTAGGGTGAGGACCTTGTATTCATTTCTCAACTGCAAAATACACAACATGNGGGGGGTAGGTCTTACAGTGAGGGAATGGGCAGGTATGTTTTAAAATGCCATAAACTGATAGTTCCAGCACATAAATCAGAGTCCACAGCTGAGGAGAGGTAAACTGTATTTCAGTCAGATTAGGAAGCACCAATGCCACAATGAGGATCTTCAGTGTCTCCTGAATACATGTCCCTTCTTCATGCATTTTTTTTCATAAGCCTCTTCCTCCTTATCCTTTCAGTCCCCCCTGCTCTTTATTTTACCTCCTGGCTAAAATTCTTCCTTTTCTCAAAANTTGTACACTAAACCTGATACAACCCTTTTTAGCTGCAAGTCCTCTCCTGGAACACCAATTGTAGGAAGGTGCTTGTGCAAGATTACCTGCATGGTCACTGAGACAGACTGGCTTCTTCTGAGAGATGTTTTAAGCGGTGGCTAGATGATTACCCACAGGAGTTGCCTGACTCTTCACTTGCTACAGAGATAGGAAGACTCTACAGTGATTAAACTCCTTGAGACCATGCTTCAGCTAAACGCCTATAATTTGGTGCAATGAACCAGGCTGAGGTTAATCATTGCTTATATGGAAACATAGTCAGTGAAAAGAGAAGAGGTAAGTATCTCTGAAGGATGAATCCCACCTCTCTTGATTAAACGTTCCCAGTCCTGGCACATACTTAGAAGGCCTAAGCAGATGGTGTGAAAACCCCCCTCCCAAACTGTCAAAAGCAAGATAATATGTTTTGATGGACATCACACCCACCAAAACAGAAATTCAAATCTTATCTTACTTCACAGCAACTCCCCCGTACAGATAAGCCATTAACATGTACTAAGAGTGCTCCCATTGAGGATGACTGCAGGACAAGTCATTAAATTCACACCTTGGCTTACCACTGCCTGCCATCACTGTGCAAACTCCTTCCCTCAGAGGCTCTTTCTCTGCTCTTATTCCTTCCTAGTTCTCTACCTTCTTACCTGACGTCTCCATCCACCATCCACTCATACTGATTATCTCTGGTCCCTCTCTCCCTCTCTCTCAGAAGAGTTACAGAGAGAGAGAGGGAAAGAAAGTGAGAGCTGAGAAACCTGTTTGATGTGTCAGTTTGCTGTAAATATTGAAATGTGTGCACGGGGCTTGCTATAAAAAAAGGGAGAGAGAGAAAAACACATTTTTCACAATGCTCTGACATTTCTGTTTCAATTCTCATTCCATCCATACTGCTTCCTTGGTGTAATTCGAAACGGGAATGCACGGGCTATGTGAGAGATCCTGCTTCGCTGAGCATTTTAAATAAACAGAAGATTTCAAGAGCCATCTGTCTATCCTGTGCAGCAAACATGAGGGGAAATGATGTCAAAATTGGACTTTTCAGATGGGTGGTATACCAGCGAATTAACAATACTATTTTAATGCAGATATATCTTTAGGGTGAGGACCTTGTATTCATTTCTCAACTGCAAAATACACAACATGAGAACTAAAACCATCTAACAGAACAAAAATCAAGACCGTGTGCCTTAAATGGTGTGATTTTATTGTACTTAAAATACAATCCTCATCTACATCTTAAGGCATATTTGAACCACAAAACTGCTAGGCTTTAGTTAGGGCTTTTTGGGTCTGATGCACAAGCTCTGGCAGCTCTAGTCATGGGAAGTTAAGACCTTGTCGTCTGCTCGCCACATTTCCCTTTTAGAGGGATCCTACGTTCACCAAGGAGAAAAGCCACATCTGGCATGGCTGAATTCAAAATCCTGTTTATTGGCTTAGACCACAAATGATGATGGGTATGTGTTGCTGGTGAAGGGACCGGGGCAATGGACCCATGTTCTATTATGCAGCCTCTGCGACACNCCTGCTCTTTATTTTACCTCCTGGCTAAAATTCTTCCTTTTCTCAAAATGTGTCTCCTTACCATATAAGTTTGGTCTCTCAGTGTCCATCCGCTGCTTCTGAGCTTCCAAAAACACTCGGATGTTGATTCCATTTGCTACAGAAGCACCATTGAGAAATCGAGGAGGGATTTTGGTGCAGACATCAGGTTCTTCTGTACCAAACCCCAAATCAAGAAGTATCTCCACCGGATCCTTTTCCCAGAGTGCCAGCCATTCAGTGATGCTGTGGTGAGAACATCAGGGTTATTTACACCACTGTTTTGGTACTGCTTTGGTCTTGCAGTAACTATCATAGGTACTTGTTTTTGTTAAATAGTTCTATTGCCTTCTTCTCCTTGCTTGTGGAGACTACTGCTTAAGTGAAAGTAGTCATTATTGGTCACATTGCTAAGAGATTAATAGATGTTCCTCCCCCCAGAGGGATTTGGTGGCATGGGATCTAGGTAGCTTAGTGAAAGGAACATTAATAAAAGGTGTAGGTTCACAGCTCTGCAGGCTCACTTCTCTCTAAATACAATACAGACAAGGCATGCTGCAGCTGCCGTAAGACCTCACAGCCTTTTACCTTCCAGTGGATTCAAAGCCCACTGCAGTTTCAGGTAGGTTTCTTTTTTTACTGGTACACATGCATTTGAGATCAGACACCTGTTATTAAGATGGTCATTTTGATCTTGTTAAAATAATTGCGGAGATGCCTTTTACAAACTAAGGCCTTGAACTATCTATTCAAAGTTTTACTCACATTCATTGATCTCTGAATGGGCTAATTCTTTGTATTCCTAGCTGGAAATACATGGAAATAACTAACCTCTGGGGTGCACCAGTGAGCGAGTGGGAAGAGCTGAGACTGTTGCATCTTGACATAACCGGACTTTCTGAAAACTCTTGCAGGGACCTGGTTGGATAAAAGCAACAATGAAATGCATTTACTCATGTGCTCCTCTGGGATGTCATTATGATTTTTTCCTGGAGTAAACATTTGCATTTTGTCTTGGTTTATGAGGATACATAATAGCAATGCCTTAGAAAAAGAGTGTGGCAATACACTTATTCTCAAGAACAGTATGTTACAGTAGGTGTGAGAACGTAGGTGTGAGGTACCAGTAAATGCTAATTATAAAGGTGGCAGAATGGCTCACTTCTGACAGATGGTGAATCTTTGGGGGACCTTTAGGGAGCACAGTTTCTCTAGCCACCTACTTCAGAAGATATAATTGCTCTTAACAAAGTTTTGGAGAGACAAGGCACAACGAGTTGCAGCAGCAGGAATGGCACCTGAGAACAATTCTGTGCTTCGCTTCTCGTTGTGTTTGTATCCACTAATCTGCAGAGAAAGAACTGCTTTTCAGAGCCTGCTCACTGCAAAAGGAACATCCTGCGGCATGGTAGTCTTTCTCAACAGGTAAGATGACATGCTTTTGTTACACCCAAGCTTAACTTTACCTACACATACCTATCAAGATCAGTAGCAAATGTTTATATAGAGTGGAAGCATTGCCTTGATCAGTTTTTTTTATCATTGCAGGTTATCCGTCAGCTCACATCTTAAACAGGCCTTGAGGGATAGGTAGATTTTTGAACTAACACAAAACCCTAAAATTCCTCCTTTCATCATAAAGAAAAGGAAGAAAAAAAAATTTATACCAGAACTCTGTGGTGTCTGACACCTACCTCCTGTAGCTTTGCACAGTCTTTTGTACCATTTCTGGTACTGACAAGGAAACTGCAAACAAGAAGAAATAAATGTAATTTGTTTTCTTACCTTTTTTTCCCCTCAAAACAGAAATGCGTCGAACTAGAAAAAACACCAGGACTGGCTGCATTATATAAGGAAACATTTTAGCTCAAGTGGCAAAGTTGCAGAACAATACCATTGCGGGAAGCTCAACTCACAGTATACGTTAGTCATAAATAAATGCAATACATGTCACAAAGAAGGGGAAAATAGGTACCTTTATATTTCATAAACCAATAGCTGTACACTCTAAGACCCTGCTATTTAAAAGTAAGCACAATGAATTGGGTTCCACCATCTGCCGCTGAGCTGTTGGAGTTATACATACAGCAAATATTGTGAAATTAACTTTCAATCCCTGCCTTCTTAGTAAAAAATACAACTGAAATATATTATTTTAAATTTTCATTCCAGCACACACTGGCACAACTTTTTTGTGTATAACAGTTTTTCAGGTGCAATTAACTGGGATGTTGTAAGTATTTTACGATTGATTTCTCTGGGATTTGCATCATGTCCTAAATGTGTTTGAGAGGAGTGAGACAGTTGCAGGACAATTGCAAGAGTTTCTGGAGGAGAAAATATTTCTCCGAGAACTGCTAGCATTGTTCACCGGACTCCAAGTGTGCTATACCTATGAGCTGTAAGGTGCACATTTCATTGTTTCATGACAATGAAATGGGAGTAAGTCAAATGCAAATATGCAGTGCCTGTAGTTATCACTTCCCTTCCTAACACTGAAATAACACACTTGTTGATCCTCTGAAAGCTGGGGTAGAATTTGTCTAAAAGCCCTGTAGATATCCTTCTACACTCCACAAGATGAGTATTTTTTGTCTAGCTTTTAAAGTTTTCTTTTCTGTTTAACAAAATTGTGTCAATAAAGAATGAAAAAACATCCTTTCACATTCGCTACTGGATTATTCTTCCGCTCGTAAATCCTAACACAAGCTCCTTCTGGCTTACTCAGTGCAAGAATATCCATCCAAATTGAGAACATAAAGGTTACTGACATCCTGTAATTTGCTGTGGTAACATAAACCAGACTTTCTAGCAGCAAACTAAGCATAATTTGAATAAGAATCAGCAACTTGTTGTATACCATTTCCTACTCACGTGCCAACAGAAGCTGTAGATTCACTATAAAAATGCTTGAGAATGTAAAAAATAAGATCTGAAAGTGAGACTTAATATAATTTTTCCCTAGCAACATGTAGGCACTCCTGTCTGCAACAAAACATTATACCACAAACTGGCTGCTGCTGTGATTTCCTCAATACTTCATGTTGTCGGGACTGAATGAACACAAGTGCTGCCAAATTAAAAACCTAACACTGAGAAACACTGGCCAGGGTGTTAAGTAAATAATTTAATTATGAGAAACCTGGTGTTTGTAGGAGATGTAAGAAGTAGCAAGTCACCAAAAAATCAGGGGCTGAGACTCATGATCAAATGGACAGAACTTGATAGGTTACTGCAAGTTGGGTGAGAGGCAGTAGCTGGTGTGGCTGTAGTCTCAAACCAGATAAACCTTCACTATCTTTTGCTGTACATGAAAGTTAGTTGAATTATCCCGTATTGTTGTGGGTGAAGAACACGCTAATGTACCGTTAACCAAGGTTAAGCCATCCAAGTGACTGTAAACTGCTCAGGAGCCCATGTCCACCTTGTGACTTGGACAAACTTTGCGTGTAGTGCAAGATGGGCCATTTCACTCATGGTTAGAGTCTCCACTTGTTTCTCTAATGAGAAGACTGTCACGAGGAGTTCCTCAATAGAGAGCTTGACATTTTGAAATATTAGAGATTGTTTTCTCTGTGTTTTAGAGGTCACAGATATAGTAATGGGGAGGGTACGGTATTTACATTTCCTGATCTGTGTATGTATTTTGTTCCTGACACAAGAAACACTGAATCTCATTACCAAACTGGAAGATACTTTGGGGGAAATAATGCCCTTTAGAAATCTGTCAGAAAACCTTATGAAAACAAACAAACAAACAAACAAAAAATACTTTGTAAACCAACTGTGGTGCTAATTGGTGCTCTGTTTACTGCACATCTAAGTATATCTTTCCTTATGAATAATATATTTTGTGAAGCAAAAGGGAAGATAAGGCATTTTAGCCTCAGTAATCTCTGATTAACAGGAGACAAGATTAAATCACATATTGTTGAACTGCATCTCTTACTTGTGAACCCAATAAACAAAAAGTGTAGATACAGAAACACTGATAGATAATATTTTGGGTTTCCAGAAACACTAAAAAGGTGGACATTTTCAGGAGTATATGAGGAGCTGTGAGTTGATTTGGGCTTCTGGCTCCTTTCCTGAAAAAAGATAATCTCTGAATCCACTACATTCAGCAGATCAGGAAAATAAGTGAGAACAAGCAAGAAGTTCTGCATTCAGGTCAGGCAGAATTTCAGTCACCTGAAACTCTTGTACTATAATTTCCAGATCACTGTGTAAATCCACCCTAGAAACCTCCACTCCTTCAACAGAAGAAAGTAAAATTATGACAACTAAGAAGGTGAACCTAAGACTTTTCTGTTCTCATGTGAGAATCTTCTTATCAGGGCTCCAAACAGAGGAAAAGATACACAGCTTATCCATGAATATCAGCTTTTCCCAGAAGCCCCCACCTTCAGTGGTGCTTGATATTTTGTAGTGAAGCAGTCCTTATTAGAAATGACAAACGATGTTCTCTCTTACCTGCCTGCTCTTGGCCTTGTGGTTTATCCCCACTTACAAGTAGACTGTAAGACAAGAAAACATGAAAAAAGACAAAGAAATTAAATCCCCCCAAAGAATGCCTGCTCTTTCCTGAGAAGTAACGAGGCAGGGAGGCAGCCCAGTGGGCAGGCACAGCATAGGGCGCTCAGGGCATGGACAAGATGAATGGGGATGGCTGGTAGAAAAAGAGAGCCATAGGATGCCTGTGAACATCACCTACGTTCTTCTCAACATACATCAGCCTCTGTTAAGTCTTGAGATTCAAATCTTGTGTTTGCACTTACGGCAAATACCGTGAAATTTTAGCATTCTGCGTGAGTAAAGTCTGTCACTTCTGAACTTAAATTTTACTAAGAATCTAATTAAATCAGCTTATCTGGGGCAGGAGTGAGAGGAATGGAAGCAAAAGCCTTTTCAGTGCATCACATAAGAGGCAGCTGTATGATAGCTCTCAGCTGATCTTTGTCCACATGGTGAAATGGTAATTATTAATGACACCAATAATAATAGCAAGCCCTGCTATGCATGAGTTTGACTGACTTGGCCTTACCCTGCCACTGGAAAATGTTGCTACGATTGTTACATCAGATTACTGCTATTTTTGGCTCCTCATCATACCTCCAAACATCTTTTCTAAGGCTGTGGTTTTTTATCTTTTTTGTTTCTCTGGCACAACTCTGCCTCTAACCAAATCCACTTCAGCTGCATTTGCTTAAACAGTGAATTCATGAAGTCATACTGAAGGATTCATGGGATCTGCCAGTCTTTCAGACTTTATTTTTATCTTGAGTAAGGAAAAAAAGTTTAAAAAATCAGAATTTTGGTGAACAAAATACATTCAAGTTTAAGCAAGCTCAAGGTTAAACTGTATTTCCCGATGGTAGCACATTGCCTCACGGAGTTGTAAGTATGTGTAACCATAGTTTGCACCACAAATCATGGCTGTGCAGCAGGCTACATCTCCCTTGGGACACCCAGCATTGTGAAATTTCCATGATGTAGAAGACAGCTTGATCAGAAAGATCCAGACACGTGATAGGAAACGCTATCCTTCAAAGAATACCATGGAACTGAACAGAGCACCAAGATACGTTTCTCATGAGGCACTGGGTCATAAGCAATACACATCTAGTTCAGACTGAAGAGTTGTGAAAGAGTATTTTGATGTAGTTCAACAAAATAAAAAGCTCATTTTGTGGTTGAAATGAGCCAACACAAAATACTTTGTTCTGAATTTTTAGGGGTCACAACTTTCCAACAGGAAACTTCGACATTGCAGACATTGAATTTCTTATTGGAGAAATCATGCAATGAATAATTAAGTAATAATGTGATCCAAACTTATAAAACACAAGAATTTCACCAGTGATGAATATTTTCTTCTAGAGTCTTCTAAAAATAAAAAGTAGAGCACTTACATAAAGTATTGCCAGATCAGTTTACAACAATTAACCACCTCATTGTACAGCTTTTTTTGGTGAATTCTGGAATGCATAAGAAATATTGGGAGAAGGGTCTAGTAATTTCCATTAGTAATCTGAGGGCTTTTTTAACAGAATTTGGAAAGCAAAATAAAATCCTGAATTATTCATTTGTCTCTATTATCTGCCAGTTGCCCATATTCTGCAAGTATCTAGCAGTCCTAATGAAAATGGAAAACTAGTTTTTCTGATTCTGCATGAATGCATCCCAATGCACAGTTCCTGCATAGCCTGGAATGGGAGAGAAAGTCCACTCTTGTGCGGAGGGAGGATTATTGCATCCTGTTTACCAGGCAGGGTAAGCACAGCACAAGTGATCAACCTTGCTTGCCCAAGGCCACACAGGAAGCCTGCAGCAAAGCCAGGTACAGATCCCAGCTCTCCTGCCTTTCCATTCAGTTTTTCAACCTGAAAGTAAGCAAAGATGGCTCAGAAGCAATCAGCTCATTGCTGAAAAATGCTGAGGGCAGGCTTCTCTTCCTTCAGGTTCAACCAAAGCCACTGAGACCATCAGTTTAAGGAGCCACCTTGCGCTCCAGAACAGAGGACAAAGGGAAGTGCTGATCTGCAAGATGGCTCAGTCAGACATAAGATAAAGCAGGAGGCATTTTCGTTGCATTATCATGATTTAACGGTGCAACTGTCATTAACACAGTGAAAAGACATGGAAAGACTGTGGCAATCAGAACTCTACACTCAAGTCTTTAGAGATCTAATTTGGACCTGTCGAATACAGTATATATGGAATTGCAAGGTTACTCTGGTTTTTGCTACACTACAGAGCAACAGAGTTGTTTTAAGACTGTCAGTCTTTGCCTAGCTGTAACTCTGAAAGCTCATTACTGGTGCACTGAAGATTAAGTAAACCAGCGTGTTTTCTCTAAATCAGTCTTTTAGGTTCCCTTTACGATCAATGCAAAGAGTAAGGCACCTCCACAGCAGTTCACCTGCATTAGGAGGAAGAGACACGGAGATCTTTGGAGTTTGGAGGTGCTTTTCTCCACTGACTGAAGCAGCAGCCTAGCCTTGGACTAAACACAGCACTCTGGGACAGCTAGTGAGACGATACTAGGTGTTAGGTGACATACCACAACAAGTGGCACATGGACGCAGGCAGAAGTGAGAACAGTAGAACAAAGGTGAAGTTCTGATGAAAAAAAGATCAGATTTTGCAAGACATGGTGATCTTTCCCCATTCAATGAACAGAAAGGAGGCAAACCACGACCACAAGCGTTACACTATCAATTTAAGTACCTGACACTTAAAAAGATGTCTGAGGAAACAATGGGTTTGTGCAAACTTAACATTTCAATAGGAAGCGCAAACAGGTGCACAGATTCCATCAAAACCTCTGTGGGCAAGAAAAAAGATTGAGAATAAAAATTAAGATGGAGTTAGTGACTAAGAGCTAAGCACCAATGCTCGTCCCCAGTATGAGCACACTAGTACAGAAAAAAACCTCCTGACATTGCCCTCAGTCACTGTGGGATGCTGAGAACCTGCAGAATGCCTTTTTCCAGTCTTACCAAGCAGTGATGGTCTACCGCATTTGATAGTGGAGAGTCTTCATCTAGGTACTCCATGATGCTCTGCTGCATAACAGAATCCCTCCCTTGTCCATCTCAAAGCTATGGCTGATCCATTGGCCTGGATCTGATACCATCTCACAAAGCAAATCTGAAAACTAAAGAAAAGGATCCCCTGCCTTTACTTATCGTAAAGCATCAGTAGTGGTTTTAGAGCCTATCAGTCAATCGATTTCTATTGTCCATCGTACAGTGGGATGCTATTTTTCGAGGCTAAATCCCTTGGGCTGGTACTATGCAAACATGGATTCCTTCTTGAGTGAGCAAGTCTCCTCTTTCTTTTCCACCTCTAGTTTCCTGTGTACAATGCAAATATAATGATACTGCCTCTGTCCAATGATATTCATTTGAATTGCAAGATTTTGGGCCAGCAGGAGCTTGCACATTGATCAGTGTAATAATGTGTTCTTTTTCTTCTTTTCAGTGCCACTGTAACAGAAAATTTAAAGTCCTCTGACATGACTAGCGTTGGGGTATCTTGTTCCCTATCAATTCCCATATCCTTCAGAAATTAACTTCTTCCCACGTTTTCAGATGCATTTGCAACCAAAAGTGAGCTTGGTATGATGCCACTGACATAGCTGTCCAGGTGCTGCCTCTCACACTGTGAAAACTGCTCCAGCAAACCAGTAAGGCAATGTTCTCACAGCCATCAGTGCAATTATTAATCACATCAAGGCAGGGTTGTTCCTGAGGTGATGAGAAGGAGTGAGGAGAAGGGGGTGCATGCAATAAAAAATAGATGCCAGGCTGTGTCAAAGACATTCAGAGAGAAAAATGGATTAAGCCCCACAAGAGTAGCTTTTAAGCGATTCGGTATGAGTCAATGTGGTGGTGAAAGGGAACATCTATTCAATGCTGCTTTATTTAGTGAATTTGGGAGGCTTTTTGTCTGACCCTGAGAGTGTTGGTTCAAGGAAGGCGCAGTTCAGCAGCCATTGAAGAGACTTGCCACTTAGCTATGCTAAAACACTTGATTTGCATCGCCTGGGACACTGCCACCACTTCCTGAGCAAAAAGCCCATCCACCAAGGTGAACTGCAGCTAAGATAAGTGTTTTTATGCCTCTCCTGGCTTGAAAACCCAAAGGAGTCTGCTATAGTCACATACAAGAGCCAAGATGTGACACCAGAGACAAAAGGTTTTACAAAGCCAGCTACCAATGATCGGGGCAGGAAAAAATTTTTTTCCTATCCCTTTTGTGAACGTTCTTCAGTCGAATAAACCAGGATACTCGACATTCTTTGAAATCACTTAGATTTTTAGTTGCAGTTAGTCATTTGTCGTTGGGTTGGTACACTCACTGATTTCTTTTCTATTATTACCTTTTAGGAGACCTTGAGGCTAATAAAAAGCCATAAGTAAAAGCCTGAAGGAATGGGCTAGCAATCGCCTTTGTGCAGGTGATTGGATATACAGCATGAACTGTGTTTCCGAATCCTTTGGCAGAGGGAGTCCAGAGTCTCATCTGCTTGCTGTGTCCTCTCAAAGTCCTTTCAGTTGGAGCACTACAGTTACACACGAATGGTGAAAAAATACTTGTCACTGCATTTGTTCAAAGAAAAAAAAACTGCAAGGAAATGGAGGTTCCCATCTGTCAGAGAAGTTGCCAGGAGAAGTGCCTGGGCACCACAAGGAGGTCAAAGAAAGGACAGTAGTAGTTTTGGGGAGTAAAGGGAGACAGTGAGGCAGAAGGACCATTTTTTCATGTCAGGATGACTCACAGCGGAGGAGACACAGTGACATACCTTCTCAGGGTTAGAAGTAAAAGTTTAGAGCTAGTTTAATTGAAATTAGCTCATTTTCCAGCTGAGTAATCCACCAGCCTGATTCTCCATTGCCTGACAACTCGCACAGCCATTTACAGCAGGGCACAATGAGGGTAAGATGCTACAATGGGACTGAGCTGTAAATGATACAATATGAAGGGCAATAGAGTTTGGCCCCAGATGTGGGAAGTACAGAGGTAACTTCCGTTACATTTAATTAGTGCTATCACCATCAATTTCCTGTGCATAGACAGCAGAAGACATCCTTTTGATTTGACATTAATTAACACATAATGATTAATCTGATAGGGTACATCTTTTCAGACAAGAGTGTCCTCTTGATCACAGTTTGGGTGCCAGCACCACTCATCATCTGTGTGTTTTAATTTCTAACTGCTCTCCAGAAGCAAATTTAGCTCTGCAAATCTGTCGACGGAATAAATGACTGGCTGGTTTCCATGTTCTGTGTGTTTTGTTCATTTGATAACACACTGAGAACATCTCAGAATTTTTTTTTTTTTTTTTCCTCTCCCCCTCCCCTCCAAGGAGGTTTCAAGGTAGAAATTGAGGACTCTGCGTGAGCGAGAATTTTATACCAGGTCTTTACTACAGAATGCAAGAAATGAAAAGTTTCTAAAAATTGAAAAACATGTAAACAGTTTATGGCAGGTTCCCAGACAGATTTGTCTCACTTCAATTGCCAACATTTAACAGAACCATTCTCCTTGCCACCAACTACCGTAAAGTGTGTTTGTTTCACTGAAACGGGATCTTGAACTTCATCAGCTTCACACCATATTTCTCACACTGTATCATACCTACTGGATAGCGCTATTAATATTACTCTTCCCTTTCCATTTGTCAAGTGACTACTCAATCACACTTGGTTAATATTTATCCAATTTCTTTAGATGTTTATGAATGCAAACATCTCCATATCCAGGTGCATATGAGCAGGCAGCGCACGGTTAACTTTAATATTGAGAAATATGCAACTAAACTTGTAGTTATACAGATATGAATTAGAAGGCAGCAGCAAATCTCAGATACTTTGACTTAAGGCAGCCATTAAATTCCCAAGACATTCCACTTCCATACAGAAAATATTTGAACATATTTATGGTGACCAGGCTGTTTCAGCATGACAGCAAAACACTAAGTATGCTTTTGCAATACAGAACGGAGAAAAAAAATAAATGCTTTTTTCAGATCCCATAACTAGGATGAGAAGTTTTTCTATTATCAACTCTATGTACTCATGTATATATAGTTTCTGAATCAATTGCTGCATTTAGGTAACCATTAAAAAAAGAAAAGAATGGGAGCAAAACAATGAAGATGATCCTTCATACTGTTACTGCAGAGTCATTTATGTGATATGATTGTGTTTGGCATTCTGGCTTAGCTATACTTTTACGGCACCTCCATCAAGGAAAAGCTCATGGTATCTATCTACCCATCTCTACTCCAGTAAGCACGAAGAAAGATGCAGCTAGCACAATGCCCTCAAGCAGGAACAATCATAATTTCTGGTCTATAGTATTCACCTTTTTCAGTTGCCATTTACTGGGCCAAACCACTGCTTGAAGACTGAGGACTTTTGTTTTCTCTCTGTCTTACTAGAAGCAAAAGGAGATGACAAAAAGCTTTTCAGTCTTCACCTTTAGTCCCTGACTTTGAGCAATTAAATGAAGTTGAGGTCCCCTTTCCCTGCCCATCCAACTGTAAGTGGATAAGCACACTGAAATCCTAGCTACTGTAGGAAGATACTAATTTATTTTGTCTCTTCATCATGCCTGCCATTTGCACTGAAAGAGATGAAGGACACTCAGTTTGATACTCAAAGCATGAAAACTCACAAGTGAAGTGACTCCAGGTAATTAAGCTTTTCTGGAAGCGTGCCAGGTCATGAAAGCTTGTAATAACACTTGAAGCCTTCTCATAGGTTGGTAAATATAAATTTGGGTCGGTTTCTGTCTGTGTGAAACCTCTGGTAAAATTCCTGCTTGGAGGCCACAATATCAACTCGTTCTGCTCTTTTCAAAGTAGAAGACCTGGGGCCGGCTGAGACAATCAGTGTTGCTCACTGTGAATAACCACATTGGAAGCTGATGGTATCATCATGCTGCACTTCAATCACAATGTGAGCTCCCGCTTTATTGAGAAGAAACATAACAGGTAACACTTAATAACAATAGCTAAGGATGTTTCCATTTGAAACAGTGTAAGACTGTGCTGAAGAGGGAGAGCAAGAGTTCTATTTTAAGCCTCCCAGATACATAAGGGAAAGTGCATAGCTTCAGTGCACAGGTTGTCACAAGCAAGGAAACAAAACAACAATAGTGAAAATAGTAACAACAGCAATAATTTTGTGGTACACTTAATTTGAGTCTGGTCCTTTTGCTAAAAAACATACCCTGGCTGGTCAAAGGAAACAGCCTATGAAGCTATGAAAAAATCAAAGCTCTTTGAATCTGGAATTAAGCTCTTTTAACTGGAATTAAAACCAGAAATAAATTAAAAATATATATTTCCCATACTATATCCAACAGATCAGAAGAGGGAAAAAAAAAAAAAAAGACTTTCTAAAATTTTTAACCACTACAAAGAAAAAAATTTATAAGCTCCAACCTGTATGGCTTGATCCAGCTGTTAATACAATGGAATAGTTGCAGGCTGGTGCATCTGCGCCTCTGTTCTACCACAGAACCCAAGTCTGAAAAACCGGAGGACAAGAACTGGTGTTCTTGGAGTGGCTTTCCAGCCCCATTATTTATTTTTTTTCAAAGATAACAGGAAGGGCAAAGAAAGGCTGTTTGCCAAGAAGTGGTGTTTAAGTTGACAGTTCAGATGGATGGTTGTTTGCTTAGCCTCTGGGTAAAGGGAAAGCAGAAATCAAGAGTAGTTTAGTTTTTAACAATGGGAACTCCAGAAAAAGACAGAATGGGAAAGACACGGTGGAGGAGTGAGGGCAGCGATAACTGAAACGGGAAAAAACAAGAAAGGAAAAAAAAAAGGCAGAAGTTGCTTTGGTTGCTTCCATTTCCAAGAAATATATTGCTGTCCCTTTAACTCCATACGCCTCTTTGGCACATGTACCAGGGGAAGGATTACACTTTACTAAGGAAGTAATGCAAACTTGTCTTCATTTGGTTACCATGGATATGGCACTATGTGAGACAAAGCCTCCCATTTGCATTGCAAACAACCAGGAGCAGTGAAGGACACCCAACTTGATATTCTGGCCACAGAGTGTCCCAGGTTCTTCCTCGTGATTGATCACAAGTAAAACAACCACCAGCTTTGGGTCTGTACTTGGTACCAAGAGAACAAGGGTAAGGGATGCTGCATTTCAGATGAAGAAGGAAGAGGCAGAATCATGCACATCTGCAGCACAAGTGCCATTTCTTGTGCTACCTAGTGTGAAATAGCTAACGGATGCGTATGGTGATCATTTAGCTTTCCAGCTTTTGCCCCGTGGGGTACTAGAACTGAATCAATATGTTGGTAATCTGGAATAAGCGATTTCCACAAACACTGGAATGGAATAGGAAGTGGCCAAGTCTTATGATTGCTGGGCTTTTATGCAACAGTTTTTATCTAGCTGAGTGTCCTCTTCATTCTGCAGAAGTACTATATAAAGTACCTTAATTTTATACAAAATCCAGTTAAATGAGCAAGATGAACAGTCCCCTAAGCAGACCTAGTGGGAACCAACACCGTACAGTTAATAGTGAAGAGGGAAATTGTCTTGTTTCCCTAAAACAAATTGCAGATGATTGTTTGTCTATTAGATTGCTAGACTGTCAGTAATTCTTTTTTATTGCTTTAAGCTCTGCCAGATATATAGTCACACATCATTTTTATTTCAACTGACATGGAATACAAACGGTATGACCCTGCTTCTATGGATAGAAATGGCCAAATTGCCATTGGTTTGAGTGAAAAAAAGAACTGGATCCCAAATAGGTAGTCCACATCAATGAATTGAAGGTTTCTTTCTGAGGGATCTTAGGCACAGATTAACCAGAACAGTAGATCAGACATTTGGCAAAAACATTTTTTCCTCCCTTAGCACTAGACTAGGCCCATCCCTCATGGGGCCAGGGCAACTACATCATTCCAGGATACTCTTCTTGGTTCCCCAGCTCAGGACAGTGGCCCACAGCTGGTGACAGGGCACCAGCACCATCTGAGTAGCTTTCCTTTGATAAGAAAGGTGCATTCAGATCTCCCTCCATCCTTACACCACTGTTCTCAGGACCACCAACCCTTCCATTGGCCACCAAAGGGCCCAAAAAGTAACAGCTTTGCACCAATATAATCCCACTCACATTAGTGGATTTGTTTCCTGCTGGTCTCTGCAAGTGAGGGAAGCACCAACCCCACATGTGTTTGCCTTTTACCTTTCTTCTAAAGCAAGCAGCTGGTGCCGTGCCTAGCCCTGAATGCATTTTCTAACACTGTGCTCATGGGGAGCTCAAGCCCACTGCTGTCGTGCCCCTGAGCAAACACTGTCAGCAAAGAACAGTGAGCTTTGCAAAAGGGTGAAGTTACCTCTTTGCTCTGCTGTCCCACCTCAGCACCCTCCTTGAAGTCCCACTCAGATGCCGGAGTGACACAGTAATATGCGCCCTTGAGACCGCTTTTAGAGGTGCACAGCAACATCACCAGACCAAGATCTCCATGTACCCTGAGGATTATTTCAGGTGTTTCCAGCAGCCCTAATGGTAAGTTAACTACTGACAGGACAGAATCTGCCAGGTCCTTCAGTGAATGTGCTGCTGAGGAGAGTGACAGGGAAGGGGGCAAGTGTTAAGCACAGAAATACTGCCCCAGCCTAGTGGTGCCTATGTAACCACCTCCAGACTTCATACGTACATGCTTCAGTCTTTTCCTACCCTTTTGGAGCACCCGTCAATGAAATAAAGCCCTGGGTCTACTCTTTCCTCCCTCTCTGCACCAGCCCATGAATCAGGTCAAGAAGGGAGAGGGAGGAGGGTGGGACTTGAAATGGGAGCAAATACCTGGACCAGCAGCTCTCTCTGCATGCCTCCAACAGCTCTCCAGGGCTTCCCAGTCCTCAGCCTCCCCTTGCAGTGGTGCAGAATGAGGACACGTTGCCCATGAGCTGCTCTTAGTGCTCTTCCAGATGCACCCCGCAGTAACAACAGGAAAGCATTGAAAATGCCGGTGCCAGCCTGTCTTGTCAGGCCAAAGCAAATGCAAACCCTGACCGTACGTAGGTCTCCTTGAAAGTAGAACTTAGCATTTC
The DNA here is from genome assembly GCA_013397275.1 of Burhinus bistriatus. Lineage (NCBI taxonomy): Eukaryota > Metazoa > Chordata > Aves > Charadriiformes > Burhinidae > Burhinus > Burhinus bistriatus. The sequence goes on along the minus strand of VYXH01011114.1, from coordinate 555,884 downwards.
ATTTACTTCTAGTCCCAGCCTCCTGCCCTGTAGAATCCTTTCCTTCCTCTGCAACAAAATTGATTAGAAAACAGTTTTCTTGGCATTTCTTTAAACATTAGTGCACTGGTCAGGAAAGACGTAGTGAGGCAGGCAGGACGGTAAGTCTCATGAATGACAAAATGACTCAGAGTGAATAATTTATGAAAAGCACTGTTTTCTTTAATGTCTGAAAATAAGTTTGGGCTCATTCCTCCAATCAATCGGTCACTTTCCTCTGCGTCTTGAGTCCTCTGTTTATTTTAGTAAAAAACTCTTTGTTGCTTTAATTTTATCAATCCTGCACAACCACAATAGGGATGGGAAAAGCAGCATTCCCTTCCTCCTCACATCAGCATGACCACAAATTCTATATGGTATTGCTGAATCTATAAATGGTAGACATCCTGCTATTTCCACTGGTTTCAAGGGAGTTAGAGACAGATATCCCAGAAGAGGTAAACGGCCTGCTATTTTTATTTTTAGCATTGTCAGAACCAGGAATAACTCACCCTGACTCTTATGGACAAGGCTAAATTTGCAGAAATGGAATTTAGAACATTTTTTTTCTTCTTGATAAAACTAGGATTTCTAAGTCATAAAGGATATACCAACAGTTAAGTGTATTGGCCCTTGTCGTTCTTACAGGGCAAGTATAACATCAGTGCAAACTATTTTTACATCCATTGCTATTTATAACAATACGGTTCAAGTGGAATCTGGTTCTCACCAACCTTTATATCCCTACTCCACCCTCACATATGAGCTCAGACTTCTTATTTGATGATAACAGTTCAAAAAGCCAGTACTGATCATGGGATGGGTAACCATTTCACTAGCGTCTCGTGCAACGTCCTGACGTGAAGAAGCAGACACTGATTCTGCTTGTTTGCAGCTAGTCATACCCAGTTTTGCCATGATTTTGGAACAGATTTGGGGAGCTTTGTGTTTAGTTCACAAGCAGCCTGGCTGACTTCAGTCAGAAGCTAGCATGCTTGGTACATGTCTGCGTATAAGGAAAGAAATCAGATAAGGCTTTTACAACCTAAATGATTCTATGATTCCCATCTCACACCAGAGATACTACTTGTTCACTAGAATTGCTCTGACAACTGTTTAACTGTAATTAATCCCCTCTTTCTCTCTTCAGTGCAAAGTTTCAACCGATTTTTCTTTCATATGGAAGTAGACAGGTTTTGCCCCAAATTAGTCTTGATTTAACTGACAGTCACTTCAGGTCTAGTTCTGAGACCACAAAAGTAAATTGAAAATTACCCACTGAGAATTTGGTTCAGGCGTCATCCACACCAGATTCTGCTAGCCATCACAAACATTAATTTCCCCCACCTGAGAACTGGCACAGGAAACCCCGAGGTCAAATATTTTACTTTTCTGTGTTGATAAGAGTATGCTTTGCATACCACGGTGGGTGGGGGAATATAAGTATATGTAATCTTTTGTGTTGTAGGCCAGATTTTATGTCCTTTAGTCAAACAGCGATGTCATTTAAACAATTGCTAATCCTATCGCTATGTCTGAGAAAACAAAGAGTATAGTCGATAAGTCAATAACTTAATCTGACTTTATACGGACAAGTAAAACTACATGGCTCGATATCTTAGATAGTGGTATCATTAGACACTGTATATTTAATTACTCAGTGACATAAGCTTCAAGCTTTAGCCGCTGGAAACGGCATTGTCCTGTGCACATGGAGTAATATAGTACGAGACACAGTCCTGCTGCTTTAGAAACACCTTCTCTCTCTACTAGATGTGTTTGCACACAGTGGAACAGCAGAAAAGGAATTTTGTCCTCCAAAGATACTTGTTTTGGCATCACCCTTCTGCCAGCAGTGCTTGTCTAGGGTAGACTTACGATACAAACGTGGCTTCAATAAACAAGAGAAAGGAAGCAAGGCTTACCTGGGCCAACACGGGTACCACGGAGCATGCTCTAATGTTCCTTCAGAAGCCAGAGGACAGATGGGTGAGACTCTCCAGCAGCTCTCCCATCTCAGCTCAACAGCTCTGAAAATCTCTCGCGGCTTCCCCCTTCCTAAAGGAGAGAGGATAAACATTTGCCTAACCTGGGCTGATATTTTCATAATCACCACCCATTCACGCCAAAAAGAAGCCTGTTTTTCAAATGCGCTTTGTCTACCCTGTGTCACGTAAGTGTTTCCAAGAATAGATGCGTTCAGGAAGTTTTGTATTGTTGAGTTTTTTCTTAAAGTGGTGCAGGAAGTTGACGTGGTGCAGATTTTAGGGCCAGCAAGACCTGTTGTGAGGGCTGCTGCCCTGTTGATGCCACAAGCCAGCCTGTCTGTGCACAGAGTCATATGTGAATGTAACACACTCTGGGCAATCCTTCAGGTTGAGGTAGGCACAGGCTTGGAAGAGGTCCCAACAACGTCCAAAATCGGATTGCCTTAATGTGGTCGGTTCATGCCATGTTCTACAAGTGCGAAGGTCCACATGTCTGCAAGAAGCCAGCCTGCCCAATTATCAGCCAGTTGCCTGGGGATGGTGGTGACTGCAGAGTTCATCAGAGCAATAAAAATTCCTGGTGCCTTCACAACTCATGGAAATGGCACAAAGCACTCTCAAACATCAATCCCAAGAACAAACAAGACTTTTAAAACAAACAGGCAAGCTAACAAAAACAAACTCAGCACTTGAAAACTAATGAAAATAACACCACAGCCAAAGCCTACAAAGCTGCTGTCATCAGACTTAAAAAAAAAAAAAAATAAACAGCCTGACAAACAACAAATCCAGCCTTGCAAAGCTACTCTCAGCAGCACAATATTCCAAAACACGCAACAGCTGCAGGGTGTGCCATTTCATCTGGGGGCAAGGACACTTTCAATAGCCCCCGTTCACCAGAGATATTGAGCAGACCAGCTGACATGAATATCACTCGGGCAAATCTCATACCCTCAGCTTGGCTCAGCCACTGACTTCCACCAGCTATTTTGGGCAAGTAATTTGACTTCGCTGTCTCTACACTGCACCCTTTGTAAAATAAGGATTCTAGCAACCTGGCACATGTATATTAAGGTATGCACACCACTTTACACATTAATATTATATATTCCCTATGGCCATCTAAAGTCAGTCCTCATTGGGGATGAAATGTCTCTGCAAGCACATGCTACAAACTCAGAAAGCAATGCTCATGAGGCAAAGGATGCCCTCGAGCAACTCTTTGATGAGGAATGCTGACCAGAAAATTCTTCCTAATGTCTCCCACCATGTACACTGAAAGCTCAAAGTTCATACTGGATGGGCTTCATGAAATAGTCACAACTGTACTCAAGTAGGTTACCTGAGAAAATACTGAGACCAGAAAAAACAAGATCAAGGAAAAACCTAGGAATCCAATCTGGATCTCTGTAAGAGCTCCTGGAAGGGAGGTACTTATCATGCGTGAATACACATAAATAACACTTGATTTCATTAAACTTAATTTATCACCCCCCTTTCTTCCTCCCAATCTTCTCCTACACTTTTTGGCTTCCCACCTCATCAGTGAGGAAGTCCAAAACACAAACCACCGGTTTCACATCTAACTTCAGTCCATTCACTATCCCTTCTTGCTCACTCTTGAGGATAGATGTACAAAACTAGAAATAATATAGGCACAACAGAATTGAACGGAGCTCCATCACACTCCTGGTGTACAGCACTAACTAGTTTGCACTATTGCATGGCATTTTACCAGAGATAAACAAGTTTAACGGCATTAGTTATATTGCTGGAAGATGCAGCATGATGCCCAGCAGAGCCTGCAGGGATGTCTCTAAACACAAAGTTGTGTTGGATTATGTTCATATAGCAAACTTACACTCACAAAAGTTATTTTCTCTAGTGAAACCCCAGCCTTTTTAAGTGGGAAAATGTCACCCAACCTGGATGAGCAATTTATCTGCACTTTTCCTCCCTGTTTCAGAGCATTCAGTGGACCATTGTACCAAAGAGGTGAAGTGAGAAAAATCAAATTGAAGAGGCCAACAGAAATAAATCGGCTTCTTTTCCACAGCTTTCTAACCAAGTCAGACACTGTATCCCAATTTCTTTGCGACAGCCAGTATGATGCAATTTATCATTACCGAGAACACAATTTATTGAACATAAAAAAATTCCTTTCATGATGATTTTCATCAGGACTCAGAAACTGTGTGTCAAAAACAACATCTCACCCTCCAGTATGTAACTGTTGGGTCAAATAGTATTCTCAGTTTTCTCTCTAAACTTTCCCCATATACAAAATCCTTTGATTTTATTTAGATTTCTGATCTTTCCATCATTCTTATTTAATAGTTTCCCCTTTTTTTCCCAATAAGTACCAACTGAAATTTTACAAACTCTTTCAAATCCATTAAATGTTTCTATTTTAGTAATATCAGACCAACTAATTTTACTGTTGTCTTTTAATTTGAAAATATGTATTTTCAAAAACTCCATTTCTATGTAACAAAACCTTTCAGATTGGAAAGAAGAAAAGTCTTGTAATGAAAATGATATAATGGCACATTTTGAACAAGTCCACAAGAAAGGCTATTCTAAACAGTTTCAGGTGAAGAGCTGGTCGAGATGAAGTATCCTATAAAATGTTCTCATTTTGGCAGACCAACATTTTTAAACGAGGAAAATGTCAAGTGTTCTAACCAGCTTTATCTCCAATTCCTTTTCCTGCTCCTCCCTCAATCTCAAATCACTTTGAGGAGAGTCATGTCCTGTTAAAAGACACATCTGTTCTTCAGGAACAAATGTTATAAGTTTCTGAGAGATGCAAGGTAATGAATATGACTGCCGAGTGGCAGTAAGCTGTTCCGCAGGTTTGCAGGCAAACGTTCTGCATTTGGTGGGAAACCACAGCGCATTCACATCCTTCTCTCCATGTAGTCTTTCACTTTCTATAAAGAAAACCTTGGCTGGGACTTCAGAGTGGATGTACTTTGTTGTGGCCCTCGATAGAGGATGAAAGGCACGTAGGTGTTACCTCAGCTCCACGCGACCCACAAGAGGGGACCACAAGACCAGGTATTGAAATGTCCCTCATTCATGACTGGGGGTATTTGCCCACTGCAAAAGATGTGGGATTACACTGACAAATCCGAGGTTATATTTTTTGTAGGTAGAGTGGCTTTGCAGAAACACCCCAATGATGAAATTCCCCTCCTTATCTCAGTGCGACCCACTGAATCCAGAGCAGCTGGCCTGAGTTTAGGCTTGGGACCAGCAAAGCATGTACTTTGAATTAAGGACAGCTTCCACTGTTTTGTTAACTTATCCCTGAAATTAAGCAAGCTGGACTCAGCCCTTCAGCAGTAGATTTTCTGTTGATGTTTATGCAATAATCTTTTAAATTTTCCTTCCCCATCTCCTGTAAAAAAAAAATATAAATCAAATAGCTCAGCTTCTTCCTCAGAGATTTAAAGCCACAGATGCCTAAAATCTAAAAGTTTGGTTGATGACCTGTGACACTGAAGTGAAACTATTCCTCAGAGCTATTTCTAGAATACTAGGCAAAAAAAGAGAACATTTTTCAACATGACAGTCATTAGTAAGGAGCTATTTGCATGTGTGCATGTGTCTGCTTTTCTATGGGTGCGTACAGGGAGTGTACAAAATTAGAAGAAAGTGCTGAAAGTATATTTTTCCAGCATTCTCTGTGAAGTTAGCCAGAAACATTACAAAGAACGTGACCTGTTTTACCTCAAACCAGGACATTGGGGAAACAACTAATATGTGTTCTCTTGCAATCTACAGCACAAAGAGCTCATTCTGGGCTCTTGCCATGTCTTTGCTGCCCGCTTTTTGTCACACGGGAGACTCCAAGTCAGAGTGCTAAAGACGATTTGGTAACACGATGTATAAATGACAGGGCCTGCCCTGTCCAGTGACTGCATGCTCCCTAGAGACATCTGGACGGAAAGTTTCCGAAGAACTTTCTTTCCCCAGTGAAAAACACGGTTATGTTGAAATTGAGATTCTTATGAGAATGGAGCCTTCACAAGCTGGGATTTTGCTTTTTAATGTGTTTTTTTTTAAAGTTGTTTTTAAACAAGTATATTCAGAAACACACTTCAGTGTTTTCACATCCCGTTTTCCCACTCTGCTGCTGTGTTACAACTGGCAAACATTGCTCAGCAACTACAAAAAGTGGGTAACCCCCGCTCCCTTTTTTTCTCCATTACATTCAGGTGTTTTTCAATAACGAAAGTGTGAGGACATTGACATAGAAAATAGTAAGCTGGTGTCTAGAAAATTGTCCTGTGACTTTAAGGAACAATTTCAAAACTGCCATTATCTAGGAAATCTATATGGCCATAATTTTCTCTTTCTCCATGCTTGCATACAGATTAATACACTATCTATGCAAAGTTTGTTGGTTGTTATCATTCACTAAGTGTCCTTTATGGAAGGACCTAGAAAAGGAGCTAGAAAATTACGTATTAGATAAGCATGATTCAGATCACAAACCTTTTGGATCCTATAGAAAGTTTAGAAAGATAGACTCTATTAGTAAGTGCAGAATGACAATCTTCTTCCAAATCAAATCCATCTTCTGTACAGAAAGGAATAAAATGATTCTACAATCACTTCTGTGATCTAATTCTATCCTTGCTAGGAGTCTGTTCATTATTTTTAAGGAGACAATGCTGTAGGAATGGCTGCCACAGTCAAAATTCTTTATATAAGAACAAATATTTTGGGGTCTCTCTGTCTTTTCTTTAGCATTTCAGCATTTGTGACATCCTCCCTAATATTCCTTGGGCTTAAATCTTTTTGATACTGAAGATAGCTGACAATCTTCTAACATACAGCATTTCTGAAATATTCCAGTTCCCCTTAGAAGACTGCTGCAATAAAATACAGTGAGAAAGCAGAGCAACAGCATTTGGACCCAAATGTTTATGAAAAGACCTGGATAAAAAGTGATTAATTGAACAGACGTGCAAATTTCCACCAGCAGAGGTCATTTTCACTCTAGAATGAGTTCAGGAGCTCATAAAAAGCTCTGTGTTTTTATCTAAGGGAATATCTTAAAAACAGTCCCAGTTCCCTGGGTATTCTTCATCAAAGCAAGTAATCTGGGGTGGGACAGAAAGAATGTTAAACAGCTTAAGCAAATGCTCTTAATTTGATCAAACAAGTTCAGTCTGTGCTGTGAAATATCAACAAACCCCCTGCTTTCACATTTCTTGTGCATATGGGATTGGTCAGTTTAAGCAACCCTGATGGTCTGAATTATTTTTCCTGAGCAATTATATTTGTCTGGCTGTGCCTAAAAACTTGCCTATGCAACACTAAAACTTCATAGAAGTTTCAGTAAATATGCAGTGGGCAAATGGGAGCCATCTGTTTTCTCCCTTTTCTTCCTCGTGTCTACCAGCATCATCTGTGACTCCCTTCCCAGAAGCCCAAATCCCTTCCTCACGTACACAGCCCCAGTGGCACAGCTGCCATTGAGGGGCGTCTCTGACAAATTGGCTGCGTACACAAGGACGTACACATGCATGCCATTCACCCAAAGATCAAACTATGGGCTAATACATACCAACATTTGAGTTTCAGGAGGGGGGTGCATTTTAGGTTTTTAGCTCTAGCAAAGGTACGAGCTGTTATTTATAAAAGAAACCTGGAATTTAAAAAAAAATAAAAATTAAAATTTAAGAAATCCCTGTTAGGCACAGCAGTGGCATGAATGTGAGAAAACATTAAACTGTTGTACTGTAACAAATTAAAAATAGAAACAAAGGGAAACAGGAAATTTGATAAAATGTGCAATTGTCCAAAATGAGCATTGTAAGTAACACAATGATTCAGAAAATGAGTAGACATGTGTCAGAGGAGAGTTTATAGTAACTAACTATCATAAAATCATACTGGGGAACACAACTATGCTGGACATGAGGGAGTTTTGATTTTTTGGGTTGTCTTGGCATCTTATGGGTGATAAGATGCTTAGAAAAACATTTCCTTTTAGATTGTCCCACTGCCACTAAAAACACCTGCACTCACTGGCCAAACACCTCTCTACCATTTAATTTTTTACTTCGCTGAAACTACAAGTTTCCACCATGGATATATTGTGCTATGTGCTGAAGAAACACAGTACAGAAGCAGTACTGTTTAACATTTCCATAGATCTTATAATACGTAACATCCCATGATTTTTTCCCCACCCCAAGAGGGGCCAGGATCCCACTGCGTTAAACACCGCATAAATGCTATAAGCACATACTACCTTCTAAAAACGTAGAAATAATTTCTAAATTGTCACAATGCAAGGAACATAATTTTATAGTGCATTTGGAGTTCTATACCATTTTTCTAGCAAGATGCATGAATTTCTTGAGCTGACAGATCAACTGTCTCTGTCTTTCACACTCAGCATTTTGGTGAACTTTCTACCCCAAAACCTACCGTGGGACTAGACGATGCATGTGAAACTGCAGAGATGATACTATTTTGTCCGTCTGGTGTTTTGAGAAGACCAATATATGTTGACTTGTTATAAAGCCAGGACAGAAGGTAAGTTCCAAACTGGACTGCGGACAGGCTGGTGTCTTGCACAGTCAGCAAAGCTGGGCTGGAGTTTGATCCAAAACACCTGAAAGACAATGGGAAAACTTTGAATTAGGTCCAGTGACAAAGATAGCAAGGGACAGGTTTTATTTATGAATGCAATCAAGACTATTATTTGGGGCAACAGGAAAGAGGGAGGAAAGGATGTGAAATACCCCTTCTAAGTCTGAAAACACTGCTCGGCAATCACTGTACAGGAATTAACGCTTGGCAAAGCAATAATATCCCTATTTCTCCTTGGTTTACACCAAGGACCGAAAGGGGAGTTGAAGGAGATTAATTACTTTGCCTGCTAATCAATGCAAAGACATATTTTTCTGCTCCTCCATCTCATAATTTTTATTTCATCTAGTTTGGGTTTTTTTAGGGTTGCCAGATGTCCCAGTTTCACTGGGACAATCCTGGTTTTTGAAGGTACATCCCATCTGCTCTTGAAAATATTTCTGTTCACTGCTCTCTTGTTGATTGTGTGCTTTTAGAGCAGCCAGCCAGCAAAGGACTGCAGGAGAGAGACTGATAAATTATTATCGAACTATAAAAAGCTGCCCATATTTCCCCAATGTTAAAAAATTAATTCTGTAGGGAGACTTTTTTGCAAAATGTAAATGGTCACTGTGGCACAGAAGAAATTATGACTACAAGTCCCACTGCTGCTCGGAGATCACCCCTTAATGTGCATACATTTCAAACTGGAAGCGGTACTTCTGCCCTTCCTGGGCTGCCTCAGCTCCCATTATAGAGGAAGCCCTGGACTTTTTGATTGTGCAGCCAAGAAAAGGATCGTCTAAAATCAGTGTGTGTGGGGACATTGCAGGAAAGCCTCACACCAAGAGCTGGACTTGCAGGCAGTGGCAGTGCATGTGACCGTCAAGGAGACTACGTTGAGTCCCTGACCCAGGAAAGTCCCCCAAGGAAGTAGCAAGGGCAGAAGTCTACAGCTTGATTAGCCCAAAGTATCTGGGGAAAGTGAAGGCTTACTCCTACACTTTCAGGTGCAGATCCATTTCACAGCTGCTAGCTCCCACAAATACACTATGATTTTAATGAATGTATCGTTATATTATTCCTAAAGCTCCAGCTACTGGATTCATGTGAATCTTTAAGAATCAAACCTGTTCATTAGGAACAGACAATGAGTTTGTGGTCCTTATTACTAAAAGAGCTTGCCAAATCAACTGCAAAAGCACAAATGAAAAGCATGTCATATCAGTTATTTTCCAGTCCTTTTCATGGTATTCTTCTGAGCCTTGACTCATGGTTTCTGAATGCTTGGGGAGAAGAGAAGATCAAGAAAAGGAGAAAGTAACGATACCTCAAATCAGAGGTCATCTACTGCCAGTTTGGTGCCATCTTTACAAACAAATTCCATCACAGTATCTCCCGTGCATTTCCTCAGACTTAACAACATTCACACAACTTTGTTCCAGCAAACATCTCATTAAAAACTGCCTTTGTCACAAAGACTGAAAAGGACTTGACAATATCTACACTGCAGGTTGTGCTGAAAGTAGAGGGATAAAAATTCCAGAAGTTAAGAAGCATAACTGCTTCCCTTTTCTCCCCCAAAGTGTGGGGAATTAGAGGGGTCTATAGTTTTCACTAATCTATAGTTTTCACTCATCTGTCAATACAAACAAGAAGAACTAGAAATATGGTAAATATATTTTAGCTAGTACATCTAAAGTACCGTTAGTACATTTATAAACTAAATCAGTACAAACCTTTTCTTGCAAGTAACAGCATACTGGAGAACCAAGTTTGTGGTGGGAGAAGGCTTACCAATTGATAGAGTTCAAAAAGGGGAAGCGTGGTATCCCAAAAAGAAAAAATTTCAGTCTTGCTTACATGAAATCTAAAAGGAAGATTATAACCATGAAACTCAGACGTCTAGAACGGGATTTATTTGTCCAAATGACTGACTGCACAGGGAGCCAGGCTCACTAGCTCAGGCACAGAAATTGGCACTCCAGACAGCTGGAGTGAGATGGGTTGCATCCCACTCCTAACACTCTCATACAGATAGAGGAACACCTGTTTTTAAAGAGTTTGGAAAGCCACCATAGCTGTCCAACACTTATTGAATGTAACAAACCCAGATATTAAGTACTAAGAACATATTTACCTTAGAGCACACTGGAATCATAAGGTACTAATACTGTCTAGAAGCAGTAACTCCATCTGAAATACTTATTTGGTACAGAGACCATTTGAAGGACCAAAGTACAGCAATGAGAGTGATTCTTTCGTTTTCTTCTGTGATAAAAAATTTAGTGGGAGAACAACTTTATTTTTTTGCTCTGCATTTCTAATTGATGGGAGAAAACTCTAGAAATGTTCATCCTGCCTTTCCAGCTCTGCCTGCAACAGGCAGCTGTCTCACCAGCCAACATGGTCCTTCTGCTTCCTCTTCCTCAGGATAAATGTCTCACTTCCAAACACAAGTGCACTGGAGTAGAAAATTTCTATTTTCTTGCATTTCAAGGTCCAACTTACAATCAGGTGCTCTGATAACTGTCTTCATCCTGCTGGAAGGCTCTTCTAAGCACAGCCCGTGACACCTCTACACCTCGTATGGCACCGTAGTGGCCCATCCTGGCCAGGTCTGAGCTTGTTCATGGCTAGAGCATGACCTACACGCCCTTCTCTGGCAGAAGGTTTGGGGAAGAAAGCTCCCATCTTGCTCTGAGGTACCTGTTACAGCATCGCTGCATCAGTGCAGGGTTCTTCCAGGACCCCGTGCTTTTAGGGCAGCACACAACAGGCTGGTTGCAAGCTCATGCATCACAAACCACTGAACTCAGATAAAAAAATGTAGCACATTGGTTGGCAAACACGAGTGCCAGCAGTTTCTGACAAGTGAACTCAAACTCTGCAGCTGCAACCTACCTGAGCTTGCTCTGTCCACTCTAATGGCATAACCAGGACGTAGGTTTAACTGGTAGCAGACAGTAAGGAAAGCAATGACTGGTACAGATCTCAGAGAAGGTTTTGAGATCATGATTTCCTAATACTATGGGAGACATTTCACATTGGCCTGCTTTTTGAAATTAAAACCCCACCTGTAAAATACACATTTTTGCATGCAAGGTGCTATTTGCAAAGGTGGAGAGACATACCTCAAAGGTCACAAGACAGGTAATTACTCCTTAATTTACCCAGTCTGTGGTTCAGCTGACCACAGTACTTGCTTGTATTGTGCGTATAATATTAGACCTGTATAACCTGCAATATAAGAAAGTTAAAAAGTTTATTGCCAAATGCCAGTAGAGGAGTCAAAACATCTCTACCACTTACCAGCAAGTGTCTCAATTATTCATATACCGATGCCAGCAATAGCAGTGCCACCATTTACACAAAAGATTTGCAGAAAGTCTTTCTGGCTGCTACATCCTGTGTTTCCAGTAAGGATGCCAGTTGTTTTTCATTTGACATTTGTTCTATCTGAGTTAAAAAGATGTTAAATTAAATTTTAAAGCCGCACAGATACACTTTTAGGTGCATGGAGTGGAGCAGTGCAAACAAAGCCTTTTGTCATTTTTCACTTGTCTCCACATGGTGATTTTGTTGCTTTCATCAAAGACGGGAAAGGCACTTTCACTCAATAAACAGTCTCAAGTGTCACCCTTAAGTAGTTAAATTCTGTGCAAACAAAAACCCTACCCCTGGTGTTTGCATAAAGCTACCCTGGTTTTGGGGTACCTCAGATCTGTCTTCTCCTGCTGGGTGAAATATAAATTCTTGTCCTAATATATGCCTGGTGAAGAGCTATGAGCAGGTATGGGTAAATCTTATAGTCCAGATATACTGAATTTGTTACTTCCAGGATACATCTGATTCATGCAGCATTTACCACAAAGGCTGTCTGCATACATGCACCATATGTGGTGTTCCCCATATACTGTCCACTTACTGGGCAGTGCATGTGCAAGTATTTCTGTCCAGGCAACATGCTAGGCTCACTCTTGTTATAAAATGCAGTTCCCACAGTTTGATTAGTTTCCTCTCTTCCCCACATCAGTTCAGCACTTCACTGCATGGTTCGACATGGAATTTAAATACCGAAGTAAATGCATTTTTTTGTATCAGAACTATTGTCATTGCTTAGTCCAACTTACTTAGATACAGAGACATCAAGCAAAGTGGGAGCACTCATTAATTCCAGAGACCAAAGAGGTTAAACACAGTAGACCTCTAAACTACAGGCAACTGTTCAAAAAACCAGTGCATCGCTACAGTATTGTATGTTCTATGAGTGGGTTAAAAAGCAATCGAGAAAGATCCAAAGGCAATTCTGCCTCTAGGATGAATTAATTCAGAGAAGGGAAAACAATGCTGTTAAATAAAAAATTACACAAACTTTTATTTGAACTTGAAACAAATCAGATCACAAACCTTTGGGGAAGTGTAAAAGATTATATTTCATTGTTTTCTATTCCTTACCCTTATTTTCTCTAATTGTGATCAAGATGGGAAGGGCCAGCACTGAAATACAAAAGAAGAAAACATTATTAAAAATGTTCTCACTGTGACAGGCTAAAGCATCAAAAACATTGTGAAATGCCTTTATTAAATATGTAAAGCTATTGTAAATACACTCTTAAGTGTTTTATTGTACTTGAAATACTTGCAACATTTTTCTCAGGCAAGATGAAACAGAATGAAGAAAGAGAGAAAGAGGAGTTGCTTTAAGTCCTACATTGCGCATCTGGTACTACAGAAGCCTTACAGCAAGGGGTTTTGACAGACCCAAGCACCAGGCCTGGCTGCTCACGGTCCCACGTGAAGCAACCCAGCACGACAACGTAAAGGGAGATAAGGTGAACATCATGCCAGCTTGCAGCTCCTGCTTTCCACACCCAAATAATTCAGCAGGCCAGGAGGCAGTGAAAAAGGCAAAGCGGGCATAGCAGTGCTTGACTCTATGCCTTTCCTTCCCTGCTCTCTAAATCTTGCTAACGATGGTCGTGTTACTGGCCTTATAGAAGTTTCACCCTCATGGAAGCACAGGAGGCCACTAAAAGGGCTTTCTGAGGTGGTCTGCCTTGGGTCAGCCTTTACCCTTGGGTTCCCATGCTCTCACATGGCTCCACAAAGCTTGGAGACTCTTCGGACACTGTTCAGCCCTTGCCATTTTTTCCTGCTATGGGAAAAAATCACTGGTCAATCACCCATGCCCTTTTTGTCTTTTAAAAAACATCTTCAGCTGGGAGCTTGAGCACAGAACCGTATCTGATAACTGCCCCCAAACGTTTGCTGGGAAGAGGCTTATCTAGATCCACCAAGTTGATTTCCCGCTTGGTTATCCAGTACACCCCTGTTCAGCTAGGGTAACGTCTACATGCAGGGAAATTTTGCGTCTCAGCAGAATGATATTGTATTTTGTCTCACAGAAAAGATTACATATGGGATTTCCAAAATTGTTATAGATCGGTATTTTAAGTGATTGCACAGCAGCTCCATGGCTGCTATGTGCCTCCTAGCAGATAGGGTACTTCCTAGTCTTAAATGCAAAACAAGTCTCCTGTGTTTTAATTCAAAAAGCCTGGAGAGGCAGCAAAGTCTGCAAGTATAGACAGATCCAGTGGCACCTCTTTGCTTCAGAGGCTGGACAAGAAATGGTTATCCAAAGTTAACCTACCTACTTGAATGGTATGGAGATTATGCATAACCCTTGGCCAGTTCCACTTATGTCTACAATAGTTTTAATACACATCACCTCCATTATAACAGCTTCTGAGCACCCCCCAGACTCTAAGGGATTTATCCTTATGCCCTATATCTTTCTTAGGTGGGTGGACGATGAAGTCTCAGAGAAACTAAATTAACTTCTTCAGGCCACCTGGGAAGTCTGGAGCAGGGCAAGACTTTGCATAACCTCCTTCTCAGGCCAGAATCTTCCCTTCATTTCTAAAGGATAGAGAGTTTATTTTCAGAGGATCAGAAACAAAGTCTATACAACAGCAAATTGCCCAGAGCTGACCATCCGGAATATGAATATTTGCATGAATACTTTTGCATAACATGTTCCTGTTCTGGCAGGATATTACATCCCTTCGGCTTCTCTCTGCTTCAGGTTCAGAATGCTTAGCAGTGCTGAAAATTTGGGGCATTTCTGTCTACAAACTAGATTTTACATGTGCACATCACCAGGTGCTACCGATAGTAATGGAGCCCCCTCATCGTTGCTATGGACTGATGAGGCTGTGCATGCTTTGACATTACACACATAAACCACTTGTTTAGTACAAAGTGAATATATTTTCTCCAAGGCAAATAAAACCATTTCAACTTCTGCCTATGACTTCACGGGAGATTTGAAGAATCAAGCAAACTCATTAAGGCAATTAAATGATCTTTAAAAAGCGAATCAGCTCAGCTCTGGTTTCTTGGATTTTAAGGGAGAGAGGCAACAACAGAATTCTCTAATCTAATCATGACTTGAAAGTAAATAAAATGAGAGAAACTGAAATAGTTGCTGACTCTCACAAAAAGAAACATAGGAACAGTGGCAGATCAGTACTGTGACACGTCAGGGACAGAAGGATTATGTTTCTCTGATTCTACATAATTGTCTCTACCTGGACAGATTTCCAATTGTGTCATCCATGCCGAGGGGGAGCATTACAAGATTAATTACTGTAGTCTACAAATCAGTCAGTGACCAAAGTATCTAAACATATTCAGTATGGCGTATGAAGTTTAAATCAGGGAGGGAAGAACACGTAAGACTGAGGGCTGCAAGCCTCTTCAGGTGTTTTGGAAGTACAACAGAGTACTAGCTTTTATACTGTCTTTCCCCCATATATCATACCCTTACATTCTTCCTAACGAACAATTTTTTAAATATACATACCCCTGTAACAGGTGTAACCAGGGACTAACTTGTTGCAGCTGTTTTTATCTAGGAAAAACAAATCTAATGGTCCAAAAAGCTTTATCAAGGTTCCTGAAGTCTGTGGTATCAACGCACTTCAGAATGAAGATGCTCTGGCATTTTTGGTTGAATTTTAAAAATTCAGCCTACAATATATAGTAGTTCTCCTGCTTTCCTAAATTTCCCTAAAGATTATTTGTATTTTACAATGCAAAAAAATGCCCTCAGTAAAATAATACAGTCTTGCAAAACCAAGGCAATTTTAATCTAAAATAAGTTTTTGTATAACAGCAAGTTTGACTTTCCTTATTTTTCCTGTCTTGCTTTTAAGAGTTCAGGAAACTCCAGCCAAACTAAGCATTTTCATTCCAGTCACAAAGCAGTTGCTTATAAAAAAGCATTTCCAAAGAAGAGATTTCTGTGCCCTCCTCACACTGATACTAGATCACTGCATTGCACACAGCTCTTTAATTTTCAACCCGTAAAAGACTGTGATGCTGACAACAGAGGTCAGACAGACGGATGAGGCAAGCACCTTGTGTAACAGCAACAGGATCTGGGACTAGCAAAGTGCTTCTCATTTTCTGAGTGTGCTTTTTTGGCAGTGATTAATCCAACCTTTACAGGTAAAACAGAATATACTGACAAAAGGCCAATTCTGTTAGCATAAAATACCATCAGCTACCCCTTGTATAACTACACGTGCCATAAATCACTCCTTGCCCTGCCTATCCCATGGCAGTTACGCCTCTGCTAATGAAAATGTGTGGTATAGACCAACACTGCCCAAGTCATTGACATTATCAGCCAATTTTACCTGCTGAGAAATAACTAGCTGGAGACAACAGCACTTGGGAAGGTACAGATGATGAGGATTATGCATTACCTGTCTGCCTGCAAGCAGCCATCCCTGAAATAGGTGAGGATGCAAACACGTGCTTCAGAGTTAACACCCTGTGGAAAAGAAAGGGCTACTGCCGATGCAAGCTGCTGCACGTTTCTGAAAACAAGGGAAGAAATGGCCCCAAATCAATTGCTAGCTGAGGAGATGATCTGTCTGCAAACGTCACATACCTGCTTGCTCTCAGGTATCCCTCTGGAGGAAAACTCCAAGTCAGACTGCAGTCCGGGCTCAGTGGCCTCGCTAGCTAAGCCCCACACATAAACATGAGTGCAACAACAGTGGTCCAGGAAGCCCTTCAGGCTCAATTTAAATTTTTACACAGCTATAACTTAGAAACATCATTTGCCTTAATCAAAATAATTTCCAGAGTGCAAGTGTACAGCCAGGAGTGAGAAATGCTGGTGTGAAATATTGCAGTGTAGGAGACAGAGAATCCCCCAAAACACTTTGCTAATGCTAGCCAATGCCTTGCGCTCTGCATTTATCTTTTCGTAAGAATTTTTCGTTTGCAACAGTTTTTTATGGTTTCCCAAGAAAGAAGAGGGCCCAAGTCAATGCTTTGAATCATGAAGCCCAGTTTCAGGACTTATATAAATGGGTAGCAGCAATACTAACAGAGTTGCATCTGTTTTTACTAGTTCTGAATCTGACAAGCAATCTAAAGTTCAAAAGCCATTTCCCTGTTCTTCATATAGTCATAAAGACATTTATATTCTGGAACCATTTTCCTTTCCTTTTTCCACAGCCATTAATACATTTTTTTATTTTTTGTTTCATAGCTGCCAAGTCTTGCACAGCTCCATGTGTGAATTTATGCAAATTTCAGAATGCGCTAATTCACATATTTGCAAATTGGCAAGTGATTGGCAAAGATGTAAATGAGCTCATTTAGTCATTTTCCTCTTCCCTTAAACTTCAGTTTGAGATCAGTACACCCTTCCCTAAGTTATGGCAATAAGGGCAAGTTAGTGCAACTGCCCAAACCTGGCAGGTCTAGTAGGGGTTTGGGCTAGTGTACCCATGCGCTTGGGCGAGTGTGGGAAGGATGTTAGAAAACAGCATAGGCTGCTAATGCACCGAAGAGATTTCCAGATGTGGTAGGAACATGTCAGGGGAGTACCCCACACAGCTGCAGAAGTATCAGCAGTAAATGGGTGCAGATATGGTCACGTTTAGCATGGTCAGGCCAGGGGCAGGAGCTGAGATGTCTGATGGTGTGAGGCAATGCTGGCTGTGAGGGGAGCTAAAGAGCTGGTTTCACTGCAGGGGACAGGGGTTTCGAGCATAGCCTAGTGTACCTGGATGAGGGAGAGATGGTTTGACAGAAGGCTGTGGGATGAGGAGGTATGGTGAATAAAGTCACCTCTTGACTCTTCTGGTATAGCCTAAGATTTTGCTGTGAAACGGGCAAGGAGAATGTGGAGCTGGACCGGAGATATCCCAGCTCCCAGGCTCCCACTGGCTGGGGTTGCTCTTCCACCTATGCAGCCCCATGGGAACCCATCACAAGAGCTCCTGGAAGCAGCTCCTCCCGTCCTGCAAACAGCTGCTTGCAGCAAGGGTATGACACAGCTGCTGCATAGGGGCGAGCTACGCCAGATGCAGGGTGGTAGGCAGGCCTCTTGTTTTTCCTTCTCACCAAGAGCCACTTGCTGCTTTTGCATGAAGGGCAGTGACTCACGGAGAAAATAAATGTTACGCTCCGGTTTTCCCGTTGCTCACAACCCAGAAACGTGGGGTACAGGGTATGTCCTGCTGAGCTACATTACACCAGCACTTCCAAAGTTTAGGGCAACCTCTGATCTTCTCCCTTTATTTACCTGAGCCAGAACATGTTAGAAGCCCTCTCACACTATCTGCTATATCATGCTTTATGAGCTGAGGAGTTCCCAATGTCTGCTTATTCCAGCCAGCACCAGTTGTGCTGCTTCTGCTCAAAAGCAAGATATTTGTAGTAAACTGTGTCACTTCTAGGAACGACAGATACCTTGTAAAGCGCCTGTAGTTTTGGGTGACGAAATTAGCAGAGTAACCTCAAAAGGTCAAAAAAACAGGGCTGAGAAACTCAGGTAAACCAAAAGGGGAAAAAAAAAAAAAAGAAGGGCCAGAGAAAACATACACTTCATCTTCAAGTTATCTAGGGCAGCTTGCCTTAGAATTAGCTTAATTAGCTTCATTACCTTGTTTCATATGGAAATATTGCAGGAACAGTACTCTTTCTGTGGCACTCAGGTAGTTAAATCCACACAATTTGCTTTTTGAAGCTCGGATTCTGCTGACTTTATTTCAAGCAATCAAAAGTATCTAATTTGCATTCACATTCACATTAGTGGTCCATATGTTAGCCCTGTTTAAAAGCTATATGCTGCATTCATTATGAAATACTTGGCTTCCTAGCTTTATCCTTTTACTTTGAAATTATTGTGATAATATTGCAACTCTTCTATTTAGGCTGTTCTCAAATACAAGGCATTTTGCGTGATTTGATTCTTTTTCAAAGTCTTCCAAGGCTAGGGCTTTTTAATTTTTGTTTACAGTGTTATGGGAACTTGCAAATCGGCGAAATAACTCACTACCATCATTTAATATGACAGTGTATTATTCTTCATACCTAAAGCTTCATTAAAATATCAGGATTTCAGTCTGCCTCTGCATAAGATTTCAGACCACATACAGCGTCATGAAGTACATGCCCTTCAGAGTTCATCATGCTATTCACTGAACTGAGTCAGCCTCTTAAAATGATAAAATTTGGTTGTGTTACATTATTATTCTTCAAGATTCTTTTTCATTGTGGAGCCCAGAGTGAGGCATTTCCTTCTTACAGAGTTCATGATCCAGATGAAACAAGAAATAAATTGACAGAATTAAAAAAAAACCCGAGTTACTGTCAGATGAAATATCCTGTCCATGGTAACACAAAAGGACTGCAACAGAGACAAGAATTAAATCAAGGTCTTCCAGGATGTCTTCCTCTGCCTGGGACAGAAGACCACCTACCATATACTATTACTTACTTCATCAGGTCATCACTTTGTCAGTACTTGCAGTAATGCATGCGTTAAAGCCATCACCAAAGTATTGCTTCCAGGATTTAATGTTGTCCTGGTTTGAGGTAAAACCGAACCAATTTTCTTTTCAATAATTTTGCTTTTCAGCTAAGCCTCTTCTAACTAACTGAACTCTCTGAAATTAATGGTGTATTTTTCAGACAGCAGGCCGCTTCCAGAGCGATGAGGCCTTGTTTATGATTAATACCAAGGAATGGTATGCAGAGAGGCTCCTGCTTATACTTACTGCTATAATAACCAAGGTCAACTAACTTTGTTATATGCCCCATTGGAGCACTGGAAGCAGAAGAGCATAGAAGGGTCGCACCTGTGGGGAGGAGCAGACGGGACAGGTGACCCAAAACTGACCACCAGGGTATTCCATCCCATCTGCCTCATGCTCAGTATAAAAGCTGAGGGATCAAAGGGCCAGCCCTCTTTCTTCAACGGCCGACGTCCAAGGAGGACTCTGTCTGTTCGTCTGCCTTTGATCCCGATCCATGAGTTCATGAATCCAGTTCTGGAATCCAGTTCCTGTCCATCGCTGAGTCCAGTCTGGGACTTGCCCAGTGCCTGCCAGTGACGTGATTTATCATCCTGGGAGCTTGACAGTGGTTTTGTATATATTGTATATATTTCATTTTTTTCTTATTAATGTTATTGTCTTTTCTTTTTATTATTTTAATATTAATATTTCATCAAAGTAGTTTCGTTTCTTTTAAACTCATAAGTCTCTCTTTCTCTCATTCTTCTCTCACTTGGGAGAGAAGTTAGAGAGCATCTGTCATTTGTTTTAGTGGCCAGCCCAGCCCAAACCACGACAAATGCATATCTCAGTTTGTTATTATTCACCAGCTTGTACATCTAATGTTCATAGTTTGGGAAAAGAATCATATTCCTTCCTATAGAAAATACCAATAAGTGATTCCCCCTTATAGACTGATTCTAATACCTCTGAAAACTTGAAGGAGAAACTTCTTTCTCACCTGCATGTTCACTGCAGCTTCTGACACCTGGAAAATCTTTTCCCGCTTCAGTCTTTGGAAGCTCTCTGGACATCCTAGAAGGTGAAGAATAATGAGGTGTCTGCTATGAAATGAACGTCACAAAAGGGTATCTGCTGCATATGAGACAAATACCCTGTCCTGGTTTGAGGTAAAATGGGACCAATTTTGTTCAGTAACTTTACTTTATAGCTAGGCCTCTTCTAACTGCTGAAATTAATGGCATGTTGTGCAGAAAACTGTTCACTCTCAGAGTGATAAGACCCATGTTTACAGTTGATGCGAAGGAACGGTATGCAGAGAGGCTCCTGCTTATCCTTATTGCTGTAATACCCAAGGCCAGCCAACTTTGTTACTTGCCCCGTTGGAGGGTCGGAAACGGAAAAGCGTAGAGGGGTCACACCTGCTGGGAGGAGCGGACAGGACAGGTGACCCAAAACTGACCAACAGGGTATTCCATCCCATCTGCCTCATGCTCAGTATTAAAAGCTGAGGGATCAAAGGGTCGCTCTCTCTCTTTCTCTCTTTCTTTCTTTGTCTCTGCATCTGTCTTTGATCCTGATCCCGAATCCAGTTCCCGTCCATCACTGAGTCCAGGCTGGGACTTCCCCGGCGCCTGCTGGTGACGTGATTGTCATCCTGGGAGCTTGATACGGTTTTGTATCTATTTCATTATTTTCTTTTTGTTGTCTTATTATTAATATTTCATTAAAGTAGTTTAGTTCCCTCTAAACTCTTAAGTCTCTCTTTTCCTCTCTCTCTCTTGCCTCCCTTCGGGAGTGGAGCAAGAGAGAGAGAGCATCTGTCGTTCCACCGGATTGGGCCAAACCACGACGTACCCTGAGGTAAACACCGAAAAAAAAGGAAAAAAAGAAAAAAACCCAAACAAAAACTCCATTAAAAATCCAGTCATCAGAAAAAAATTATATCCTTCATTGTCTCAATTTTTTACATTAAATAACTTTAAGCAAGAGTTTATTGGATGAGTGGAAAAGAAATGGAAGGTTTATTAGATGAATTGTTTCTGAGGTCTGGAGTTTGAAATTATTATGTTTGTTCTTTGGAGACATCTTGACCTGACATCATTAATAAATTTACATGGTACCCCTGAGAATGGATTGTCATTAATGGTCAAAGAGTTAATTCACAATTAATTCCCAAGTGCAGGAACTATGTCTTTCATAATAAAGGTTGTGTATGGGAGGAGCATGAACAGAAGCCATTGGGTTATGATGGCACCCAGCATGAAATAAGAAATTTAAAGAATAAGCTCCCAATCCCATCTAGTTATTAAGACATTTAAGAAGAGACCCTGAGTATCCTATTCTGATCACACATAGAATAGAATAGAATAGAATAGAATAGAATAGAATAGAATAGAATAGAATAGAATAGAATAGAATAGAATAGAAAAAATAAAATTTGGTCATGAATTTGACACTGATTTGTCAAAAAGTTACCCTATTTGCATCTCCTTTGGTTACAGCTACACTATCCATACCACATATGATCACTCTTGAGAATCAGTCCCTTCAGAGGAAAAAAGAGATGTTTCAATAACAAGGATGAGAAGGCACAGATACACCATGTCCAAGATGCTCCCCACTGTGCTGACTCACTAGCAGAAGTACAGCTCTGAATATCTTGAAATAATTTATCCATAAAAGAGTGGGGCCACATCTTCAGGTGTGGTAAAGCACAGAGAGCAATGACTGTAGCTGCAATAGGTCCCCGGAAGATAGCAGACCAACACTGACTCAGTCCTGCTGTGGTTCTGGGTCAATTGGTCCAGTTTTCTGGACAGGTATAAGTGAAACCTGGTAACAAAATCTATATGGCTGAATATTTGCTATGGCTGGGGTCATGCTTTTCTCTTAGCATGTGCTTGCAACTCCCATATGAAATAAAAAATGAAATCTTAATGTCTGGGAGGAAAAAAAACCCAGAAAGCCGAAAGCTTCTTCTCTCCACCCCACACACTCATTGGCTCTATGCAGTTGTCTTAGCTAGAGGCAATGTCAATGTACAGGGAAAAGAAATGAATATTTAGGTTAGGGGAACCTCACACACTCTAAGAAAATTTTTTTTCAGACGCAGGTGTACTGGGGAAAAAAAAGATAAGCATATGAAAATCAGCATGTAAATTAATCTTTACTAACAATGAAGCTATGCTTGGATCCAAACTTCCAGTATTTCATTTGTGCGGCCACTGGAATATCCCAGTTATGGACACCAAACCAGCTCAGGTCATAAAATACTGACAATAGCTTTCAACAAAATCCATATTTAGCCTTCGATGAGCCTTGAAAAAATTCATGTGATCATTTAATTCTCTGTGCGCCTGTGAGTACATACTGCTTTACTCCCTTGAAGTGCAAATACTAATGATTTTTTTTTTCCCTCTGTGGTACTTTCAGTTTAGAAGAAATCCAAAAGAACAGGTTACTGGCTAAAATGCTGTTAGCATGAAAGTAAGGTGAATGCTCCAGGTTTGGACTATCTCAAAGAAATTCCTGCCTGAACGTTTAAATTTTTCTTGCCATTTAAAGCCACTAAATTGGGATCACCATTGTTAGGAGCTGACTATGTTGGGAAAGCACTTTGGATAGTACAGAGGTTTCTGTGGTTGACTGAGTATCCTCATGATGTCAACAAATCTAATTTTTTATCATGTAACTTCCATATCACATATGCTATCCTCTGCTATCTTGAGATACATTTGATCAGAGCAACACAAATATCTACATCTGCCTTAGGAATAACGTAAAGGGTACCCGTAAAGTGGGACCATCTCCGTTCACAGTCCTTAAGCTAGGATTTTGCTACTTTCTCCCACACCTCCCTCTGAGAATTTCAGTAGATAACAGCACCTCCTCCATTAAGTTCTCTTATGAATCAGGCTGCATGGTTCTCCGCTGCTCAATGAACACATCAGATGAATCACTTTGTTGTTGCCTGTTGGCAGGTAATAAATATGCAGGTTAGGAGTGTTAATGATTTAAAAGGTGCAGTCCTGCTCCTGTTGCTAGCAACGTCTTCTCAATGAAACAGAGCTAAAACTGACTGTGAAGAGCTGGATTGTGTGGCAGCTCCTGCCATTTTATACTAGAAATTTCCTATAGCTTCATACTGCACTGGAGTCTCAAATGTTCTCCTCCTTGTTTCTTTACTAACCAGTGTGGAGGGCGTGCAGCATGCTACTGCTCTCTTTGAAAAGTCTGTAGCCGTAAAGACATACAAAAACATGGCCTATAGGTTTTAAATGCTGACTGAACAGTATGGGAGAGCTAGTTCCACATTTTAATGGTTCCTTTCTCTATAAAGCAATGAGACTTTAAAGAAAAATACCAAAGTAATTGCATATATATGTATGTATCACCACATGATGTCAGAATTCACCCGCAGTACCTCTTTGATTCAGGACCAAACCACACTCCAGCAGGGTACTCAGCAGCATCAGAGTGTAGGGAGCTCGTATAGAAACCAAATCGAGACTCCCATAAACTCTGAGGACTAATGATCCAGCATAACTCTTTCATGTAAGCACAGAGCACACCAAGTATGGGACTGTAAAGGTCGTTTGCAGAAATGGCTAAGTGCTATGGTGTGTATATGCATTTTTCACTGGAAGCGTGCATATTGTACATGCTTTATTGTAGGTAGGGCTCATTTTTCCTCATTACTTGGGACAATTTTTGTGTTTCTATTGACAACTTTTGAATCAGTTTAAGCCACCAAGTGAAACTATCATTGTTACAAAGCTACACTGGGGAACCGGTGATCCTGTCAGCCACTATCACAGGCATCAGGAGGAGAGCAAACTTCTCTAACTGGTGACTAGCTAAGTCAAATGAAACCAGGAAACTTAAAACAGCCTTCAACGTGCATGAACTCTAGGACTAAGGAAGTTCAAATGTAGCTTAAAAGCGGCTTCACGTATTCATCTTTCTTGAGCTTGAACCCTTTTAGACAAAGTGCAGAGTCAGGTTTCTGATGCCAACAGAGGGCTAATAACAACATCTATCTAGAGTAGATTCTCCACAGTATTGGGTACATTGGGTGAGTGGATTGACTCTTTGATTTTTTACCTGGCCTGCAGTTGTGGTAAACTGTGTCAACTGGAAAACATCCATTAGGAAACACCCACGAGCTGCAGTGTGCCTTAGTGTCATGGTTTATCTCCACCCGTCAAGTAAGCACCGCACAGCTGCTCGCTCACTCACCCCCAACACCAGCAGGATGGGTGGGCAGAGAATTGGAAGGGTAAAAGTGAGACTGCTCATGGGTTGAGATAAGAACAGTTTAATAATTGAAATAAAATAATAATAATAACAACAACAATAATAATAATATTGTAATGAAAAGGAAAATAACAAAGTGAGAGAAACAAAACCCAGGAAAGACAAGTGACACAAATGAAAACAATTACTCACCATCAATCGATTGTCCAGTGTCAGTCCCTGAGCAGCAGCTCCTCCACCGACCTTCCCCCAGCTTTTACTGCTGATCATGTCATATGGTATGGAATATCCCTTTGGTCAGTTGGGATCAGCTGTCCCAGCTGTGTCTCCTCTAAACTTTTTGTGCACCCCCAGCCCACTCACTGGTGGAGTGGTGTGAGGAGCTTTAGAAAAGGCCTCGACTCTGTGTAAGCGCTGCCCAGCAATAAATAAAATATCCCTGTATTATCAGCACTGTTTCCAGCACAAATCCAAAACATAGCCCCATACTAGCTACTATGAAGAAAATTAACTCTACCCCAGCCAAAGCCAGCACACCTAGGTCTATCCCAAATTCCGTCCGTCTGCAGCAGCTTCCCTGGAGAAGTTCCCAGGGGAGCTCTGAGGGACTCCCGTGACCAGGACCACTCTCCAAGCTGCTGGGATTAGATGCTTCATACAAGACAGGAGACATGTAAAATGGGGTGGTGGATGTAAAGTCTGAACTCTTAACTTTTGCAGATCCTTACTTGATCTTTTAGCTGTGTACATAGATTTGCATCCTTTAGATACTTACAGTATAAATCAATTCATTCTGTCATCACATCAACTTGTATAATATCTGTATATTATAACATACAATCCTCAGCTCACATTCAAATAAATAAACATTGACTTAATATAAATTGTTCTCTTACCATATCAGAACATTGTGTAATTAAATCATCTCACGGGTAGTGTGTACAGATGGCTTAATTTTCTGTAATACCCACTAAAGCTCAATTGACTTAAAGGGGACTACTAATCTATTTAAAGTTAAACCCACAATGGGTAAATTTGTAGCTCAAAAAGGATTTGTCTCTTTAGTAGACCACCACTTTCTTCAATGTTTGGGGAGAACAAAAGAATTTGCCATTTAGAAATACCAGTTATTTAAAAAAAAAAAAAAAGAAAAAATTAAATAAAGAAAACCCCAACCCTGTGGCCATTAACAAAATAATAAGGCTAGCAGATGATGTCTCTCCCTCTCAATAATCTTTCACTGTGAAACATTTCTGTCAGACTGGAATGCAGCACTGAGAGCAAAAGGCAAAGCTTAGTCTTCTTTCAAACACTGCTGCATATTTCTACACTTTCATATCACAACAGAAGAAAAAAGAAAAGAAAAAATATATATAACCAACTGAAGTGAATTACAAGCCAACACGTTGCATGAAGGTTTACAGCTTTTCTGTAAAGTGAAATTTAGCATCTCCAGAACCTGTGCACTGAGTTTGTTTTCTATTTTTATTGTGTTGCAGCTTTAAAAAATTGCCAATTAAGTCAAATTAAGCTGTTGTGCAGTCAGCGTCTATAATTACTAGCAATAGTTTATGGTGGGTTCAAGCAAATAGAGGGTGTTTGGGTTTTTGGTTTTTGTTTGTTTTGTTTTTTGTTTTGATTTTTTTTTCCAGGGTGGCAGTTTCTTTTTGTAGAAACAATTATCATGGTAGTGCTTCCCAGAAAAGAAAAGCATAGCCTGCAGCCATCCTATATTTCATTTTCAGTCCAGCAGTTTTAGAGAGGCTTTTTGCTTTTCTAGCGAATGTACAATTAGAGGAAAACAATCCAAGGTGACGAATGAAATGTGGGGCATCATAAAGCAGGCAGAGAGGCAAGCGAGGAAGAATGGAGAGGGGGCTGTGCTGGTCTGGATGGCTCCTTCCTCTCATGCTCAGGCTTACAGTGGTGGTAAGTATCTGTTCTATCATGCAGTGCCAGGACTCTTATATACCCCCAGTCACTGTAAGAACGTTATTGCCACACCTGAAATAATTGCAATGCAAGCCCATGAATGACAGGCTTGTCACAGATGACAAATGTATAACATTCAGAATGCGCTGGTTCTATGCACATTGTTTGCAACTCCAGTCCCCCGTCCTTTAAAAGAATATGGTGGAACTGAAAAGGTAAAGGAAAAGGTGGCAAGGACGGTAAAGAGAAGGATGCAGCTTTTGTATGACACACTTTTTTATAAGATGAATGACTAAATAGACTAGGACTCTTCCACCTTGATGTGGGATGATGGTGTGTGTATCTAAAGAAATCTATAAAATCATAAGTGGGGACCTTCTGCTGTGTATTCTGATGTAAGAAGCAGGGCATATGAAATAAAACTAGCAATGACTGATTCAAAATTAACTGGAAGAAATACTTCTTCACACAGGATGTGGTTAGGCTGCGGATCTCTGTGTCAAGGGGCGTTGAAGATCCTGAGAGTCTGCATGAGTTCAAAAAGGGACTGGAAAAATTCAGAGAAAAAAAAAAATCACAAACCAACACATTAGGATCAGTAAACTGTACTGCTCTGGTGGAGCTGAGACAGGGGAAAGACCACCCTAGCCCTCTCTTTACAGCCCTCGCATCTCCAGTCTTACATCCAGTCTGCCTTTTACTCCAGCACTGGACGCCCTTGTCTAGCCTACCGTGTCAGGGTGAAATGGTTATTATATTAGGGAGAAAATTACATGAGCCTCAACACTGTACAACAGACCAGAGAGCAGTACAAAACTGTATTTTACGTAAGGCGTAAGTCAAATGCAAACACTCCGGTAGGAAGGCATTGGTAACACATAACACCTAGCCCGAGACAAGTTCATAGTGTTTTACAAACCTTCACAGACCTTCCCAACACCTTCTGTGTTGGCATTAAGATATTATTTCACAGGCCACCATCGGAGAAAACTCTGACATCCACAAGCAGAGAGATCAGCCTTCTTTTACAGAAGGAGAAAGCAGAATACACAGATGTTAAGTACCTAGCCCAAAGTGATCTATCAGCATAGCCAAGACAGCAACCATCCCAGCTATCTCCCAGTCCTGTGCTTAAGCCTCTTGACTGATCTGGTCTCCAGCTGACAAGCTCTACCCGGATCTCCCCACCACACTTCCAAGCAGTGCTTGCTAAGTGGCATATCCATTACCACCAAAGAGGTGTAGAGAGGGAATGCAGCATCAGAGTCAGTGGCTGCCTCAACTCCAGCTCCGAGCAGCCCGTTCATTGTGCACCTTACAGATTTTCCCCACTATAAAGAATGAATGATTTGTTCAAGCACTGAAGGCAAAAGCCCGTGCCAGATCAGTCAGTGCCAAGTTAGGGGCTATTTCAATGAATGTAGTTTTCCTGAGTCCTCCATAAAGCACGGGGTGCTGTAAGGACCTGTAGAATAGTCCTTTCTCTGTCTCCCTGGGAGGTGAGCTAAAGGAAATTGCTTCTGCCCCACATTCCTACTGCTGGCCAGGAGGATGCTTTGGCTTGCACCTGTATGCAATGTCCACCACAATTTGGCCTTGATGCATTGAGAGATTTACCAAAGGATTATGAGAGTTTTTTCCCCTCCCTCCAGGTTTGTTTGTTGGTTTTTTTTTGAACTATCCTAAGAATGCATAACTCCAGATTAATTGCAAGAGGGAAGGGAGAGGAACAACAAGAAGTCCATTTTTATTCTCCTCGAATTAGAAACATGAATTTTCTTCCCCTCCCACTGATTCACCGCTCAGCATTCAGCTAAGATGATCACCGAAAAAGGAAAAGCAAATGAACAGTGATGTTTCTTAGGGTATGAAATACTTTACAATTAAATAAGGTGCTGCGGAGTATTGCACTGATCACCAGTGATTGGTAGCTCTCTGCTAAGCTGCAAATGAATTCAGCACAGGACAGCATTCCAAATTGCTCTTACAAGCTTTCCTTTATTATTTTTATTTGGTTATGCTCTGACTCTCATCCAGAATTGTACTTAATGCCCTCGTCTGAAGTTGTTGAAATGGCACCCCATGGCATAGTGTGACAGTGAAAGGATATTGCCTTTGGAAGCTGCTAATGGTCCATGAAAAGAAAACAGCAGAAAACGGGAGAGCAGTTGTTCCAAAATAATAAGAACAAAAATCTTTACATTTTTAGCTCATCGTCTTTCCATTGTCAGAGGATTGAGAATGGGCAGAAAGTAGTTTGCAGCTAGTAAGGAGTAGCAGATCCAGATGGGCTGCAAGTCAAAGATACAAGTAGTGAAAAAATAGTGCATTAAATGTAGCAAAATAATGTAATATTTTTAATCTTCCCCTTGCCACTCAGAATTATTGTTTGCTACGTAACATTATCCACAAGGTATCGTCATTCCCTGCGGTGGGAGAAACGGCCCATTAGAAATGAGCAAGGGTTGCAAAGGTCAGGCCGAGATACAAAAGCTTCATGCTCTGTCTTAGACAAAGATACTTCAGCGACCCCTAAGCACAAGGTGCCATTGAAGCCAAAAGGAACTCTCTGCCTCAAACTTTTTTTCTTAGGGGTACAAAACACAGCTGGGAAGGCCTAATTCCCCAGTGACTTTACTCCAGACTTACCTGCATGTTGCTCCAGCAGGAGTATTGCAGAGGTTAAGCAATAATCACTTAAATAAAACAATGCCAACGGGCAAGCTGTGAGTATATCTGTGTTTTAACAAACCTGTTTGTCCTAATTCCCCCAAAGTGATACATTTCCTTACTGTTGAACACACTTGTACAAGTAAAAACAAAGAAAAGAAATTAAAGGCAACAATAATGGTAGCTCATTCCTTTAACAACTCTCTCCCTACTCACAAGAGCTTTTCCTCCACTCCTAGACTATTTCTTTGCCAATTACTGCCTTAGCATAAGCTTTGGCACCTGACTCTGCATCCCACAGATCACAACAGTAATAAGGGACTAGCCGGACCTTTTCATGTCCTGTACCAGTCTACTAACTTACTGTGCTGCTGTAGGAAAAACAAAGAGATGCCAACATCTTTGCTCTGGCACAGTAACATCAAATTGGAGTCTGTGTGTTCTAAGTCACTGTAACAGCTGTCTAGCTTACAGTATATTTCACCCCAAAGTAAAGCACTGCATTTTTTCAATATGACCATTATTTAAATAACTTACTACCATAAAATTTGCGATTTTTTCTTCCCCTCTCCAAACAACAATATGATAAAATAATAATAATAATAATTAGAAGGAAAAAACATCGCCCTAAGAGACAGTTATGTTTACTGTGTAGTGATTTCCCAATAGAAATTAATTCAAAACAAATTTACATTCTACATTTAAAGAAGATATAAATAATTCATGTTCTCATATCATGAGCACTCTGCATGTCATACACCGGGGTACCTGCAATTTTTCAGTTTATCCATTTAAAATTTTCATTCAGGAACTCATTATCATGTTTTTTTGTGCTTCTGTTCCACTGTGGTAATTTAATAGTCTTCAATAGAATTATGTTCAATTAAAATGTATTCAGTTTTACCATTCCAAATCTTTTTAGCTTTTAATTTAATTGCTGTAGGCTTCAATTTTACTTATGTACTATTAACTCACCTTGTTCACCAATTCTGCTCTCAGAAATATGAAAAGACCAACCCCATAAAGGCTGCGAACTAAGGTTTCATTCCTCTTAAGCCACTTCTGCATAAATGTCACTCCGTCTCTTTCAGGCCAGTGATTCCCCTTAATCTCTGAGAGCAGAGTCAGGCCCCATTGCTTCATTTTTTAGCAGCCATTCTTCTTCCACGTATACACACTGAATGCGCCTGCCAGCTGGTGCACCTCCATTGTCCTATGACAGACCATTGCCACACCAGCTCAAGGTCCTATGAGTTTCTGCTTGTCCAGCTCCTGCCCAGGATTATCCTGCATGCAAGTTCCTGCAAGAACCTCCAAGTCACTGATGTGCTCAAAGCCGAGCAGGTAAGTAGATGCTTCGCTGGAGAAGGCAGGAAAATGCTCCGCTTCTTGTAGGATCAATCACATGGGATGGGAATGGACTTCCTTCCAGTCACTGGAGGTTTGATGTCTCAAAATAGACAAAAGGAACGAGGGACCTATGGAAAGGCAGAAAACAGTAATTCAGGTTTTCTTCTCGATTTATACAACTTTGTACTGCCACAAGCATGGAAATGGTAGACCAGGAAGATACGCATCAGCTTCTGAGCCTCAGCTGCCAAAAGCAGGTTTCCTAAGCTGTACTGACATACAAGCACTGGACTCTTATGAATGTAACACAAGAGTTGTCTGGGGANNNNAAAAAAAAAAAAAGAAGAGAAAAATAACTCAGCATCTTCTGTATTGGCCCTTCTCTGATCCTGTCTTGCAGGTGACGACACACCACTGATTCATATAGTGCCATTATCAGGTTCACTCTGTTCTGTAACTGTAACTGATTGACATAGTTTTATAGTTTAACTTTCACAGGTGCTAACATTTGGCTGTTTTTCAGCTACTATTCAGCTACTATTACTAGTTCGGACTGACCTGTGTTGAGTCGTATCGGTATTGAAGTTAACTCATAACCTCAAAAATGGATGGGTTATTTCAAATCCTTCCTTCATTATTCCAACATAAATGACTTGCATTTATCAACTTCCAGTTTCCTCTGCCATTGTGTTAGGTCCTGTTGTGTCCTTCTGACCCCTGACTGGCTTAAATCACTACGAATTCTTCTACCAGAGAGTTTATTTCCCTGTTCCCAAATGCCAGCCAGTACACCTCCAACCACAAACTTTGACTGCTCCCTTTCTCCTACACT
This sequence comes from Burhinus bistriatus, assembly GCA_013397275.1. Taxonomy (NCBI): domain Eukaryota; kingdom Metazoa; phylum Chordata; class Aves; order Charadriiformes; family Burhinidae; genus Burhinus; species Burhinus bistriatus. The sequence goes on along the minus strand of VYXH01011114.1, from coordinate 524,409 downwards.
AAAAGAAATAAAATTTTTTCTTATTTCTATCAAAAGGAAACATTTTCATAGGTATCTCATAGACACAGACATTTTTGTCAAATAAACACCATCTCTTTCATTTTTTATGTGCAAAGACATTTCAAAGAGTGAATATAAATAAAATTAGGAGACAAATTTTTTTAGAAAACACTTCCCAGTCATCTGAAACTACTAAATTGATGCTAAATGTCTTGGAAAAGCATGCTGCAAAAATGGCTTGAAATCAATCAGGTACACAATTTACTGAAAAAAAAAGGCTCAGCAGATACATATTGTCCAACTTTGCAACCTTGCTGCACAGGTATTTGTTGGTCCTAGGTGTGCAAGATGTGCTAGACTCAATCTTTATGTATCCTCAGGTTGCAGTAGGCTTGGCTCTCTTCTCCCATCTGTATGCGTACATTGTTCATCAAAAGATTAAAAATCTACCCAAATCTAACTGGCCAATCAGATTATTATGACCAGCTTTCCGTAGTCAGTGGCATGGGAACAGGCAATGTGCTCAGCAACACTCTTGGCTTGCTTCACAAACCATTTACATGTAAATAACCATAGATGAAATATTCGTCAAAGTCTACAGCAGAGTCTAGACTCACACCGTTGGCACTGTATCAAGACTTTTCAATCCCCCTGTTCACTGTACTGTTGAGAAGAGACAACAGCTCACGCTTGGATCAGACCAAATGTCCAGCTAGCTGACACCCCTGTCTCTGACAAGGGTCAGCCACAGAAGCTGTGTCATGGCGCTTCCACAAGTGGTAAGAGACTTCCATTTAGGAAGGGCAACACAGGCAAAACCTGCCAGAAAAAGAATTATTTTTTTCTTCGCGTGCAGTGATATATGTACGTCCATCCAGAACTCATCTGGCCTCTGATACACATTTTTTCTGCAGTCAGCAGTAATGAGTTCCCGTTACAAACTAATGCCAGCAAAGTTTCATTTTTAATACTAGAAAGACATTGAGCTCTTCAGTCACTCCACAAAGAAACAATACAAGGAACCACCAGGTGTAGTGTCCCAAAGCAACTTGAACATGGGAAAGCAAAGTTTTGTGCTTTAAGTTTCAAGCAGCACTGAAGTTTAGCTGAGATTTTGCATGCCAAGTTTCAGCTTAAAGGGAATTTTTTTGGCTACAGTATAAGCCCTGGAGAATAGGAAGCATTCTAGAGGAAGCATCAAATCACACTTAACTACTGTATGGCAGAGCAAGTGGCTGTGTTACAACACAATCACTCAATAAGATAATTTCTTATGTTAGCATTTTAATTAAAATAAAGAATACTTGCCTCCATCTTACACTCTACAATTCTCTCTTCAAATTACACAGACAGACAAAACGTACAAAGCAAACAGAAAATAGGATCACAAATCCTACAGACTTGAAGGCGTGACTCAGAAGCTTTGTGAGAAATATGGCAAATAAAACCAGAGTTAATGATTCCATAAACATTTATTTCAAGGAAATATTAACAGCGGTCCCTATAATGTTTCTGGGCAATAAAGGATAAATAAGACCTATTATTAATGTAATGGTAAAAAATGTCATTTACCACACATTTGCAGTACTCTAGTTAAATACATTATTAAACAGCATCCCAGTATGGATTAACACTGAACAGAAGCTCCAGATGTAGAGATGTTTCCCTGTGGTTTTATCAGCAGCAACATGGTTGGTGCTAGCCCAATCCTGATCCCAGTGTGGACAGGGCCTTTGGCTTGCTCTGTTTGTTTTTTGGATGAATAATAACACTTGTGCAGACTTCGCGCTGGGCTTGGTGCTTTGATCAAAGCACTTTCCAGTGGGCACAAAATCTGCCTCTAATGTTTGCACCTAAGCTTTCATTTTAAAGTAAATCACTGGGGTGAGACCCTGTCAATCCAGCCTTGCATACCGCTCTCTCCAGCCAAACAGTTGCACAGATTGTCCCCTGCAGGGTCTTGCACCAAGAGAAAAACAGGTCTTCTCCCAGCCGTGCCAACAAATGGTCCAGCAGCCTTCTCTGCACCTCCTTCCCTCTCTGGCGTCCCCCAAGGCAACAGTGGGGGAATAGACGGTTATTGGGCAGCATTCAGCAGGAGCCGATAACGTGTGCCCGTCCGCTTCTGACAGTAGAAAAACTCCTGAGGACAAACAGGGCTTTCTGCATCGATCTTCCACTTCTCCACCCAGCCATGCTGCTCTGGGGTGAGAAACGGTGTCTTACCCAGCAGGTTTCTTGATAAAGACGAGCAATGTGGCACGGACCACCACTGGCTGAAGGTGTGGTTAAAGCTTTTTCTGCTCTCTTCAGTTAAAGGTGATCTCACTGGAACCCAGATCAGATGTGTTTTACAGAAAGGCATTGCTGATGCTACCCTGAAGGATCAGGTTGGGTCCGTGAAGGCTTCTTTCACTCTCTCCAATCCCCACGGCCCCCAGATGCTTAACAAATCAGCAGCCTTTCACTCGGGCAGTAGCACTCCAGGCTGGTTGACATCTGCCTCCCTGCAATGGGAATTTTTATCACTGATCTCTTCGTGGTGGTAGGCACGCTCTGGGTTATACGAGATCATGTCTCCCTCTAGTGACTAAATGTTTGTATTTTTGAAAGTCGTGACCCCAGCCTTAAAGACATAATTTTTAAGGGGGCTGTAAAGTACACATCTACTTAACTATCCACAGATTAAACTCTCGTTTCTTTCACTCCTGACTGTGCACCAAGGTATGAGTTGGATTTTGCTTAAAACTACCCAATTATTTACAGAGTTATAGGACTTCTCAGTAGGCATCGTGTCTCCATTATACTGGGTTTTTAAACAAAAAAGGCAGTATCTGACCAGGAAGAATGCTAGATCTTGATTAAACATTCATGCTATTTATTTTGTACTGGCAGATAATCTTTGTCCAAACATTTAAATCCAGACAGTGATATTTAACAGCAACTCTACTAAACCTATCACTTGTGCTTGCTACAGATATGAGGATCACTCTTTCTTATTTGGCAAGCTAGAAGACATCTACTTATCCTCACCAGCAAAACAGTAGCCCAATTTGTTTTTAAAAGCCATAGAAAAGAAGGGAAAATAATGTTCAAAGTTTCATCAGCTGGAGATCAGAATGGAGAGAAGATGATGAGAGAAGAGATTGGCAGCTGGAAGCTTCACAAAAGGCCTGCCATGCTGGTTTCTTCTCCAGCTTATTCCACAGGCAATAATACACTTCACGCTGGTAATAAAATGCAGCAACACACAAAGCATCAGATAGGGAGGATATCCTGAGATTTAGAAAAGTAAAATCTTTTATCTTTAGCCCAAATAATATGAGGCATAGTACAAAACGTGGTTTGTACACATTAACAAATGGAAGCGGAACATAGACTAAAAGAGCCACCAAAAAATAGTGCCACGGCACACACCAAGGATGAGCACTAGGAAGCAAGGAAAGGCAACACAAAATCCCATGGGAGGAATGTCACATTCCTGACACAGGGACAGAACAAAACAGTAAAGAAAAATGACAACATACCTGAATTATGCTGAAAAAAAAAAACCCACATTGCAAAACAATTTTTAAAACTCTGCTGGAAGCTGCTAAAAAAAGCAACATAAGACAAAGACAACTTAAGACTTGCATTTCCACTCAAAAATTTAAAGCAATTAGTGTAATAATAAATTTAATTGAAAAAGGACATGAAATTAATATTTTTTATATGTTTTCTTTAGTGAATGAGTTTCCCACACATAAAATCAATTTAATTTTACATCTGGCATCACTTTTGTTCTCATTTTTAGTGGTACTGAGCCTGCCTAAATCCACATGTAACCTGTGGGAACACTCAGAGCTCAATAATTTCATTATTTCTCCTGACCAGGAAACCAGGGTGTGGTTATGCAACTGCCAGTATGTTGGGCCTCAAATCTTCATAGGGTCCCATGAAATGGGAGCAAGAAACCTACCAACTCTTATAATGATCTGAGTTTCATGTTAGCCTGCTTGATCCCCTAGATCATTCACAGAAAAGAGGATAAGACAATGTGATTTAAAATCTACAGAAACTGATAAAATTTGGAGATGGGAATGACACCCAGGGCTAGATGTCAAGCCTATGGGGTTCCTTAAATTATCCCTACCTAATTGCAAGGGAGTGTTATACCAGTATTTGATATGGTCTGAAATATTTTTAATTTTTTTTAAATAGTAGTAACAATCATAATAGGACTGCAAAGCTAGAGAAGACCCCTTGAAACTTTTCTTAAAAACCCACTGTACCCCTAGTCTGGTTTCAAGGATGGTTTTGTTTTTCCTTCTTAGTCAACTCTAGTTCAGCTTCTTCTCTCAGCTCTATTCTGGTCCTGCTGCAAAGGAGTAACTAAACCTAAGTGCATGCCCCTCATCTCAGGATGTTTGTAGCTTCCTTTAGCTACAGTGTAAAAATGTGAAATAATAGGTTGTTCTTTCCCCCCCACCGAAGGAAACCATTTTGTATAATCTCTCCCTTTGAATCATCTACGTTCCCCAACTTACTTCCGCAGCTTCAAGTCGCCAGCTAGACCAATAGTATGTCCATACCAGAAAAACCTGGAAAGGCTAAAGAAATACAACCCATTTATAAACCTTGCAAATAGTACAAACAACCACCCCCGCCGCCAAAATCCAGAAGTTATTTCGGTGCTCCTCATCAGCGAAGCAGACCACAGCTCCACCGGTTGCCTTTCTTCTACCTATAGGTGGCACTAGTTATGTTCGTAACATCCCAGCCCATGCTTGCCGTTGTTTCTGCGGACCTTGGCTGTAGCTTCTTGTCTGGTTTCTCCCTTGCTGTCGGTGGAGATGTTAAGCACAAACTTTCAATACATTCAGAAGCAGCTTCAGACAAACTAAGCATGCGTTTATAAAGCAAGAAACAAACTCTCCCAAAGTCTGCCAGTTTACACACCTCCACTGCCTGGGCGTACATCCGCGTCCTCTGGGTGTCCTCGAACATTAAGGCCAAATGGTAGCAAATACCAGTCTGAATCACATTTTCTCAGGATAGATGGTTTTATAAATGTTAGAACATATTTAACATCGTTCTCCCAGACCTGCTTCTGGTGAAGAGAAGCAGCAGACCAACCAGGCTCCCACGGAAAGCAGCATCAACGCACAGTTCACTGAAGCTCACCCAAAATTTGACAGTCCAACATTGACTATTATTTGAGCCTCAGACCTTTCTAGATTTTTACCATTAAGCTAAGCCACAAATGTTTTTCCTGACACATGAGAAATTTCAGAATTTTGGTAAAAAGCCAAAAACCTGAAAAATAATGCTGTTCAAGAAGAGAAATGAATAGAAATACCTAAGTTTAACTGGTTAAAACATTTCATGTAAGTAATATTCTTATCTTTTTCAATTTTTTTGTTAATTTTGTTTTAATTTTAATATAAATTAACCAAAATGCTGTGATGAAACCATTGGTTTGAATTATAAAACAGTAAACTCTTCTTGAAAATATCAAAAAGGACCATTTCAAGAAAATATTTTTTCCCCCAGAAAAGTTTCAGATTAGTCAGAACAATCAAAACTGATCCTTTCTAAAAAGCAAGTTTTATTGTTGTTTCAATGAACCTACATTTTGCAAAAAAGGAAACAAATAATTAAAATTAAAATACCAGACTTTTTTTGTGTCCTCTTTTTCTTGTGATCTGTAATTTTTACCTTTCTGTTGCCTTTCATTTTGCGCTTTGTTTTTGGTTTTTTTTTTAAAATTTATTTATTTATGTATTTTGCTTTGATCCTGAGCACCAAAATGTTGGAGAATAGATGTATAATTAGATTTCCACCTCACCACGCTCCCTCCCCCCAAAACTCTGGTGTTTGATTCTGGCCTTTAGAAAAGGAGGCTACCCTTAACACTCTGCCCCATCCAGAGAGAATTACAAGCAAGACCTTACTCCAGACACATGCAAAACTTCTCCAAACAGCCCAGGAATGGCCTCAACTCGCTCTGTCCACCTGTATGCACAGCACACAAGAAGGAGAGAAAAGATGGATCAGTTGTACAATATCTACTGAGGGAAGGACTCATTTCACCCAGCTTTAACTATCTAAACTGGAGATATCCAGTTGAAACCACCCATGCAGGGTCTCTCAGTACTCAACAGAGGGTGATGATGCGTCTCAGCCTGAAGTAGTTTCCCATAGGATGGGTTGCCCTCCAGAAATGTCTCTCGAGTGCCTTCTGAAGCAGCCGGCAGAACTAGTTTTTACTTGGCATGTCACATTTAGTTGGCGCGGTTGACCTGGAGGCAAAGACCCCATGCATGTACCCTGAATACAAAGGCTGCTTTTGGGAACAGAGACGGCTGTGTGTCTCCTTCCCCTCTGCTCTCACCAGCCAGTCGCCATCTGCATCGCTAGATTTTTAAACTTCATGCCATTGTTTGGATGGTTTGTTAGGTGCTGTGCTGCCCTGTCCTTTACTCTTCTCCTTAGCCCCCAGAGCAAAGATAAATATTATGTACTACAATTACCAGGCTTTTCTTTATTAAAACAGGCCAAGAAATATTCTGAATATAAAACACTGTATTATACCCTAACACACTCACAGAGGTTAAAGAATTATAATTCATTCCTACTGCAACATTATTTTAGTCCACTTTCCAGTTGTTTTACTGAAATTAGTTATTGCGCAACTTTTTTTTTTTTAAAAAAAGATCTGTTTTAACACATTTTAGCTCTGTTAAACTACGTTTTACACATGAGTTAGTGTGAATTTTATTGCTGTATTTTCCCAACTTATTAAAAGGGCTGTACTTTACAAATAAAACTGCAGGATGGATTTATTATTTACAGTCCTAGTCCTAGCCTTCATATCTACTTAATATGTGTAAAGTGTTTAGTTTTCCAATGTAGTCCAGCTGCATCACTGGAATCAAACTTGTAATTGCCTCTTTGGGATTTAAAACCATTATAGTTGTGCTTTTATGTTCTCTTTTGTTTTGCTTGAATCACTTTTTCAGGTCTATGAAGTACAGCTGGCACAATAAAAGTTTGATCAATGCATAACCAATGCAGTGTATATTTCTTCCAGATATATAAAACCCAGGTGAAAAATGTTAATCTATGAAAATTATCTTTGTCAGCTACTTATTCTTGGAATTTAAATCGGTTTCAATCTTGAGGTATATGGTTTGGCCTGGGGTTTTCCAGTCTGGGTTTTTCTACAGTTTCTTGTAATGTGTACATTTGACATATTAAAATGAATGATTGCCTGATGTAAAGTTTCAATTACCAGGGCAGACTTTTTTTTCATACTGTGATACTTGAATAAAATTATCCTAGTACCACAGGAGTTAGCACTGGAAAAAGACTACATGAGCAGCCTTTATTTCCTTACCAATTTAGGATCCTCTCACGCATCATTGACATTGATGCTATTGGATCACCCACTCAAATCCTTTAGGTCTGAAAGTCATGCTTTGGGCATACGGAAAATCACCAAATCCTTGCCAAGAAACTGAAAAATTAAACCATTCAGTTTTGGCAACATGAACTGGTCTTCACGTTCTGGAGTACCTTAACCTGGTAGACAATTAATTCTCATTCCCTCACACTGATTTAGTGGCCTTCACCTGAAGCCTGACTCTTTTGGAATTGCTGGTGGAGCAAGGTCTTCTTCAGTATAAGCCAGGAATTCAGGCCCTGGCCTTCAGAAAACATTTATTACACTATACTATTTTAAAGTCAAATGTAAAATAAAGTAGAAAACAGGTAAACAGCATGTACCTTTCTGATGATAAAAACATGGTAGGTATATTAACATAAAACTGCAGAGCCAGCTTAAAGGTGGTGTTGCCAGAGCTCATGGTTTCAGCAAGTTTCACAATATTTGATGTTTGTCTCTGAAAGCTCAGTTTCAGGATTTAAATGATTACATTAGGCCGAGCAGCAAGACCATAAATAAAATGGACTAGATTTGTAAATAAATTTTAAAGCCAACTTCATAGTAAGAATGCTGGTAGCAACTTAGACCACAGACTCCTCTGTTCTGTTCATGTCATATGTAGTACATAACATAGCTCTTTATGGTTCCAGAACATGACTGACTTTGTCATTAGGCACGATCAGGCGCATAAATTGTCCGCACACCCTAACAGAAAACCTCTCACAGCCACACTTAAGTATTACGGAATGAGTCCAATTTATAAAAGTGTCACAGCTTGAGTGGTGTGCAAGTCTGGACTTTCTACACTGCCTACGCAGTAGGTCTGGTCCAACTGCATGTGCAAGACAGAGTTTCTTTGTGGAGGTATGCATAAAGACAAAGTCCGTAGTAGTTACAAGAAGGCTCTTCTAGACACTCTTCAGATAGGTATTATAAATGTGTTCATAGGAACAGAACTTGCATCAAAACATAAATATGATTTGACTGAAAGTGTGAGGGGAAACAGCTACTTCTACAGTAGACATGACTAGTCTGATTATAGTGGAGGCTTTCATACCATCCAGAATGAGAATGATTTTCTAGGCAATATTCAAATTTATTCTTCCTGTCTAAATAAACCTAATTATGAGACTTAGGTTTCTGGAGCTTATATTCGTATTTATAAATTGAAGACTCACATTCTGTGAATGTGTTGAAATAAATAGCTAATATCCATAGGAATGCGAAGCCTTCCTCACTGTACCATTTGCCATACAATGAAGATATTTTGTATATGCAAACTTAGTTGTATAAATTTCAATTACACTCACTAGAATGATTTTGTAATTCTCTTGTATCTTGTCATCAGAAATGGGTGTAGCAAGATCATATTCACAAGTGCAATACGTCCCATCTATTTTCTAGAGCAAAAAATAAGCACAAGGGAATCACGATCATCATTCAAGGGAAAATGTCATTTACTAACACCACTAAACTAAAAGAAAGCCCTCACATATATTGAGTATTCGCTATCAATATATATTAAATAGGTAGCTTTTTATTTACTGTTCAACAGACATTTCTGACAATTCTTCTATGTTATCTACTGTGTGGAACTCTTTTTCCCTTGAATTAAGACTCTCACTGTGTTCAGGTAACTCTGGAAGACCTGACTCTATCATGAATATCTACAAAAAACCAGCCATGTGATCAGGATGATTTCTGAGGAATATTTTCTCTTCCTTTTTCCCTTTAATCACCACCTATTTGTCACCTATGTCCCCATTTGTATGTTGTTGTCCTTCGTCTTCTGCTCATTCCTCATCTGTTCTTTTGTCCAGTCACTAGTAGTAACTTTCTCAAAATACCTCAGTGGCTGAAAAAGTGGCTCTGGCATGATTTGGCAGACCTCATGGAGCTTTCCAAAACCACGTTATTTCTTGACTTTTAGTGATTTGAAACACAGCTAATTGCAGAGGATCATGTTCTCACCACCCTCTCCAGAGAGCCAACTTAGGCACGGTTGCTCCTGCTCTCAAATGACTGTATACAGAGCTCAGATCTGGCAACTGCAAACAGCAAATGCCCTGGATTGCTTATCCCTTTCTAGTATTTAGGCCATAATAGTTCGCCTCAAAACAGTCCCCAGACATTTTTTAGAATCTAATGAGGGGTCTTCTTGCATCATTTTCTACCTAGATAGTTAAAAAAATAATACCTGTCTGATTAAAAAACCTCTCCCTTCTTGAAAGTCAGTGGGCCTTAGGCTCCTATATTCCTGCCAGTCTTGAAAGCTGGACTGGGGATTCTGAAAGTGCAGGTCTGTGCTATGAATTCTTCTCGATCAGACCTGTCTCAAGAAGAGGTTTCCTACACGCTCCCCAGAACTTCCTATTCCCACTGCTTCCCTCTCAAAGGTTACAGCCTCTCTGTTGTGACAGTACTTGTATGTTTATATTCAAGATGACCTTATTTTCAATTTCCTTTTAAAAAAATATATTATTTCACATAAATGCAAGAATGGTAGTGAAGAACTGGCTCCAGTGAAGAACTTTGAGCCAAGATAGAAAGGAAATTTCCTAAAATGATTTTGCAAACAAATACTTTATAAAGTAGCATTTAAAACTAAATTATTTAAGGCCTCCTTGTAGGTTCAGTGATGACCTATTTGGGCTTCTCCCACTCTCAGAGCTCGTACCACCATCACATCCCAGCATGGGAGGACGGGAGCTAGAGAATCAAATGCTGTTGCCGCTCTGACATGTACCATCCTCTTTATAAAAATATCCTTATCTCATCTAGCTCTTACTATCATACTGAGACTTGGTTTGCCAAGTTTTAGGTCAAATCAAGCTTTTGCAAAACAGTTCCCTATTTTCGACTGTAGAGATTATGATGTGAACAGCAAAATTCAGCAACAGAACTGCAAGCAGAACTGCTGCCATGATTTGGATGGCGTGATGCGTCTGTGAAGCTTAGTTCATCCTTCTAACAAAACATTCAGGTAAGGTAGCTGCACTATTGTGCTATTTTAAAGCAAATTATTTTTCACAGCACAATAATTGTTAAATGTAAATATTTGCAGCCGCTACAGGGGTACATATAGGAGGCCGAGTAACAGAAGACTTATTAATTTATTTTACCAGTGGGACATAATGTTTCCTCAGCACTTGTCCTCTTCTCTCCTAGAAGAAAGAGGCATGAGGAAAACATGTACTGTACATCTTTCAAACTCTTGCTTTCCATCATCACTGAAAGTAGATATTTGTATAAAGACCTACAGCATCATTTGTAACACTGCACTCTCTAGAACTGTTGCTTTTGACTCCTCTCATGAGAAAGCCCAGAGTAGCAAGTTCTGGAGTCTGAAAGTCAAATGCTCAGCCATCAAAAATGCTGTAAGGAGATTCATGTTCCATATATCTTCCCATCTAAACCACTACAAAGCTTTCCCCACCCACAGTCATCATCAAAAAGGAGAAGACAGTTCAACCTCCATTCTCGTTCTGATCTAAACATCTGTGCTGAAGCAACCACAAAAGAAGATCTTTAAAGCCAGTGTTAGCCATAATTATCTTGTTGTTTGGCCAGATCTTCCACTAACTAGGAACTCAGCTCCCACAGGATGCCAAACCACCACCAGATGGTTCTCTGAAACCCTTTTTGCCAAGCTCACAGTACAATTTGGATGAAGTCGCAAACCTCATGTTAGAAAGCCTCTTTGTGCCACTACCAGTATTTCTGGACTCCTCATGCTTTTTATCCCCTGCAGATGCCACCCACGCATGGGAGATGCAGCTCTGGCATGCTCAGCCACAGCAGGTGTGTTAAGACATGCTGGAGCAACCCAGAGAGAAAGTGTACTTTCAGCCTGTGCTCCTTCAGATGACACCCCTGTCCCCCTATTTTGCCATGGATTCTCCTTCCCACAGAGACTCCATATACCACATCTCATTGGTAGATGAAGGATCAGGAGGGAAACCACAAGGCTGTACTGCATATGCATGAGAACAAGACGTAATTATGAGAGAACAAGAGGCGGAAGTTTGTTGTGTAAGACCTGCACCAAACACATGAGCCTTGACTACTCGTGCTCTTCTGGGCGAGCCTGTCTTTGCATTCAGATGCCTGCCTTCTCTCATGAACCACGGTGGTGTTTGGTGCTGTGGTTGAAAGGAAATTTCTCGGGGTTTCCCCTTTGCTGGAAGTCCCCTGGTTAAAGCTGCTGTTGCTGGGGAACTCTGCACAGCCTTTCCTCTGGTCGAGGGCTGAACCCTGTAGAACCTAATCTTTAATTAGCTTTCCCTTGACCCCTCCACAAGGCTTGCCACTGGAAGGCTTCTCCCTGGGGTGAGGAAGACACCTGCTTGCGTAAGTAAGATATTTTGATGAATCTTTTTAGAAGTGCTCAGGCTGAGAGAGCTGCCAGGGCCTGCACAGCACTCTGTCTCAGCTTCACGATAATGAGGTCTTCTGCAGAATACCACAGAGCAGCCACCAATTAAGGTCATTTCAGCTTTGCCTCTTTTGTCTCACTGACATTGCCTGGATTCAGGCCATTCCCAGACATGAAGATTTTACACAAGACAGAAGAAAACAAGAAGGGTGGATTTAATAAGTCTTTTCACAAGCAGGCCCCTTGCTCTCTGCAACCCAGCTAGGCACCCACATGCAAGGAGCATGTCCCTCTGTTAAAGGGACACCACCTATCTCACTGGGGATAGCCATGAAGTATTCCCCATCAAGAAATCAAGGAAGTTTGGTGGCATTGTTATTTCAGAACAGTTTGAGCTGGAAACTCCTCCAGTGTCTGGGCCAAGTATTACTTTCTGAATGCAAAGACATAGTAAGAAGAGTTACTGCAATGCCTACCACAAGGCAGCTTCCTACAGAGTACCCACCACAGAGCTGAACTCCCAAGGTCTCTTCATGGTCAGCAATGGGAAACAGGCACCGTCAGAGAAAGGCATAGTCCAGGAACCTCCTGCAACTGCTCAGCATCGCCCTCTAAAAAAGTTTCTCTCGCTCTTCATTGACTATACCTTGGAAGATGAGGCTATAGTTTGGCAGTTACAGAAAGCTGGGTGGCTGAATACACACTGGTAGTGTCATCGGCTGATCATGATTACCTGGGTTATAATTGTGTTCTCCCTTTCATCTTCTTGCTGGGCTTTTGTGATTGCTGCTAGCAATCTCACTCACAGTTTCGGCATTGCAGCCTGGGTTTTCATTATCAGCAGCAGTTGCACTAATATTAGCAATTCCCTGGAGCCTGCAGCTTCACTTTGATAACTACTTTTTCTAACTGAATGTTTTGCATTTCACCTGGGCGACTACCACATCAGCCAAATACTGTCCAATAGGGCTTTCCTCTGTTAGAAAGGAGGTTTTCTTCCACCTTCCAGCCTTTAGTCATAGGAGGATTTCCTCCTCCTTTCTCTGGCCAGGAAGTTGTATTAATTTGCTGAGCTTTCCAGCGCGGGGCCGTGAAACGGGCAACACCTTCATAGCTGGAGTCAGGGGAAAACCTCATCAGGTGTGTTGAAGTCACTCAGCTGTCTGAGGAAATGGTCTGGCTCCTCTTCAGTCACCCAGGCTAGCAGCCCCTGGGACACTGTGGCATGCAAACCATTAGCTGTTTGTGCATCAGACGCCTGCCCTCCAAAATCTTCAAGATTCTTCAGGCAAAATTTCTTCTCTGCTTTCTGGGATTACTTTGGTGGTAATACAGTATCTATCGGCCTTGCTTTTCTTGGAGTGGCCTCAAAAAAATTCTGTTGTCTTCAGTCACCATCAGATAGTTTTTCCTCCATGTCAGAGAAGACCAGCTGCTGCCTCACTTTTCTAGGTCCAACACGCGTGCTCAAAAGTTCTGTGCAGCAACAGCCCTGCCACGTGGAGCAAGCCCAGTATTTTGTGCGTTAGCATGGGGCTATCAGTGCACAGATGTTGAACTGGGAGGATGTGTCTCCAAACCATATTTTGGATAGTGCTGTATGAAGGTGTCTTCTGGGAATATTTTTTGTGGCTCTGGCCACAGCTTCTTTGGACTCAACTTGCTACACTTTCCACAATTCACTGCATTTTCTGTCCAGAGCAAAAGGAACTTATTCTTGGACAGACCCTCTTGACATGATCTCTTCTTTCAAGAGACCGATTACATCGCCACTTTCTGTTTCTTTCCTGGTAAGTGCTGCTGCAGCACACACAGCTGCTCCCTTAATTCTTCCTCCCCTTTTGCAACATGCTGCCTGATAGAACTGCAGTCAAGAAAAATCTCCTAAAGGAATTTTTCTCCTGGGCTTGCACTGTGTATTCAGGGAGTACCTTCACAGCTTAAAAGTGCTGCAATGAAGTCTTGGCCGTGTATACGCTAGAGGTTTGCGAGGAATGTCCTCTGGGGGTCTATGACCTGTTTCAGTGGTAGCAGCACAGCTATGTGCTGATTAAGCTCCCAATACCCAATCCAAATTTTCCATCTGAACATTATTTTGCTGTGTTGACATCTGTGCTCACAATCCTTTCACTGTGGAGCTTCTTCTTGCACTGGTGCTGTTTCAACTGCTGCTTGTTAAGCACTTTCTTGTGGTGGGACTTCCCTTGTTTTCATATTTTGTTTCTTTCCCAAGGCAACAGTGTCCTTCATGTTCCAGATCGCTGTCCCATCCTGGCTGTTATGGAGGCCCTGTGACTCCTGCTGATCTTGGTACCCAGTATTAATCGGTAAGTAGTTACCCAACACAGTTTCCAGTTTCTTAGAGGAGGTTGCTTTATCGTATTGACTTCATTCACGGTGCCTGAAGTCCTTCATTTGTTATGCAGTGATTTACATTCTGCTGTCATCCAGGTTTAGTTTATGCTTCCCAAATGTTGGCTGAGTGGCGGTATTCCCTCTTGTCTTGGTCGCATACCTCTCAGTTGTCATGTATGTTTTCACCTCCTGTCAACATTCATGCTTCGTGCACCCTTTTCCCAGGAAATCTCATGTGCCGATAACAGGCCAGCAGGTGTTTCCTACCAAATGTTGTGGCTGCTCATCTCTTCTTTCAGTCTCACCTGCCTCACCCAGGATGGGCAGGTTATATTCAGAATACGCTGAAGAGTCCTGATAAATAGTAGCCTATAGCCTCCCTGAAATAGAGTTGCTTTTTTTGCAGTGATCAGTACATGTCTAGGCTGTCATTTTCTTCCTCATTGTACCCATTTTAGAGGTTTGGTTACTTTAAATCATATTCTTGTGTCAGACACTACGGTTCATTTACCTCTTTGCACCTCGCTTGTGGAAGTGGCTGCTGAAATAGCTGAGTTGTCGGTACCAGAACCTTGGGAGGTGACTTATTTTTGCAGTTTCCAGGATATAGCCCATGTTTGCAAACAAAAAATTTTTAGCTGTTAGGGAAATCCCATTTTACTTGCCTCCGCTATAAAATGGATTGCACAGATACCAAGGTTTTTATCAAGTGATTTGCCAGCATGTCAACCACATAGAAAGAGAAATTCCGACCTTTCCCTTCGCATCTATATTCAATCTGTATTCCTCCAACACTGGGGGTGAAAGACCTCCGTATTTCATTGGTCCTACTGATGTAGGCAGTGTTAGAGTCCAGCTGCAAGCTGGCTTTTGCCCATCTTCCATCTCATACATACAGATTACTTTTTCTCCAGTTACGAGTTTTGAATGTCACAGGTTTTCCTTTGGCCCTGTGCAGCTAATTAGACCTAGGAAGCTAGATGCATTGTGATCCTTCTCTTTGTACTGTACCGTAGCCAAGAAGAGTGCTGTGTCACTGCTGCCGCTTGAGTCTCTTTGGGGGTGCTCTCCAACTGCAGGCACCGTACGCCCTGTACTTTTCTGTTTGCTTATGCGTCATGCTTCTGCAAAATGGTTTACTTTGTGGTTGGAATCGAACGGCCTTATCAAAATGCAACTCTTCAATAAAGCTGAAATGAAACATTTGGACCTCATGAAAACAGAATGTTTTGCTATTTTGCACGGGGGAGTTTAGGAAGAAAGTGAACAGCCTCTCAGTTGTTGAGTCAGCATTTGCGGGGGGTGAGGGGGGAAAGGATCTCCCTAAATGGCCAGAGCATTATTTTCTTTTAGCACAGTTTTGACGGTCAGAATCGGAGATAGTGTCAGAACACAACACTGGAAATATGGGAAGATAATATTTCGCTCTAGATCCAAAAGCAAATTCACAGCTGTCTGTAAATTAAAACAAAGAACAGCTCGGTGACTTGGGAGCTTGCAGACATGTCAAGCTATGCATCTGCCCGCACTTCGGGCTGACAGGATACCAAGCAGTCACAACCCGCCAGGAGGATAGCTGTGTGCGTGTGGTGCTGAGTCCCAACAATACGCCTTGCTAACAGGCAGCGTGTCCTACATCAGGGTGAACACCTACGTAACATAGTGCCATGGCCCCCAGGCCAGGGCTGCCGCATATACATACGTGCATCCATGTCCAAAATGACTCCCAGCTGCCTATAGGGCTAGATTTTTCAAGAGTGCCAAAGGATGCAGATAGAGAACTCGGTGGGAACGGGGCACTGAAAACAGCAGTGGGAACAAATTTGCCTCTATAGGTCCTGAATGTGTTTGGACATCTGGTTACGTTTCAAGCATAATAATGACTTTGGTCAAAAGTAATTTTGGTTATTTGATCCTACAAAATACCTGAGATGACATTCATGAAGGATAAATGTTATTTTCGCTCATGTTTTCTCCTAATTGTTTATGAAGCAATTGAGTATGACAGAAGTTTTGAAAAATACTCTTATTAAAAGAATGACTGTAAAACCTGTATCTTCACCTGTAGCGGTAAAAAGAGTCTTTTAAATAACATTCTTTACCCGTATTACTTCTTTCTTCATCAAATATTTATTCACAGATTCTTTCTTACTAGTACTGGATCTCATAATTGAAGCAAATAGTATTTCAGAAATAACATCAATAGAAAACAATATTTGCTCATCTTGTAATTATTTTCAAATACTGATGGAATTTATTAATTTTTTGTGGTAAATGTAGAATTAAAATTTACTGATTGGTAGGAGAAAAAAACGTAATTTTGCTAGTAATCCCCACACAGACTTTATAATAACAAATTATTTTACCTGGGTGTAGGTGTATAAAGGAAAAATAGGGGTTGTCTCACTTCATAGGGATGATTATGTTTGGAATTATTTTGCATACATCTAATATGCCAGGGGCATCTTGGGTGTTAATCAACACCTGCAAATCTCACAAAAATTAATGGATTCAAGTTTATAAGATATTCCTATTGACTTAGGCCCCGTTTGCACTTAGATTTTACAAACTAATGATGATATACCAAAGGGGACAGACTTTATACCTGCAAAGCGTACATTAGCTCAAACTCACTCCTTGAACAGAATAAAAATATACTTTACTGAAACTTTGACTGCATCTATACTACATCTCTAGCTGCTCTAGCTAAATTTTTAAACTTCGTAGCCAAAAA
>VYXH01011114.1:444710-488332 GCA_013397275.1 Burhinus bistriatus | reverse complement strand
TTTTTTTTTTTTCTTTCTATCAGTCTAACCTTCTGTGTTGATACATGAATGCTGGTACCCACTTAGAGGGATGCCAGATGATCAGTGCAGAATGAAGGTCCCAGGAGAAAGGCTCACGTGGTTTTCTCTGCCCCGTGACGTCACTAGCAGATGGCATGGGTACCAGCTCTGGCAGTTGGCATCAATGTCACTTTTTAGAGATCAATGAGATAGTGCAGATATACACAGATCTAGACTCCAGGAGACGATGCGACATTCAGACTGAAAAGATTTGGAAGGCAAAAAATGAAAACTGATTGTTGAATGAAATAAAAAGCTAAGGTAATACAAATAAAGATATATTTCAGTTGGTGCTGGGTGTGCATGCAAGTGTTTAAAGATACAGTATCATTGTCTTGTATTTTATGTATGCTATTTACTGTCTAATAACTCCTCCTAACATTTTATTCTTCTGATGCAATTGCATACTTTCATTGGTGTTATGTAATATTGCAAGTGTGTAGACAATACTGATAGAGTTAGTCTTTGACTGGGGTTTTTGTTTAGTTTTGTTGTATTAAAAAAAGTCCCTGCATTTGTTTTGCTTGCCTCTCTGAGGACCGTGGGATCCAAGCTTTTGCTGCTCCCAAACTGCAAACAAAAGCAAAATAACTGGGAAAAGGAAATTATTTTCCCATTCCAGGCTGGATTCTGAGCACACGTGCAGGATTGCAGTCAGAATCTACAGACCGCTCCTGTCAGCTATGAGCTGAAGGGAGACGTCTGAGCCTCACAGAACATAAACATTGCTATAGCGTGCAGGGAATTTTTCACCTCCCCCCCACCACAACTGATGGGGGAGAAAAAAAAAAAAAAGGAGGAAAGAAAAAGAGAAAAAGCAAATAAGTTTATTCTAACTAAATACATAATATCAGTTAGAATTTTTGCTGGAAAAAAAAAGGTAGGGGGATTTTATTTCCTAACTCTAATTTGAATATGTTTAGGGTTAGATCGTTCCGATTTTTGTTTTAATATGAAATAAGTAATATGTGATTTTCATAAAAATTCATTAGAAAAAAATTTCTTCGTTTTTGATTATGTTACTAGCTGAGCGATCTGGGGGGGATGTTCTATTAATTTTTTTTCTCACCCACTCTAACTTACTAGAGTTTAATATCTTGATTCATAAGGGAAGAAATGCGGAGGGAAAAAAACTTTGAAATATAAGTCAAAAAGTGATTTTAAAATATTTAACTATCAGTTGATAGAGATATGGCACTTTTCAATTTTAAGACTGCTCTCGCTCTCCTCATTTTTTCACCCAGGGGAATTTGGATTAATGAAATTTCTGTATTGCTTTATCATGTTTTGCATTTCTTTGAATTCCACGGCTGTGAGGGTTCGAAGGGCTTGTTTAAAAACAAGATAAATGAGCAGGGAGCTAATTGTACATTTTAAATATTGATTTAATCTATATTTATCTGTGAGAAATGTGGCTTTTTAGTTGCAAGACCCTGAATGTTTTGAGTGATTTTAAAATTCTGGACAGCTTTTGTTTTTTAAAAAGCGAGTGTTTGAAATGGGCATTTTATGCAAAAAATACAGATTATGCATTTATGTACACACACACACTTATATACACGCAGACGCACGAAAGGTGCATGAGGATGTGTGTGTAAGTCGGCAAACTTTAAAAATGGAAATATTTAAATATTGTGCTGGCATTCTTTCAGGTAACTTAAGATTATAGAACCATGTTAACACTACCGTTTGATGAGTCTGTTGTAATGCCAGAATCCCAGATGTGCAGAAAGTTTTCCAGAGAAAGTGATGACCAAAAGCAAATGAAGAACCCAGAAAGCTTTTCAAAGCAGATCGTGCTCCGAGGAAAGAATATTAAGAGATCTCCAGGAGAAGACACAGAAAAAGAGGAGGAGGAGGAAGAGAGAGAAGAGGAGGATGAGAATGGCTTGCCTAGGCGAAGGGGCCTTCGGAAAAAAAAGACGAGCAAGATAAGGATGGAAAGGATCAAATTCAGGCGACAAGAAGCCAACGCTAGAGAGAGGAACCGGATGCACGGCCTTAACGACGCCCTGGACAATTTAAGGAAAGTGGTCCCTTGTTATTCTAAAACACAAAAACTGTCCAAAATAGAAACTTTAAGACTAGCCAAGAACTACATTTGGGCTCTTTCTGAAATCCTGCGAATTGGCAAGAGACCCGACCTGCTCACCTTCGTCCAAAACTTGTGCAAAGGTCTGTCCCAGCCAACTACAAACTTGGTGGCGGGATGCCTGCAGCTGAATGCCAGAAGTTTCCTGATGGGCCAGGCGGGCGAAGGCGCCCATCACACCCGCTCACCCTACTCCACCTTCTACCCCCCCTACCACAGCCCCGAGCTCGGCACCCCCCCGGGGCATGGGACTCTCGACAACTCCAAGTCCATGAAACCTTACAATTACTGCAGCGCTTACGAGTCCTTCTATGAAAGCACTTCCCCTGAGTGCGCCAGCCCACAGTTTGAAGGTCCCTTAAGTCCTCCCCCAATTAACTATAATGGGATATTTTCCCTGAAGCAAGAAGAAAGCTTGGACTATGGCAAAAATTACAATTACGGCATGCATTACTGTGCAGTGCCACCCAGGGGTCCCCTTGGGCAGAGCTCTATGTTCAGGTTGCCTACAGAGAGCCACTTCCCTTACGACTTACATCTGCGCAGCCAGTCTCTCACCATGCAAGATGAATTAAATGCAGTTTTTCATAATTAATGAGGAAAATGAAAATAAACAGTGGTCATTCACCTCCCCATCTAATTAAGAGCAAGCAGATGCTTGGGCACTGCGTAATTGGCACAACTCTATTTAACGTGTTTACTAGTTCCTAAAGTGTGTTTCAACTATTGTGGGGATTTTCTATGTATTAATAAACCCTTTTTCCGATAAGTATTTTTCCTTTCATTTTTTTGTCTGTAAACACTGTGAGATTCTGTTTCCTCCCAGAGGTTATTTCCCCCCTCCTTTTTTTTTCTTTTTATTTCCCTATTTGCTTGATTTGTTGAGCAGTGTGTCTGAACAATATCGCTGAAATAAAAGCATACACACTGTGTAAAGTCAATGTCTATTTTGATTGTACAGTAATTATACAAATGCATGTTATTGAAATCAGATTAATAAAAATGATGTATTTATAATTGGTAGAAAATATATATTATGTATTTGAGGAGAACTGGATTAAAAATATTCAGAACTTTAAAGAAATTATCTCAGAACTGAGATGGGCTTGCAATATGCAGAGGTGAGAGTGCAGCAATATTGAAAGCTATGCAAAAAAAAAAAAAGCGCAAACAAAAAAACAAAACAGTTTTTTGGATTGTTGTTTTTGGATAAGCTAAGGAAAACCAGTGATTGTCACTGACATTATTCAGCCTGACCTTTAGTGTGTTGCTGGCAGGGGCCACATGCTAATATTTTAGAAGATGTTGTCGAAATTTTGCCTCAGTTATTCTGACCATATATAATCAGCACTTTTTTTGTATTATTCTGACTTCAGATGTAAAGGTTTGTTATAACAATGTATAACTGTGGTTTCTCACTACGTACTTTAAATGCAATTAAACATAGATGTTTCCACTTTTAAAATACATCTATTAGCTGTGATACTGTATTTTGCCTGATACTTATTATTTCACAGTATACAGCTGCCTTTGGTCTTGCCTGCACAGCTTTCTTCCCCGCACCCCTGTAGTGCTAGAGCCTGGGGATGAAAATCATGAATTATCAGGGCAAACCTCACTCTGTTTTCAGAAGGACGTATTAGCGATGCAGCAAAAGCAGACCCAAAATATCACAGAAACAGCAATGTGCGAAATGAAACACAGGTTAGAGGAAGAAGGTAGCTTTATAGCTCAACGTAATGACGAATTTCATACAGGAAAGGGCCCTGAGTGAGCATGCAGGCCACTAGCTGCCCCTCCAGCTCTGGCTTGCGGAGGGGTGCAGGAGCACGGGAAGCATAAAAACTGCAGAGAGAAGGACTCCCTGAACGTTGCTAAACTTAGTTTTGGCTAATAAACAGCACCCGTAAACTCCAGGTGTGTCTGCAACCCACATTAGTTCAGCAGCCACAGGGGTCTGCACAGCCCCTCGCACCTTGACAGAGTTGAGCTCAGCTGAGCCTCGGTTGTTTTTTAACCGCTCAGAGCCATTCCTCAACAAGCTACACGAGTGACAAAATGAATGAACAGTCGAGCTAAAAGCCAACAGCCTTTAAACCTGTGAGTGAGCGAGATCTCTTGATTTTGAGGGATAAATAGCAGCTACCTGACAAGCATTCGCCTGAAGCACCGAAGTGCTATGCCGTGAATGAGCAGGGAATAATTTTTTTAAAAAACTATATAAAAAGCGTAAATTCCACCTGCAAGTTAAAGAGCCCTGGCTGAATCACAGTCTGGGTCACAGTTTGTTAATGACACATCAACCTCAGACCCTCACTTGAGTATGCGGCTTGACAAAGAGGGACGGGCCAATTTTTCCTGATAATTTGCCTAATTTCACAAGCGGGACTTGTTGTAAACAATCTGCCCTGTCAAGCATCGCAGCTCCTTCAGGACAACAGCAGCCTGACATTCATCTCTTCTAAATAAGACCAGGCTGCCCCAACTACTGGAGAGAGGTAACAAGATCCAAAGTTTGGTCAGGGTCTAAATGCTTCCAAGCTTGCAGAGGGAGGGGGACAGACATGGGGTCTTGCTCGACCAACATCCTCTCTAGATACAAATATCAGGTCCAAAATAGAGCCTTTTGAAACAGAGTCTTGAGGCACGGCTCAGGGGGTTTGGCGCAGGATTATCCCACCTTTCATCAGGGTCAGGAACTGTAGAAGGTAGAGGCAGTGGTTTTCTGCCTTGGACAAAAGGTGGTGGTGATGACTGTCAGCTCAAAAGGTGTTTTGCATCAAATATAGGAGGGGTTTGGGGAAAGAGAGGGGGGTAAAACAGACTGCTTTTGCTGTTATTAGAATTAGCTGATATTCAGCAGAGCAAAGAAAGGTGACAGGAGAGAGCAGAAGGGGGAAGAAGCCAGTCAAGGAGAAGAGAGCGTGCAGTCCTGGGCACAGATTCGCACGAAGAGACGTTGAATTATACTAATATATCACAAGGAGCTCTAGGTGAGTGGGCCCAGAAACATTGGATCCGTTGGAGGGGGGGGGGGGCAGATGCCTTCCCACAGAGCAGTGGCAGCAAACTTTTCTAACCAAGTTTTGTGAGAGCAGCTTCCCCCAGGGGGCTGAAAGTTAGCCGAGCGCCTCAGAGCAGGGTTGCTGCGCCGGGGAAGGGTGCGTTTGCATAAGTTGAGAGCAAAGGCAGGAGGCAGCTGTAAAGACCTGCACCAAGGGAAGGAAATGCCTGCTGCAATACAATCAGCAGGCACCCAAGGAGTGTTAAGACTTCAGGCTCTTCAATCTGGGGGTCTCCAGCTCTGTGGCCCTATATTAACTCAATAACTCATGGGCCAGTTCCAGTTTCCCCTTCTGGCAGCAGAAGCAAAGGGAAAGGGGAAAAAAAAAAATATCCCTGCCAGTTCGGATCTTTCTCGCTCAGTCCACGACAGATGGGGAGGCAATTCGCAGCCAGATTCCCCCTCTGGTAGCTCAAGGCGGGCACCACGCTTGCTCAGGGCATTGCAAATTGGAAAGCCAGTCCAGAATAAATAATGGAGCAAGTCATAGAAAAATACTGAGACTGCATAAAACCCCCCCGACATTCCTTGTCTCGGAGGGTATGGATTATTTAGAGATATAGAGGTAAGGGATTCCCTTGAGAGCAGGCTCTCTCTCATACCTTCTCTTTCACACACACGACAAACATTTCCGTGCTCCTTCGCTGACCAGTCACAGAATATAAGGTGCTCTGAGCTCTGACATGATTTATAAAAGCCTTTGAAGTCACCTCATTTTAGAGAACAAATCTGAGCATCGAGAAAGTTCTGGTGCTTTAAACTCCCAGGAATAAAAGCCAGTGGGTTTCTTTACCCGATCTCTGCTTTATAAGGTTTGTCTCCTTTCAGCCCCATTCATACAGCAAAACAAAGCTGCTCATTTCTGCCTGCCTTGTTCTCCTAACTGCCTTCGCTTCCTTGAGGATAGAAATATGTAAAATAGCAACTGCTCCAGAAAAATTAGGTGAGAAGTTTCTATTCTCCCCTGTCCTCTAGCACAAGAGTAATGAAGCCTTCTGTCAATTTTAGAGGTGGGAACCCCAAAGCTGGCAGAAGAAAAGCTATTTCATATGTGGTTTTGTTACACAGCAGAACTCTCTGCCATTTATTACTTCCCAGGGTAACATTTTAGTGAGATTTTTAAAAAGCACTGTATGTTTTTATGGTATCAGAAATACACTAATTATTTAAGAACGGCTGTACTGCTCCAGATTAAACATCTATCTAACCTAATATCCTGTTTCCTACGTGAGGGCATAAAAAAAAGACGTCCAAAGATGTCAGAACAGGGTGAGGAAAAAAAATATTTGTTTTACTAATAAAAATGCTGAAAAAGAAACTAAACATTGTGTTCCAGGATTTCAGCCAGCCCTGTCAAAGACAGGGACACGCCTGAATTGGAAAATGGGGTGGGAGGCATGACAGCATACTGCAGGGTTTGCACCCTTTCCTCTG
This sequence comes from Burhinus bistriatus, assembly GCA_013397275.1. NCBI lineage: Eukaryota > Metazoa > Chordata > Aves > Charadriiformes > Burhinidae > Burhinus > Burhinus bistriatus. The sequence continues at coordinate 481,682 of VYXH01011114.1, read as the reverse complement.
CAAGACTGGGCTCGCCAGTAATCACCAAGTAGGATGGACTGAGTAGCGCTCGGCTGTACCTCTGAACTCTGTCTCAAAAAAAACTCATCAGAAGTAAAATATAAAACCAGCAACCCCAGTCCTGCAGTCCTACAAATCCCAGTGTGACTGCAAAGAGGCAGGGAGGGGTAACCGCTGCTTTGCCAGAGCTCAGGAGATCTCAAAGCTCCTCTGCGTTACAGTAGGAATACGCTTGTTTTAGGACACATGCTGGCTATGCTCCCTTTGGGACTGTCTGCATTCTTTCACTTCATAGCTATCTGCACAAAGGTTTTTAAAATGTATGGAGTTTGTACAGGCACAAACGTGACGGCAGGTTTTTTCTATACTAGCAATTCCCTCTCCCGTTTTTACCCCTACTTTTCTCCCCTTTGCCTGTAGGGCTCTCAAATGGCAGCAAATTAAGTGAAATGCCATCAATAAAGATGAATGAAATCCCAGAGAAACACATGGCAGAATCTTTCCTTGCAAAAGCAAATAATACTTGCCTAAATTAAAAAGTAGCTGCATGGTTTTGTTTTTCAAATTGTGAATCTAGCTTAACTCAAGCCTATGGTTATATTTTATGATCTGTACCCAAGGTCAAAGCAGGTTTAATCCTGGTACCAAAATCCTACAGTTTTTGATGTACAAGTAGCAGAGATGGTACTGCTGTGGGCTGAATTGTCATGAAAGCAGGTCCCCTTATAAAATTTCAGCCATCTCCAAATTAAAAGCAAAAACAAACGAACAAAACCCAAAATATCCGCACCCCTCAGTAATCTGGCTGTGGGTCTGACCCAGAGCTGAACCATGGCAGCAGGTTGTGATTTTGCTCTGGAGAGACACAGATCAGCGTGGCGAACAGCTGGCACTGTGCCACCGCAGAATCTCAAGGGCAGACCTGTCGTGTCTCACTGATACAAATCTAACTACTGTACACGGGGCTGCCATGCAGAATCACACTCCCAAGCCCTCTCCGCTGCACATTCAGACCTGAGCGAGTCGTCTCACAAAATTCTTGTGCGTTATGCCAAAAGGATGGCCTATTTTCCTGCAGAGCTTTCCCCCTTACCCCAGAGGATGTGCAAGAACGAGCTAGGGAAACGGAAAGGAAAGCCAAATTCACAGGCAAAAGAGGTCTGGGGAGGGGGAAAAATGTTTCTTTTTTTAATACCTGCAGTATGGAGTCCCTATGACTTGCAACTGGCTTTGAATTGGCATCACCTACAAAGGTCGTTACAGGGTTATAAAGAAGTTTCCTCCCTCTTCTCCCCCAAAACACTGTTTTCTCTCGACTGTTTTCCTTTGTCACTAACTCCTTAGACTTTCACATTTATCCCTGTAACTGTACTACTTGCTCTATTTAATTCTAGGACGTGATGTATGTAGAACATACCATACAGAAACAAGCCAGATCTGGCTGCAGCTGAAATTCTGGACTACTTCAGGAGGTTAAAAAAAAGTAATAAAATTGAAACAGAAAAGCAACCTTTATGATTTATCATTTTTCTAGGATATGCAGTGTATCCCAGCCTAGTGAACATTGTACTTTCCGATATTCTTGCGGGGGGGGGGGGCATTGCATTTCTGTAGAGCATTACTAAGCGGGTTTGGGTTTTTTCCCTTAGTTTCTTTTTAATTGGAGTTGATTAATATGTGAAATAGTATTTTTCAAACTGATGAAAAAAGGTTACAAATTCTGAAGTGCTTGGACATTCTCTTTGCAAATGAAAATTATAATAATCAACTGAATTGGAGGTCCTTGTACAGACAGACAATCCAGGCTAAATAAGAGATTATAACATAAATTTTGTACTTTTGAAAGCGGGAACGTGAGGGCTTAGGTCTGCTCTTTTTCCATGGGAGTTCAGCAGATACCAGATTGGATTCTAAATCACACGGGAAGCTAAACGTAGCCTTATCCACTACGTTATTTATTTACAGCCACATGAGCAGATGCATAATGCTTAGATGCAACTGAAATGACATTTCTGTTGGGCAGACAGCTTGCAAACAAAGAAACTATGATGGGATCTTCCTCAGCATCCAGGGGGAAGCCCACATGAATACTAGTCGATATTTGCCCCACACCAGGAGAACCGCATGTGGGAAAGAAAAGCATTGTCCGGACAATGAGAACAGCAGGAGCAGGACTCTTGCTAATTTTAATAATTAAGCAATTGAAATTCCATCCCCAAATTCTGAGGGAGAGTCCATGTCAGTCACGATGCAAAGCCCTTTCCCTCTGGATTTAAGAAGAGAGCTGTTCTTGTGCTTAACATCTTGACACCAGGCATTACTTTAGAAAAGTAAATATATTCCCCACAATACATATAATAACCACTTTGGTTCACTTCACACCCATCAGTGCACACACAGAGGCACGCCTATACCCACCGGGACACAGATTTTGCAAGTCCCCATCAGGAAGTGGGGAAATCATTTGACTGAATGCATGTAGTTATACTAATTTTGATGCCAAAAGGGTACAAAATTTAGGAGTGTGATAAGACAGCAAGGGAATAGCCAGTTTGTATGTCCAATCACCAGTTCCCAGGTGTTTAGCAACACAGACTTCGAGCCCATGGATTCAAACGGGTCATAACCACCATGTTCTCTCAACTCCTAAATTTCATATATTCTTACTCTTTCTATACACCCAGTTTTTCCCCTTACTCAATAAAATAATAGAAGCTTAGCTAAAAGGATAACCCTGTCCTCGTGCCTCATCTCAGAATCTCTTTTTCAGAGAGGCTTAGGATAACTAAACCCAGAAATCAGAATGACAAATATCACAACCATGGAAACACAGCCCGAACATAACAAGTGATGCAGGACGCAAATAAATGCCACCAGAAGTATGACCAGGAGTGTCCTAGTGGATAGAGTAATTCACTGAAGGATGCACCATGGCACCCAGTGGAAACACTGGTAAGGAAGTACTTGGCTTCTGCAGGGGAAAAAAGCAATTTCGCAGTCACAACAAATTCAGAGAATTACCTCCTCAGGAATAGATACATTAAACGTGAGCTGGGGTGCTGGCGTGCTGGACAGCAAGCCTGTCCCGGCTACAACTCTGTCTATCCCTATTTTGAACAATGCAGTTGCTTTGCACAGCAGGTCATCTACCCCATAACAGTTACTTCAGCCTTCATGCTGGATTAACAGGCATTTCACAACAGCTGAGCCTGCAAAAGATGCCCTAGAGGAGATATGTTGCTGTACAATACATCCACATCTTACTCAATCACGGGTTCCCTGTACCCTCAGGTACTCACACAGATGTCAGCACGTTCTGTAAGACGGTGACTCCGCCATGAGTAATGGCCTCTACCACAGGCACAGCCTTATGGAAAAGCTCTTCAGTGGTTCATTTAAGCTGTGCCTAGTGGCCTCCATGAGAGACTAACGGTACAAGCTGCCTGAGCGCAATATCTCAGTGCTACTGTGGTCATATTGCCTATACTCTTTTTCCTATCCGTGTGTTGAGATGCATCCTCCCTTCAAATTCAGCACTATTCTGGGCAAAAATGACACTAGCAGTATCAGTATTAATGTATTAAATATGTTATTTATGGACCAAGGCATAAGAGAAGATATTTTATACGGGACCACACACATTTCTAGCGATCCCGGGCCGCAAGTATACACCCACCGTCATCCTTTGCCTTGTTACAGTCACCAGTGAGATGTCTGGGAAGCAACCTCTCCTCCAAAAAGGATAAGTTATTAGCAAGGAAGGACAGCACACAAGGAGGGATAACTCCTGTGCCCAGATATCCCAGATCAGTGTTATACCTACTCCTTCTCTCCTGCAGGCCATGTATGTTTGAAAGCAGCAGTAGACAATACAGAATCTTTGCTTAGTTTACCCATTTTGCCTGTGATTTACCCCAGCTTCTTCATCATGTACAGGTAATCTGGTCTCCATGTCACTCAATTTCTATGTGACATTTTACTTTGAAATATCTATGGAATTATGAAAATAAACTCAGTCTCAAATGATAATCTAGCATTAATTTTTTTTTGAAGAAAAAAATCCTCAAATTTGTTCCTAAATGTATTTAAATCTTACCAGTGAACATGATGCTGGTTATTAAAAAGTAATTCTGGAGAAATTAGCTTGCAGCTACAAAATTAATATAATTCATTTATTATTTGCAGCCACAAATCAAAATGCTGTTAACACTGCTGCATGCAATTTAATATGCACAGTAAGTTTCCATATGGTTTCAATTTTAGGTTCCCTGGTCACTACAGAGGCTCATTTGCAGAATGGTCTATAGGCATGTGAAGTCAGCTTGTGCTTACTGGCAGAAAAGCTGTTCTAGATGGTTCCTACATAGGCACAACAGTCCAAACAGGTCCAAAACCACTAACACCATCTGGTATCCTACATAAGACTGATGAATATCTACATGCATTCATAGAACCACAAATATAACCAGTGTTTATAAAAGAGGCATCCATAGCCAGACTGCTATTACCACCTCAGCCTCCTGACCGTGAAGGTACATTTTTTAAAAGCACTGAGCATCCAAGACCTCTTTTGGAGCCAACAGGACCAAAAGATAACAACAAGATGATACAACATCAGCATTGACTGCAGAGCTTAGAAACAACCAAAGAGCCTAAATTTTGACAGTGACGTATAGATTAGCTGTTGGTGACGTACTGCTGAGTTTCTGCATAATGTACCTGGAGTTGTGCATACACTGTGACTAGTTTGAACAGATCAACTACACAAAGGCAGTATGTTGCACATACATTTCATTTTCAGTTGGCTTGTTGCAGAACCTTATCGCGTCTGAATGAGTGACAATGCTTGTTCAAAGTTCTCTCTCTCTTACCTTCTTCAGGGTCTAAGCCCACACCAAATTCCAGCAGTACCAGGTTCATCATTGCCTAACAAAGCCCACCAAAGAGTGATTACAGTGGATTTATACCCCTGGATTCAAGTCTGATTGATCAATTGCCCGACTGAGAACAAGAGTGATAAACTGAGCCCTTTCCAAATAAGAGCAGGGCACGAACGCCAGCATCCCACGCCACAGCTCTAGTCACTACGCTGCAAGCCCACACAGGTCACAGTAATACTCATTCCATACCTCTTCCCCCTCCTCCAAAAAATCCACCCAATGAAGTCTTTCTCATAACCAAAGCAAGATATTTCAAAGCACTTTTGCTTTGTTGGAAGTTTTCTGACCAGCTTTGCTAATAAAATTGTCGGAGATTCCCAGCGTGCTTTCTCTGTTGCTTCAAACATGCAACTGGCATCAGCTGTGGCATAGCGGTCAGCACCAGGTCAACAGCAAATAAGGCCAAAATCATAGACACAGAATTATCTTTTTTTTCATTAGCAGCACTTGCGATTGAACCCTTGCCACTTGTCCGATAAGTCGGCAGCTGGTTTGGTTCAGCACTGTTCAGCTGTGCCTGGGTTCCCCTTACATCTGGGAAACCACATCAGGCACCTCCCCAGTCATATCCAAACTCAGAATAAGAAGGCACGGGGCTGGGGCAAAAAAAGAGCCTTTCACACCCTGAGACCACAGCACATGAAGTAACAGCCTGAAAGCACCTAACAAAGACATGAACGCCACCCAGGACTAGGAGGTGAGGCTTACCACGTACCCAATGGGCTAGTCAAAAAGAATGAGAAGGGGGGGTGTCTTGGTGACTGTTACTTATCAGAGACACCTTTGAGGCATCGTTAGCTGTTGGTTGTTCAGTGTGGTTGATGTCAACACAGACCCTCACCTGGAAAACATCTTTGCCAGATCTCTCCTGGGCAGCAAAGGTATCAGCATGCCATTGCAGTCCAGCTAACCACAGATGGGGAAAGCCATCAGAGATCAAAGCACTAACGATGCTGAAGCCCTGATTCTGAAGAGGTTCAGCGAAACAAGTCTCTGATCTAAGCTATTCTAGGATTTCAGGTTATTTTGACTAATTTCTAACTGACACTTTTGGGACAACCCCAGGCTAAATTACTGTGAAAGAAGGGAGACAGATGGAGGAAAGAACAATAGAAGCAGGCAGCCTATTATAACTTAAGTCCTACTCTTTCTAGCACTCCTGATATCAATAAGTCCTGTCCACCAGAAGGGCATCGCTATGGAAAGCAGGTTCACAGAAATATTTCACTGCATTTACACAATGATTTCCTGAGATGGGAGGGAGTGGGGGAGCTGCCTTCTTTATTTTAGTACTGTCAACTGTTAGTACAGAGAGTCTCTCTCTGGTGTGTTATGTTCTCGTGAGCTGGCAGACCTGTTGGGAATATAATGAGGTCTGTGCATGCACCTCCTGGTGTGATGTTTAAAAAACTCCATTTCTAACAACTTATTCCTCAGATGCTCTCCTGATTTTCTTGAGGCGTAAGGACCAGTTGACTATGCAAATGAAAGAAGAGAACGTAGGAAATGAGTTAGACACAAAGGGAGTTGCTGGCAAATGCCATTGCTTCCTCGGGGCATAATGGTAAGAGACAGCTGCTACTGCCAGCCCAGAAGCGGTAGCTGAGGGGGTTAGCACAGCTCCGTTGAAAATCTTTAGTCTGATGAATAACTAGGCAGAGGCTGCCTATGCCTATGAGGCAGGACCCCCCAAACCAAGGTCTTTGATTCTTGCTCGGCTCTTCCCCATTATCATCCACTGTAAATGCACGCAGGAGCAATATCAGATGATTTTGGTAGCAGTTTGCAAGTTTATTGCCTGAAACTCCTTTGTAACAGGGAGGGGCAAGAGAGGAAATTGACTGCGATTATGTGAGAAGCAGTGTCTGTCGCAACTTCTAAAGCTGTTACTGTAAGAATATGATGACCATTTTTGCAGCAAGATGTTAAGTTTCTGGATCAAATATTTTGAAATATGAACAACCTCCATGACTGTAGAATAAATCATTCCACAAATGTTTGATCACTGTACACAATACTATGGTTTTATTTTTAATTTTCGTTATGGAGCGATTCCCTCAAGTAATTATCACAGCAATCGTAACTCTGATACATGTATTTTGTCATTCTGCCCAATAAATGGTAGCAGAGTACTGTAACTGATGTGCATACATAAATATTTTAGGACTCTGTGCTTCTTAAATTGTTTGGAAATACTTACGGTAACCAGTAAATACTGATACTTTTCTTTCGCCTCCAAAAGAATCTGTCACTTGAAGAACTGGCACGATGCTTTGAGTACCACTTTATGGAAAAAATAACACAAATGTTTATTGGTAGTATTAAAGGAAATGCTTGGTGTTTTTTAGCTCTGAGCAGAATAGCTGTCTGGAGTGCCACATGTTATGATCACCACACAAAGACAGAATAAAAATCCTTCCACAGGGGAACACCTTCATTTCAAACAAGGGAGAAACCAAACCCCTTAATATTAAATGATTAAAAAGCATACCATATTTAAAAAAAATAGACACTTGTGCACTTCTCCTGGGAGGATAGGGGCACCTAATACCTTCCAAAACACCCAAAGAGAATAAGTGGTAAGCAAAAAGCCCATTTCCTGATTCTTCTGCTCCTCCTTCAGCACTTCCCAGGAATTGTGATAAATCTCAGCTGACGTTACGCATGCTCACCACAGAAGGCTAGGTCCCTATCTCAAGATTCTGCCTCATTTGTACCAGCATAACCCCTTTAAATACATCATATTTACTCAGGTATTAATGAGGACAAGCATGAAAACTTTTCATTAAACTCAGCCAAAGTTTAACATACTCCACAATTCTACCCAACAGCAAAATAGAAACGTCCTGCTCTTACAACATTCTTCCTTTTATTTTTTCCTCCCTCTCTTCTCTCCCCCAAAGCATTTCACAGTTGTGAGTTGGCACCATTACTACTGCTATATGCATGAGAAAACCAAGATGAAATGGTTGCCCAAAGAAGTCATGAAGTGAGCAGAAGCCTGACAACCTACCTCCTGAACTGAGCTGAACCCAGATTCCTTCAATCAGATTTCAGACATATGACTGAGCTACCTTGGCTTAATGGCTGCCATGCATCAGCTGAGCCCCAGTGAAAATAGTTTAAATTAGCGTGTGCTACCCTACATTTGCAACAGCTCAGCTGCTACACAGGAACTCATTAAGCTATGGTAACTTGCTCGAGTGTCTGAGACCTCAATCTGATGCTTTACCCAGTGGCCCACATAACTGCCCGGCTCATGCTCTCTGCCTCCATGCCAATAAACATCCTGAGCCCATCTTTCACAAACTAAGGACGTGCCCAAGAAAATAAGCTCAGTCCAATTTTCCAGTGAGATGCTTCAGAAGAAGATTTGTTCAGATAAGGAGAGAGCCCTCAAGGACGCTTTCATTTCTTCTCTCCCTGACCTAGATCTGGACAGAGCTCTCCACAATTCAAATAAACTTTATGGACGGTACTAGGATTATCTTCATGTCCTGTCTTTATCTTCTGTTTCATATACAATGTTTTCTTCTTCAGCCCACCAACAAGGATTACGCTATTCATTCTTCTTACCTTAACTACTGTAATTTCTTCTCCTTATGATCTCCTCAAGACCTGCTTCTCCAGAACACTTCAAGCAACTGCTTTTTCCTAGAGGAGAAAAGAAAAAAAAATACTTTTTTTTTTAAAATCAGCTATATAATCCTATTTTCATTAAACTCTACTGACTCCTCTTTCATTTAAAAATCAAGTTCCAAACTGTCTCTATCTGTCTCTCTTCCTCTCTAAAGCATCTGTTCATCTATTGTGTACCAGAAATGTAGTGCAGGAAACTTCGCTTCAGCTGGTGCCATGTGAAAGCACATCCTGATCCTTGAGCCATATCCCTCTTTTTGGAAAGAAAGTTCCTATTTATTCTTGCTTGCTTTCTTAATCTTTCTTTTGGGGTATTATAAATGTATCATTTAACTCTATTAAACATTTTAGGATTCAGATCACATTAAAATGTTATGCAAAATTAAGTTATATTTTATTGTCTTGCATGGATTTTTTGTTATTTTGCAACCTGTAATATCTACCAAGAGAAATATCTGTGAGGATAATTAAATTTTATTTAATACAGAGCAAAAGTGAATATCCCTATATTCCTGATCCAGTGTAGCTCAGCATCTCAAGTTTTGTAAGTCACTAGTTTAAACCCTGGGGCAAGTGTTATCTCACTATTGTGTCTACAGGTAAGCAAAATTGGATTGAGCCAAGAAGTTCTGGGCACCTATAAAATTGCCATGATAAGATTTGTGATTTTGTATGAAAAAGCAAGTCAACTTATACAACCACAAAATCATATCTTGGAGGGGGTAAATGGAGGGAGAGCACCTTACTCTCTGATGCCGCAAACTTACCAAAGCAGCTCAAGAAAGAGAAGGCTAGTCTTCCCCTGTCTGACGATTATATTATCATAGCAATTTCAATAGGTGAATATGGTTTCAGCTTTGTGTTGTAGCACAAAAGCATTGATTATCTGTGAGTTACTCCTGAACATACTACGATGCTTTCCCTAGACTTGTGATTCCTGAGCTCATGGGCAGCCAAGGTCAGTCTTAGCTTTAGGAGTACCTCCTCGGGCTGATGGCTGGGCTGTGCTAGCACAAGGTCTGCTAAGAAGTGCAATTTCCTGGCTGAGGGAAGAAGTAGGAAAGTGAGGATTGCTGTAGTTGGGCTGAGACCTTGCTGCTTGCTCAGCCCAGCCCCACCAGCTGTGAAATAACGGGACCCTAAAGGAACCATTGCCATTGCCATTCACTTGTTCTCTCAGCTCTCTGAGGGGATGTCTCTGATGATTACTTCTAGCAATGAGCCAAAGTCATGGATTTAAGGGTCAGCCTGTCCATTATGGCATCGTGCAATCTCTCTGCTGTCCTACAGGAGAGCCAGGAGACAGCTGTCAACAGTCTCAAACTGGGCAACAACGGTCAGGAAAGGGCTGGCCTCAGGCTTGCTTGATATAGACTCCAAATGGCCTTCCCTGGTGGCTATTTGTTCAGATCATTGGCAGGTTTTAAAGCTGTGTATTCACAGCAAAACCTCTGGGAAAAGACAATGAAAATTTTGTTCTTTGGTATCTCCATGAGGGAATCCATACTTTAGCTCAATCAGTAGCTACTGGAGTGATGGAGGAAATGAGATGCGAATCCGTTTCAGTGAGGGGAAAAGGGTATCTGTCCCCAAGTGCTTATGTCTAGATTCCATGCCAGAAGCAGAAAAGCAAACAAATGAAAACGAACATGTTTTATAAAAAAAAAAGGCAAGTAGGGAATGTTCCCTGAAACTAGGAAGAATAGAATAGCTCAGCATAGTAAAAAATTGCTGGAGACAAAACCAAGTGCATCCTATTGCATTTTCCCAGAGCTAGGAAGAAAGTAACTAGTTCATAAATTCCATCAGGAGCTTGGGGATTTTTGATGTAATGAGTTTTACAGTTTCAGAGGAGACTGCTTTGCTAATAATTATGTAACAGTAATTAAATCTGAAAAAGGCTGTACTCTAACTATGTTGATTTATTGCAGCTCCAACAAAGTACTCCTAGAGTGTGCTTTGGAGCGTGCACCTCCTCCCTCCAGTTTTCTTTAAATTCTCACAGAGCACTGGGTCACAGATGGTCTGAGATGCGATATTTTCCCTATTAAATTCCTAATAATCTTTTTCCGAGGCTGAGTCATGGAAGCCTGGGGATTTCTCATTTTAATTAGAAGGTTTAAGGAGCTAACTCTGTTTGAAATTTCCTCCTAGGAGATATGGGTGCAGGTGATCCCATTCAGAAGAATGACACAATATCAAGGCCAACATCTCATTTCCATATTAGATTACAGCTAGTTTGGCATAACTCCTGATCTGGATGCTGATGATGTGCCGCCTGAGCAGGAGGCACGAACTTTTACCATTTGAAAACAGGATTATTTTAGGATTATGTCTGAAGATATTTTAGGTTCTAGCTGGATTTTTCCTAGCCTACCACAACACTCCATCACCCTGTGTAGAAACCATTTAGAAATGTGAATTATTTATTAGTCTGATTGAAGCAATAAGTCTATATCATTTGGAAAGCAGTGCTGTTAAGGATGCTCATACAAAGAGATTTACCATATTGTCCAAAGGGCTGATCCTCATGGTATTTAAGATATTAGTGTTTCAGATGGATTTTGCCTGCAAATATTACAAGCTATATAAACAGAGCATTCACCCAGCAAAACGTTTTATATACAGCTTTAGCATTTGCAGTACGCGAAGAGCAATGTCCCACCCCTGCCATCCAAAGGAGGTTATTCTTAGGCGCTCATAGCTGAGTTTGATCATTTGTAAGAATGCCTGTTGTTTAAGAGTTAGTCTGGTGTACTATTCACATGTCCCTTGATAGTCTATTGTGAAAAAAACCCTGCTTCTTAGAAGACAGCTGTTGAAGTTTCATCAGCCTACACTGTACAGCCAATTCCTGTGCTTTAGGAAAATAATGAGCATCCCTTATTCTTCCAGCATGGTATGCAGTTGTCAAGAAGTCAGATGAGACATTATTTGCCTTTTATAACACTAGGTAGCTTCTCAGTTTTTGAAAGACAGAAGTGACTGTATTTTAGGAAAATAAAAAATTTCACCCACTCTAAGCTGCACCACTTAAATATGCTAAAAATAAGATTTTTATTGGAAGTAGTACTGCAGCACATAGACTTGGCTGTGAATAGAAGAAATAACCTTTTCCACACTAAATCCTGCCAGTTGTGCTGTCTCCATGAATGGGTTTTGATGAGCCTGAAGTTTTAACTTTGTTAAACATTTTAAAAATACTCTGCGTGTAATTGTTCAAAAGCTTAAGATGTCATAAATTGTTTAAAAGGTTTAATTTCTATATATAATCCATCCATTTGTATATGCAGTTTTTGTGCCCTTTGTTCCCAAAATGCTGTAAAGATTTGAGATTTAATTTAATGGCAGATATTTCTCTTATGCATCACTGAAACAAAAAACCCAAAGACAGAGAATAGTGCTTTAGATTGTTTTCCAAAGATCAAATCCATCCTTACTGTCATATCACAGTCTGCAAATGCCCCACAAATAAGGTTACTCTCAGTAAAGTAAGTGCTACGCCACTTGAGAAAGAGGAAGAAGCCGTACTTGTAATGAATAAGAAAAGCCAAACCTTGCCTGGGATATTGCAAGAAAGAAGAACTGGACCCAGCCCTGGATTGCATGTAATATTTTGGGTACGAAACATCAATGTGTGAACTGCAAATCCAGCCATTCTTCTGAATGCCCATGAGCCCAGCTGATGATGTGAGAATTGGCTGGATTTGGCTGCTGGCTTCACAATGCCTTTTGTGAAGCCCAGGAAGGAGGTAGCTAGTGGTAGCTGCCTTGCTAAGCCGCTTGCCTGGAAGCAGGTTGGCCTCTGTGCTGTATGCTTATAATACCTTTTCTTGTAATGAGAAGGAAAGTACACCCAGTGCTGTAATTGCATGGAAAATCCACTTGTGTTAATTTCCCCAAAACTGATGTAGGGAAAAGCAAGTACCACTTTTCAGGCCCCGTTCAACTAATGGTTGAGATGCAAAATGAACTCCTCAGTGGAGGGTCAGCAGAAAGCATGGACAACAACAGCTTTTTCCGAAGCTATCGGGCTTCCAGCTCTGCTTTCCCCCTTGAAGGCCCAAAACACAAGAACACAAGGAAAAGTAGATTCAAAATACTCTGTAAAGCAAAGAGTTAAAGTGGCAGATGAAATCAGGTTCTGTAATGAGTTAAAGGGAAAATGTCTCCGAGTTCTGATTAATGACCAGGGACACCTAGAGCTGCTTTGCCTGTCTCAGCAGTACATGACTGGTGCAGCAGGGTAATGTCTAATAACTAATCTTTGACACTAGAATTAAGTCATTTTGCAAGAAAGCAGGTCATTAGAAGCTAAATTGAATTATAAGTAATACTATCTCTATGGAGGATTGTAAATTAATTGGTTTTTAACAATAACATTTCTGTATTTTATTAAAGCAGTGTAAGAATTCAGCGAAGAAAAGAATGTAGCAGATAAACAGGGCAGGTGTTGATGATGCAAATGAAATAGATGACAGATGGTTAGTAGCACGATCACTCACTGTGTGTGTATAATGGATAGAGGTAATCAAATTCCTTTGTGAATTGGTGACTTTCTTTACATCAAGAACTTTAACTGTGCCGTGCTTATACAGCTTCTCCTTAAAAATTAACTCCACTCCTTGTCATTATCTGGAGGTGCAGGACACTCGTATTTGCATATTGTCACAAACAAAAGCCAGGCATGCAAATAAAACCCCACCTGGGCAACCAGCTACATTTCAAAGTGGTTGTGGGACTCTGAAGAAGCCTCTGCCATCAAAGAGTAGCCCACCCCTCCCAGAGCAGCCCAAGTGTCCCTTAGTGTAATGGTCTCTCTCCAGCCCTGTGGAGGAACTGCTAGGTTGAATATGACCCCATGACACGGGTGCTGCCCCCCAAACCCCAGTTCATGGTTCTATCTCGGAGGGAAGAGACAAGTTAACACCGCAGCAGAACAACACCGCTGTTGGTTGCTGATGGGTGCGAAGCTCGGCTCAGTCCATGACCGGTGTACTGATTTTTGAGAGAGATTTATTTCATGGCACCCCACAGCTATGCCTGATGATTTGACATAGACTGCAAGAGAAAATCACCAGGCTTTAGATGCAGAGATACCACATCATTATGTATCCACCACACACACATGCAAACACACCCAGGGAAAAAGCAGAGAATGCTTGAGCCAGCACTTACTTTACAGAAGGCTGTCCTTGTTCTGAGCCAAAAAAAATGAGCAAAAATAATTGATCAAGGACTGCAGACACCGTATCAGGAGCCAATCTATTAGCAGCGCAGTTTCCAGGACGAGTACAGAATGGGCTGCTGACAGGGTAGATGGGAAATATTATCTACACATGGCGCTTTCTTAACAATCTGCATTTCATCAAAACAAAGCCATGCCTTTTCCGTGGAAGTACTCTGCACACAGCAATGTTGGGAGAACCCGTGCAAGATATTTCTAGGATCGCTGGCGAGACCAAGTTGACACTGCCTCAAGTCCTCACTCTTATGATTACAAGCATAGCATCACTGCACCAAGGCAGCTTCTATCTCTTGGTATATGTTGTGGTGTTGTCAGGGTGCCCTGAGGGTGGCATAAGGGGGCAATGGTCTTGTTCTCGTGGTCTAGCAAAGTATTCCTGTGAGGATCTGTTCTGCTGAAGCACCTGCATTGCTCACCCCTTCCTCACCCTCAAGGAGCAGGAGTCGTGCCTGCAGGGGGAGAAAAGGGTGGCAGGATCCTCTGCATCCTCCCTCCACCACCACTAGTTCTACTAAACAGCCAAAACCTCTCCTAAACTCTGAAACTGCTTGGCAGAAGGCTTCGTTTGCTCTAAGGCTAGAATAGTTTCAGGGCCACAATGTCAGCTGCTTGTACCCTCCTCTGTCACCAGAAGCCTGAGCCTGGACAAATGCAGATCACTCACCATGCTTATGGAGAGCGTCACAATATAATGAGTTTTGTCCAAGTGCTAAAATCTTTTGGTGATGGGTGTCCCACTGCAGACACACAACTGTGTGTGATTGCATTGGCAACCCGGACAATATATTTGATAATTTGCTTAAAGTATGCGATATCTGTTACATTTTACTGAGGCATGTAACTTTTTCACATTTTGAATATATGTTCTTGAAACCTTGAGTGTGGAAAATGAAAAATTAAATTAACTAACAAAGTATCATGGAACGGATTTTTTTTTTTTTTATTTTAGCTCTTTGTAGTAGGAACATACTTATTCAGGTTTTCTTACCAGCAGTACCCTATGTGAAATCATGGAAAATAACCCATGCAACTGCATTTGTTTATGAGTCAACATGGAAAATTGAAACAGCCACCTTTCAATAGAAACAAATACACTTTCTTTGGCTGTTAAGAAAGTCATTGCAGCATCAAGAAAAAAAATGAACATGGTGCACAGTAAATACTGTGCTTGAAGATAAATGTCAGAATTCTAGAAAGCTTCTGTGGTGAGAGTACAGATATATAGGGATGCTAAAGTAAGTTTACTATAATTTATATTAGGGAATCAAAATACTTCTCTATGTTAGATGACAGAGCAGATATTAAATACCTTTTGTAATATACCAAGAACACAGTTCTTGACACTGTTTTGGAGCAGAATACTTCCCTCCCTCCCCCCCCCGCCCCGAGAAAACCCTACCTCTACTCCCTATTAAAATGAAATTGTAGCTGGTTGCAGTATCAGAACAGGGCAGATGCATGCACAGTCCAGAGATTACCATATGCAACAAAAGACTGAAACTACATTCAAGACCCCTTGATGTTTCAGTTTATTCATGCTGTATTTCTGTTTTATGATTCTTTAATATTATACAACCATTATTTTGGTTTATTCATGTCGATACTTATGACTGACACCTGCAAACAATTTAACGAAGTTATTAGGGAATTTTGTTATTTTTCCTATGGGAAAAATGCATATTCACAAAGGAAAGAATATGCGATGATATTATTTATTTTGGGGAAAGCAAAACAGAGAACCTTCATGTTGTTAAAGAAACTATGCATAAATCCTTCAATATAATAAGTATTTGGAATAAAGAGAATAATTGTTACTGAACTAAAAAAAGCCATTTATAAAATGTTTTATTGCTGCCTTTAAATTATATCTGCTTAGGCATCAAATCTTTGTTGTTGCTATTGTTGCTTCTGCTCCTTGCCTGCCCTGCAGAGACAAAACAGCAAAGAATGAGTTTGGTTATTTCTTTTTAGGAAGCAGCATCGACAACTAATTTCAAAATACATGGGTAGTGGGTTAACCCTAACTTTGTGTTAAGTCTAACCTTGAATAAGAAACTGTAGCAGAGGAAAATATGACTTGTTGCATTTTTGCCACTGGCGGTGGCTAACAACTAGAGAAGAAGGTGTATTTGGACTCTTGGACGGCAGGCTGAGCTTACAAGATTATTTCTTATTAAAAAAAAAAGTTTTAGTATAATGTATACAATACAGAAAGCTAGCAAGGAACAAAACTGCCTGCAGGAAAAATGCACACATTATTTTTATGATCAAGTTTCTGAGCTGAAGAATACTTTAAAATGAATGAGGTTAGATCCCATATACGTATATATGCGGTATTTAACCATCTTGTGCTTCACCTGTTCTTCACAGGCAAATACGAAGAAAGGTACCAAAACAGATAAATATTGTGAATGACTAGGGGTTTCTACATGTCTGTTAAAAAACGAACAAAAGTTGTAAAACCAGGGCCAGGTGTAAACTCCAAGCTAAGGTCCTAGCTCATCAGAAGCCAAGCAAATAAAGCATTTGACTATTGCATATGTCAAAATAGCATTTTACCACCACTATTTTGACAAACTACTGTGTGGTCATTTTATACAGATGAGAGACCTTAGAATCATTTCCCACGAGAGTAAGAGTCTTCTCCTGTGCGGCCTGGAACTGTCTCCATGCTGGTCAGAAGCTCCTTTAGGAGGTCACACGGTTAGCTCTGCATCATCCAGGGTTCACAGTTCTGCCTTGGCACTTAAACTCGCTGAAATATGTGAAGAATTATGTGCTTAACAGGAATAAGAATTTGAATATTCATTGATTTTAGCTGGTCCCCCCTCCCCCCCACCTCCTCTAGGGTCATTTTGACAAAGAGTTACAGATTCCCAAAAGCTGACGACATACTGCAGGAGACCTCAGTTGTGCATTCATATGTATTTTAGCAACTATAGTAGTTTCTCAACTCTATTCCCATACTTCTTTGAGACCACCACAGAAAACCTGTATTGATTAATATGTTACATCTCACTCACTGCCCTAGGGCAGGTATTGGGGAAGGGAGGAAATATATCCTAGCTAGTTAAACTAAAATAAGATAGACC
This sequence comes from Burhinus bistriatus, assembly GCA_013397275.1. Lineage (NCBI taxonomy): Eukaryota > Metazoa > Chordata > Aves > Charadriiformes > Burhinidae > Burhinus > Burhinus bistriatus. Next base: position 464,763 of record VYXH01011114.1, on the reverse strand, counting down.
TTAGGTGAGTAACCCCTAACTATTCCTGCATATGTTGTGATAAGTGGGTCTTTGGAAGAATAGCAGAAATGCCAGATTAGCTTTTTGGAATGCAGATCTCCTCTGGAATTACTGCTGGTGGAAAGCTGAAATACCGAGGGAAGTTGACGAGGAGAAGAAATACATTTAGAGTATTTTTGTTTCTTAACTTTCCAATATTCCTGCTACCAAAGAGGATCTAAAGAAATAGTGTGATCATCAGTTGCTTATTCATCAAAAACCTCACTCTGTGGGGAGGTGGGAAAAGGCGAAAACACAGAAGAAATAACAGCAAAGATACCTTTCATTTCACTGATTTGAGGAATCCAAAATATCAAAAGAATTTCTGTTTCTTTATAAATTACATAGGCTTTTTCTTTGAGCTACTTTGGAAGACCCAAGAGCTCTCTGGGGTTAACTGTCTGCATTCAGAGAACTGGATGCATCCTTATTCAGTAACAAACCACAGGGTAACTTTCATTTACACTGTGCAGCAGTTGCAAGGATGAGTAATTCTGCATCACTTCTCTAGTGTGCTCTCTTCAATGGCAACTAAGCATCCCTGAGGTGCAAAAGCACTAAATTAACACTTTTCCACATTGTCCCCTGCTATGTCCTATGAACTGGCCCTTGCACCATCATATTGGTCTTAGTCTTCTCATTAGTGGTAGGGAGGAGCTAGTTGTGCTTTAAGATGGGAACAGCAAAAACATACTGTGTCAAAGGCTTGTTCAGAGAGTTTTTGGCTGCCCGTGAACTTCAGATGAAGGAGACTGAAGGCATTTGCCTGTGGACTGAGAGGGTGCCAGCCACAGAGCAAGAGCTGGACACTGGGAGGCAAAATGAGAATGGAGGAAACTGAACAGAAAGAGCCTTTCAAGCAGGCTCTTGGGGTCTCCTAAAACAGATACCAGATTTTTTGAAACAATTCTAAAATTTCTAAGCAGCATTTACTTTGTAAAGCTGTTACTGAGAAGTAAGTGTCTTTTCATTTTAGATTTTTTTTCTACTCAGAAAGCATATAGTTTCTGTTATGTTAACCTAATTTTGTGGCTGTTACATTACATACACTAGACAATGAACTTTCCATGTTTGTCAAACTGAAATATTGGAATAGGAATCCAATATTGAACAGCTGTCTTGTAAGGATCAAACGTTACCTCTTCTATTAGGGTCAAAAGACTCGACAGCTGCCTTAAAACTGCTGAGGGATTTCAGACAGAAAGCAGCATTCGCTGCAGTCCATGGAGCTTCCCCGGAATTTCGCTGGGCAAGGACAGAAAGAAATTACTACCACAGCCTTCAGGGAAAGCAAATCACCAAGAAAAGAGAAGTGTTACAGTCAAGGAGTCCTTCCTTCCCACAGAGACCAAAAAAACCCCTCTCCATAGACATGTGAGAGGCTTTAATGAGAAAATGAAAATCAAAGATATGGAAAAATGGGTGCAAAAGATTTGTCATGAGCTAGACCTAAACCATTTCCAGAAAAAATTGGTAGTCAGAATAGCCAGCTGAAAAGATTGTGTCTGCCTGTCAATTACCATGTGGTACCAAAGGTGAAGTTAGAGCTGCGCAAGCCATAGGAAGGCTCATTTGTTCCTGAGAAAAATCTGCAACCAAAATTAGCAGTAGACAGCACAATCCAATGATATGAGATGCATATGTGATCCATGATGTCCATAATGCAGTCACTCAAATATCTGATGGAAGGATTTTGAGTTGCTTTCACAGGAGCTTGACTGTTGCGGAGGAGGCAGTCGAAAGGAGAGATGGCATAGCTATTGCCGTAGGGAATTGCACAGGAGATAGGATGGAGAAGGTGTTGCAGGAAAGACCCAGACAGCAGCTGGGCAAGAGACACATGATAAGCCCGAGGACAAAAAAAAGCATCTGCACTGAAGCACAATCATAAGCATTTCAGCCTCTGCACTTGTTGATAATGAATAAGGGGAAGTTGCAAGACACTTGCGCTGTTCCGAAATGACTCGAAGCTAAGCAGCTCATTACAGGCTTTATTTGAGGAGCAGCTGGTCAGCCCAGGGAAACGCAAGCCTTCATGTAATACAGCCACTAGGTCCAATGCGCTCATGGCAGAGTCTCACAAGGGGCCATTCCCCGCAACTTTTTCCTTGTCAAACTTAAAAATTAACACTGATTGATCCGCAATGCACATCTGCAGTTGCTTATCAGCAACCTGCTGACTCAAGTGGAAACATTCAGTTGCAGTGGCCCATGGACCTCCACATCCACATGTGACTTTTGGGAGGCAGCAACAAGAAGTGCTCAATCTACCTTCCGGCCCTGGGGCTCAGCTCTCACAGGCATCTCTGCTTCAGCTTAGTCTCAGGGTCTCTTGATAGAAACAACCGATAAGGTGCCTTCACTGCTCTGGCATTTTGAGGAGCTGCCACGAGTTTTTCTACAGGATACCCACAGTTGATGGGAATGGAAGCTTCATGCAGCTGGAGGGTTATCTCATATGCTTTCCCTGTCATCTGCAGCTACGGGTTCCTGGTGTAAATGCACACAACATCGCTCCTTGGAGAAATGGCAATACCCAGGTGGTCAAATCATACCAAGCATCTGTTTTTCTGATCTTTATTCTTTCCATATCTCTACATCTCCACCGAGCCTGACATCAGTGTTTAACCACGCAGACACTGTGCTCTGCAGCCACCAGTTGAACAAAATGTCAGCAGGTGACGACTCATGCTTCATTGGTGCTGCTCTATAATTTAATAGCAGCATAAACAAATTAGGTCTGCCTCCACTGTCTTTTTTTTAAGAGAGGTGATATTATTTTAATGCTGTTTTCCAGCAACCTCCTTGCCAGTGGTTAAGGGAGAGTAGCAGTTACTGGTAAAAATTTGTTCTTGAAATGAAGAAATGGCTCACGCTTGTGATAATTAAGTTGTGGAAGTTACCATGCCAGATATAAAACATATAAAGAATAGATTCAATATGAACAAATATCTAGCTATGAGATAGTCTAGTAAGAACATCTTGGGAAAGAGAGAATATCAGATTAGGAGCAATACCCTGGTTTCCCCTTCTAACTTAGATAAATATATGACTACTTTGTTCCATGCAGATGTACATCTACTTTGTTTTCCCCTCCTCCTATCACTAAGTTCAGCACTTTTTCTTAAATTAGGCTATATTTCTGGCCTCATCAACAACTTCCAACATTTACTTTTTGTTAGGTCAGTACAAAAGATCTGTTATGTAATTGACATCTTTCAATTTCTAAGTAACCTTCATATACCACTCAAGAAAGATGAAAGTCACCTTCCCAGTACCTTTAAGCAAAACTCCATTTTGTACTGAGACATTTTTGAAACTAGTAAGAGGAGCAGGGGACATGTTGTTATACCCAGTACGTTTTAATAGTGTTACTTGCTTTTGCTGGGTCTCCTCCCAATGCTGGCCAACTGCAACCCATGTGGCAACAAAGACCAGAGTTTTTACTGGAAAATATTTAAATAGTTTCTCTTGGACTTTGCTTCATCACTTTCTTTTCAAATGCTGAATATGGCATATCCACAGCCACTAAATGTCTCCCAGATTTGTATCGTATTTACAATTATAGCTGGAAAAAAAAAAAGTCTTGTACCATTGCAGGGAGATAGGGAGAAAAGAGGAGGAAGAGAAAATGCCAAGTCCGGGACAAGTGATTTTTCAGAGTCAGTTTCAGTAAACGCTCATCCCTCATAAATGACGAGATGGATTTTTTTGCACCTGGTTACCTCTGGGAGATCAGCATTTACTGACACCGGCTCCAGTTTTCACATCCACCTACTAAGACCTAAACCTCTTCGTCTGCTTCAGCAGACGGCAAGGTACAAATCTTCCATTCAGATCACAGTGCTGTCAGAGAGCAGTGACAACAGCCTCAGAAGAGACAGTGAGCAATTCAGTCTCAGAAATACTTTGACAATAAGCATAAACTTCTTTTGTTAATTGCTTCAGCCACTCAAGCACTTGATTTACAATTACTCACCATACCTGGTTTTAAATACCTTACTCAAGGTTGTTGGATCAGGTAGCCAAGGAAGACGCTTAATTCCTCCACCACACGTGGTGTATATTTTAAGTCTCCATATTTGTCATTATTTACATAACTGCTCGTGTAAATCTGGAAAGTATTAATAAATCTAGCCTTTTAGGACTACTCTCCAGATACAGAAGACAGCATTTTTTAAAACTGAAAAAACCCATAAAGCTAAAATAAACTTGTTCCTAAGGACTAAGAAAACCCCCAATGTCTTTGGAAATGCCGCTCTGTCTCTCTTTCAGCTTGTTACCAAAGAAGAGCAGATTTTGAATGATTAGCCCCAATGAGTGAATTGCCTGCTGGGGTTTATAACACTAAAACACGTTTCATTTATAAATGAAATGTTTTTTCAGCTTGCTGTCTCAAAGCAGTCCCCATGCTCTGCTGCCTTATGAAATATCAAGCTTTAACATGTTGCTGATGTTTTATACATACTGACAGTCTTGTTTACTAAATACACGTATCGTCAGTTGTGTTATCCCTAACCACATTATAATCTCTATTTACACCAATCTAATTGGTACTGCTGTTAAGCATTCTCAGTATTAATAACAGCAGCTAAAGCATGGAAAATACAGCAAATTTTTCCTCAGCTGAAGGTCACACTCTCCGTTGACTGGCTCCCTCCTTTATGTCACTGAATTTAGGGCAGCACAAACAGAGCAGTGCAAGACAAGACTGAATTTGCAGCTGATTTTGTGCTGTGCCACTTCTCAAAGTCCTGCCCTGCTTCAATCACAAGCAGCTTCATGCACAAAAGATTTATGTGCAACTCATTGCAAGCAAAGATCTACTCCGGTTTGACCCAAAGCCCATTGCAGTCAGAGAAGGTCCACCCCAACAATCTGTACCAAGCCCTATTGTCCATAGCATATTTATAATTATTAACCAGCTGCACTATCAGCTAAAGCCATTTGAGTAGAAAACCCCTAGAATTTTGTAGGTAATAAGAGCCTTTTTTAGATATATAAAAAAAAATAATCAGAGAAATAAGGCTCCACATTATACTTTGTAGGATGTTTAAAAGAAACTACAGAAATGGTACCACTCTTTATTAAATGTTAAGTAGTTCTGAAACAGTAGTTTCTAGGGGGGGGCATTTAATTTCTAAACAGTCTCACTGGGTTTCATCTCTTCTGAATTCCATGGGGAAAGAAAACATAGGAACTGTGTTTAAAAAAAAAATCAAAATCTGACAATAAGAAGGGAAAACATCTTGCAAGCACTGTACCCTCCCCAGAAAAAAAAAAAAAAAGTAAAAAGGATGATTTAAACAAAAACTAAGGACAACTCACATTTGAATATTATATCTTTGGGCACAGAGCCAAATGCAGATGCATCTAGCCATGTTTTGGACCGAGGCCAAATTCTCTCAGTCCCAGTTGTTCAATTTTATAGCGAGTGAACAAAAGGGGGGGGTTGATATAATATGGTCGTTTGGTAACCAATGTTTGGGGGCTTGTTAAGGTGCAAGTGAGGGTGTTTATGTGAAAGGAGAGCATAAAATTAACACTGTATTCTTCAAACCAAAGGATGATCTGTGTCATGTAGCACTGTATTTTGTGATTATTTCCAATAGCAGCAGGGCAGCTCAGCTTTACAGGCAAAGACATTGTGTCAATCCACTGGGTTTCACTTCACGACCGTCTTGAGAAAAATCAAATGTGGACACGATATGCAGTGACAAGCCCAAATATACCACGGCAATTGTGTTTCTATCTACAGGGAAAAAAGCATCTACAACAATGTTTTTATTCTTCTCTCATAGCACTGCTAAAGCAAGTCAAATCTTAGCAAATCCCAATGTCTGGGAATATTAACAGGTTAATGTTGGAGTTTTGCTCCAAATTGCAATGCATTCACCGGGCACCCCGGCCCAACAGACGTGAAGGGAGCCCGACGGCTCTGGATTGGGATGGAGCAGAAGAAGCGATCACCAGCAATGCGAGGGACACGTGCCCTCCCTCTCCCCTCCAGCCACACTAACGTATTTCACGGTGTGGAGGATCACTGAGTGGGGAAGTGACAGCTGCAGAGGCAGCACCAGCCACCACAGACCCATGGGATATTAGCAGGTACGTTAAGGCTGATCCTGTCGGCATTAATTTCCTGGCTGTCCTCTCTGCAATGTGAAACTCTCCCTGGAAGGGTTTTGGGGCAGCAGAGGGGAAGCTCTATGTTCTGGCGGGTACCCAAAGTGACTGGGACCAATATAGGCGACAAAAGGCCTCTGTGCCACCACCCTGGACCTCCATCACTGTGACAGTTTGGGGTGGTTGCTCCTCCAAGGGTGGAAAGGAAACCCTCCCTCTCAATACCTACTGGGAAGCCAGTGAGAAGCTCAGTTAAGTGAGTAATAGTAATGATTAATAATCCTGGGGATTTGTAGCTGCAGGAAGCTAGAATAGCTGGCCAGAGGGAGAACGAAGAGTCTTTTTGATGTTTGGGATATTTAAAGTGGCCAAAAAACCCCTCTACAAGGGGAAACATAGAGTCCCAACTTCCACAGTTGCTCTTGGGCCAAGTGGAGAAGCAACATGACAGCCAGAGGGCAAGGATGGCATTGGAACATGAGTGGAAGTAAGACCACCCCATCACCCAGGGCTGGCTCCAACTCCAAATTACCCTCCTGCAGAGGAGGCAAAGGACAAGGCCAGCCCATCCATCGCTGCTGTGGCTCAGTAACGCCTGCGACACATGCCCGCTTACAGGCAGAGACAGCAACAGGTCTTGGAGGACCATTTTGACTACTCTCCAGGCTGTTCTCGGGCACACTTCTCTAAGCCTAAATTCAGCTCAAGTGCAGGCGGCTGCCTCACAGTTGAAGTCAATGAAGTTGCACCCACCTACACCGGATCTGAATTGACTCTATGAATAGACATGCACAGGGTAGGATATTCAAATTCTGTGGTTGCCAAAACTAGACATCTGTGTCAAAGCATTTGACAAGTGCACTGATATATGTCAGCAAATTGCCTGAGGTACTTGCTAAGAAACTACAGTAACTTTCTCATCCTGAAATACTTCATCTGCACAATGATTAGAAAATGGCTACAAAGGCAAAATGCTAATAACTACTGCCTGAGAATTTAACTGTATGTTTGTATTCAAGAAATGAGACCGCTACTTAAATTTTGTTCTGTTCAAGGGAAAAAAAAAAATAAAACCAGGTTCAAATACAGGACCTTCAAAAGCAACTCTACATACCAAGGATCTCAGCAGGCTCTGATGGTAAAGAAATACTTCTGCGACTTACCAACTCAGCCTGTAACCACTGCCATAAACTCAAGACTATCACAATCATCAATTCCAGGGAGCAACCTCCGTGCAAAGTAACATTGATGGGTCAAGTGCCCTGTCCTGTTCCCTGGCTTAATAACAGAGTTGTGCACCAGATTGGTGCTTGAGGAATCCATATGCTGACATTCTGCCTCACTCGCCTCAGCTCGGGCTGCGCTGCTCATCGCTGGCATGTCTGGACACCACATTCGAGTGAGAAAAAAAGCCAAATTGAAAAAGAAAAAATCCCATTCTGTCTCCTTTTATTAACAAGGGAGCTCAGAGCTTCTAAGGCATGGAAAAGGCCATGAGCAAATTCTATGGAAAGGAATACCTGAGACAGGACGACATGACCTCTTTTTTTCAGGGGAGGAAGGGTCTAGTTTGGATTCCAGCAACATATAATATGTATGTTCTGTTTTGAAATGAAGATGGCTTTACTCATAAGTATACGTCAATAAATGCGAGCTGTTAGAGAATACCAAAACAGCCTATCCAGGTCTTTGCTCATTAGGATTTGTATTATAAATATATATTTTTATTTTTCCTCTGGCAAAAAAACCTTAACTCAGAATTGCTGCAAAACTGCAATTCTGGGCTTTTCTTATGCATTCACTGATTAAACATTCAAGAAAAAAAGAAACAAACCCAAAACCAGCAGATATTTTGAACCCAGCCTCAATAATTAAATTATGTAAAAATAAAAATAAAGATATAGTCACAGGTAATAATTAAGAACAGGAGTATATTTTGTAAAACAACTGAGATAAGGTAGTTCTCCAAAAAGAAGCACAAACAAAAGACAGTTTTCCTAAGAATATGAACCCAGCTGGAAAAATTTAGTTAGAAAGTCTTTAACAACCCTGAGGAGCAGAGCAAATTACCCCGGTGCACTGCACTTGTGACACGGCTGTATCCATTCTGAATAACAGGTAGTATCTCTTCATAGCACTGACAGTATTTGACATCAGTTTATTTAGAGCTGCATTGCACAGGATAGCTGTATTTCAGAATTTACTGTCGCTTAAGCTATGTTACTCTGATAGCTGCAAGATTTAGCTCAGTAATTTTATGCAACTGGCAGATAGGCAGAAACAGTATAATTTAACATTTATGAATTGCCAATCTCCTCATATAAATACTGTAAGGAATGCTGCAATTATCAAATTATCTAAAGAAAGTAAATTGCAATTTGGGATGCTGCTTATTTGTTAAAATGATTTATAAGCAAACATAAGTAGATCGACTTACAGAATCTAATCCAGTGACTAAAAAAAGTTACTCTGCCTAGCACAGGTGTTTTCGTAACTGTGATACATTAGGAAACTTCACTGTGTTTAATGGACCTCAAATTCACCCTTCCTCTTGAAAACAAACTGTTGAGGTCTTTGATGGAGAAGTGCCTAGGAGCCGTCTCTGCAGTCAGAGGTAAAAGGCAATCATCAGTCACACACATAGATATCAGCTATAACCTGTTTGGCTGGTTCACGTTTGGAGTTCCACTGAAGTTCAGCACAACCTGAATTCCACACCCTAGTATTCGTGATTTGGCCCATTAAAACCACTCTTATCAAATAGGTTATGCTCACTATAAGGTAAAGAAAGCCTTTAATTACCTTCCTTTCTCTTGCTTAAAGGCAAGACCACCTTCTCTTCCCCCATCCCATTGCCAGAGCTGCTCAGAAGCACTTGAGCAGGCAGCAAATCCAGGACAACAGAGAAGAGTTAGCCCTAGTTAACTCACAGGAAGGGAAGTTTCTGTGTATGAAAGGAATTGTGTGAGGAGAAACAACTCATTCCCTGATATTTGACATCCATTGCTTAAATATTGGGTCAAGCCCACAATCTGGAACTAATCAACAAGCATAAAAGCTCAAAACTTCTTTGAGCCACAGATACACAGAAATGTATGTACTAAAGAAATGTCTATAAATGATGAATGTATACAATAAGGTGGAATGTCTATAATGTAATAAAGAATGTATATAAACATACATAAATAACTGCATTTCCTATGCTAGCAGAAATACTTCATCTACAAGGAGAAGGTAAGAATTTCAGTGGAATGCACTTACACATTGTCATCTACTGTTTAGTTACGTAAAATCTTTTCTTGGAGAGCTATATGCTAATCACATGAAGTTCGACAAGGCCAAGTGCAAGGTCCTGCACATGGGTCGGGGCAATCACAAGCACAAATACAGGCTGGGCGGAGAATGGCTTGAGAGCAGCCCTGAGGAGAAGGACTTGGGGGTGTTGGTTGATGAGAAGCTCAACATGAGCTGGCATTGTGCACTTGCAGCCCAGAAAGCCAACCGCATCTGGGCTGCATCAAAAGCAGCATGGCCAGCAGGTCAAGGGAGGTAATTCTGCACCTCTGCTCTCATGACATCACACCTGGAGTCCAGCTCTGAAGCACCCAACATAGGAAGGACATGGACATGTTGAAGCGAGTCCAGAGGAGGGCCACAAAGGTGATCAGAGAACTGGAGCATCTCCTATGAAGACAGGCTGAGAGAGTTGGGGTTGTTCAGCCTAGAGAAGAGAAGGCTCTGGGGAAACCTTATAGTAGTCTTTCAGTACTTAAAGGGGGCCTACAGGAAAGATGGGGAGGGACTCTTTATCAGGGAGTGGAGCGATAGGACAAGGGGTAACAGTTTTTAAACTGGAAGAGGGTAAATGTAGATGAGATATTAGGAAGAAATTCTTTACTGTGAGGGTGGTGAGCCACTGGAACAGGTTGCCCAGGGAAGTTGTGGATGCCCCATCCCTGGAGGTGTTCAAGGCCAGGTTGGATGGGGCTTTGAGCAACCTGCTCTAATGGAAGGTGTCCCTGCTAGATGATCTTGAAGGCCCCTTCCAAGTCCAACCTTTCTATGATTCTATGATATGCAGGAATCCATATATCTGATCCCAGGAAAAGAGCAGTAAGAATTTGACAATTTAGCAACAAGTACTTCTATTCAATCCCTTACATTGAGATCATTACTATAGTATCAGAGCACCTTGCAGTAGAGCAGTAACACGGTTAACATGTCATGCATTTTTTCTTTCTTCCTCTCCCCAAGGGAACAATTGTGTGTGCTGTTTTCCTTTTGCTTTTTCTTGCACACACAGACTGCTGGGGAAAATTTATGCTGGGGAAGCTAGAGTGAAAGACTTGTATTAGTGTCAAAGATGATAAAATCTGCAATTGTACTTCATCTTTGTGCAAAAGCATTATAAACCCATACAGAGATTAACTTTGAGTAAAATCATCTTTTAGCCTTATATACAAAGTTGTTCTCTCTTGTTGACCTACCCTACGTACTTACTGCATAGAACACCTGATGAGGGCTGAGTCATTATCGTTGCAAAAAATACAGAGTACTGGTGAAAACGTCGTCACAGCCACTCACTAGAATTCTTAAAAGTCTAAGCTGGAATCTTTTCCATTAGCAGACACACTAATTTATGTAATGAAATGTTGAAACTACTTACTCACCAAGAAGAGCCTGTCAACATTTTCCCAACAAAACTCTTCTAACAGAAAAAATGGTGTTCTGACTAAAATTAATTTTTTACAAAAAGTACCTACTTTCTAAGGAAAATTTGCCTGCTTGTTGAAAAAATAAAAACATGAAAACTTTTTGAAGCCCATTCTCTGAAAAGTTCTAGTCACAGGCATAAACTTAGCTTCTTTTCACACATCTTGACAATGTTTAGATCTGTTGACAGTGTTGTTATCAAGAAATGCCGAGGGGACACGGACAGAAATCTGTTTTATGTAGCTCATTTAAGTTAATACCTTCTCCTACCGCTTGCTATCCCAGCACAGCCAGTATGTCCAGAAATAGATGGAAACAACCGTGTGCAAAGGGTGGCTGGTGATAAATCCATCAAAATTAAAATTCAAGGTTCAAAAACCTTGACGACAGGAGGGATCCAGATTGAATCTGACAGCAAAATGAAAAGAGCAAAATTCTCATTATAAGCACTTCCATGGCGATCTGGGGGATTTAATCCTAGAAAGCTACATCACAACTGGGTGCAAGTTGCCCCTGCTCTCCTAGAGAACAAAGAGGCTCACTGTCACCTTCAGGGTTTCATTCCCATTAGACTCGTGACACCCTGCTCCTACAGCTTGAGGCCAGGAAGAGTATCAGGAGAATACCTGAGTACAGAGGACTGGACCTAGCACCAGTGCTGAAGCCTGGAAATTGATTTTGACCTTTTCTATTCAAGGTCTAAACAATCTCTAAATTTCTTTGTTAAGATCTCAGATTCAGAGTAAGTCCATCTCTAGTTTAATCAGCAACTATCTGCATGCTTTATTTTAACATAATAGTCCCCCAAATAGCTCTTTTTCTGTTAGATTTGCCTGTTAACTAGTATCATAATAGCCTATTTTCAATTGCTTATAAAATAAAAAAACAACAACAAAACACATGAAAAACTCAGAACCAACAAAATAATCTTTACCTTGTTCCAAGTTTTCCATATTAGATAACTCTTCTGAAACTTACTTTTCTGGAAATTTTAGGCAAACACCCCCTATAAGGCCAAAGCCCAGGTGCCTGGGGAGGAGGCAGGACCCCTTTGCCCATGGACACAGGCACACCACAGGATCAAGGGTGCCGGCCACAAAACAAAAAACAGATGATTTCAGTCCTTGGAGTCTTGTCCCTTCTTTTCAGCCACTTATCAACTCTCCTCCCAGCTCTTTCTCTATCAGGTGTGTCAGTGATTGAACCAGGTTGCACAGCTTTGGGGCTAATTTTTTTCTCAGGCTCTTTTTAACTTTTTCACCACCACCATGTTGTTAGTTCTGCACAAATGAGGTTTAGTCTTACAAGAGCTCCCATGGGTTCTAAACACAGAGCTGTTAACTACAATCTCTTTTCTGGAGTTGTAAATGATTGTTTTAGAAATAAAAGGATAATGACTGAGCACCTTGAATACAAGGGTTCAAGAACTGAGGATAGATTTGCTCTTCACCAAGTCACCTGGCATGGAGAGTGCCTAGCATCCAAGCAACATCTCTGTTGTTTGAATATATTCCAGCATTGTGTCCTACTGGTGGCTTCCTGAATACAAGACCACATTGCATATCTACACTGTGCTTGGTCAAAAATGACAGAAATATGTTTGACTGAGCACTGACCAATACATACAGATGCCAAACAGAAATGGTAAATGTTGATACTGAAAAATGAAGTTATGTGAAACCTTTCCAAGAAAACTCCACAAACATTCATAAGCCGTGCAGTTTCTCAACACTATCCTAAAACAATGGGTCCCCACAGAAAAGAATGCAAGCCATATATAGTGAAAGGCAATTGAGGGCTTTATCTGTCACCTGTATATGCCTTTTGGTTGAGTTTATTTTGTCTTACATTTTGCTGATACCTGCACATGGAGAATCTGCAGGGAGAAAACTCATGTCCTTATGGGACAAAGGTACACCCTCCGCTGTTTTTGGAAGGCACCCTGTGGGGGGAACGTGGAGCTGGGATTGACATACCCAAAATGAGTTTCTTCAGTGTGGGTTGCATTATTCCATGTTTTGAAGGAGGATGGGAAGCTCCCTTTCCTGACAAAGGCATTGCGAGTTTTGGCCATGAGCGGCACCAGTTCTTCACAACTTTCTTTCTCATCAGCCAGGGAGGAGCAGACTCATATATTTGATATTTGCAGTGCACTCTCTTAAAGCAAGCCCTGAAACTGTATGTGAGTAAATGTATTATGCCCCAGGAATGCAGATAGGGAAGTGAAGACATCAGTTCTGTGATTTTTTTATATCTGTACTCCTGTCAGCATGAATGCTGAAATCTCTGGAGGTAAAAGTCTGGAGTATTTCACCATCATTGCCAACAAGGTATCAGTAAACTCCATTATGAACCCTCTGGGGACACGGTAAATGAACAAAAATGTATGTTAGCCTTGGCTCTGTTTTCTATTGTTAGATGAATGAATTAAATCAAACACGTCTGATCTGAAGGACCACTTGGGTTTTAAAGTTTGAAGGGATGATAAATGAAGTGTAGCCTTCCTTTCTCTCTTCTCTGAGTTTGTGATGAGCCCAGTGGCCTGCTGAGAGAAAGGAGGCAAAGGGAGAGACAAGGAACGGACTGACACTGTATTTGCAATGTCTTCTGTCTGGATGTCTGTTATAAAAGCTGTATCATACGCATCACCTCTGAGAAGGCTGCATATTGCTTGGTGGCAGGTAATCTTGCATTCATACTAATGTCTTTAGTGGGGACAAAAAATATCATGTTCTTCAACCAACTGTATCAAGTAATTTCCAAGCCTCAATGTCCACACTTATAAATATGTAGAGATGTAAGATCAGTCTCTGACTCAGGCACCTTAGCTATGTTCTTTCACTGAATATTGCTATGGAAGAGTTCCCCTCTCTGCTTGGCCACAGCCAGAGCCTATGGAGACCATCTTCCTAACTTTGCCAGTAAGTTAAGGTCCCCAACTGCAATTTCTCATGCATTTTCTTCTATCACCTACTTCTCTTGGTTGCAGTTGGGTTTCTCAATGGCATCTTTGGAAAGACAAACTCCTCTGAAGAGGAGCCTGCCCCATATGCCAGAACCCAAGGACAGCTGCTCCGCTCCCTAGTTCTCCGGAGAGATGAGTAACAGTGATAGCTGAAGACAGCAAGGTCTTGTGAGTCTGAAACTGGTTGGGAACGCAGGAAGCCTGGATTTTATTCCAAATCTGTCACGGACTGTTGTGTGACTGACCTTAGGCAAATCTTTTTTACCTCTCATTAGCTCCTTTTCTCTCCCACTCATTTTCTATCTTATCTCTTCATGCTATAAGCTCTTTGAGATAGGAGCTGCCAGTCTTTCTATACAGAGAACCAGGAGACCTAAGCTGGCCATTACATGATTAAATCATAAATACAGCACTTCAGTTCTTTGGTACGCACATGTAGTTTTTAAAAAATTTACAATTAGTGAAATCCACTTTTACAGGACACTCAAGTGACTAGCCTTACCTTCTGAGAATCACTGGCAAACTATGGACTGCAGCCTTGAAATCTTGACTGCTAACCACTTGATACAGTCCTTGTTCTCTTTGTCCGACGTCTGCTAAGTTGGAGTTACTCTATCCTTTCTGATGATATACATCCAAAGCGCTTGGTAAAAAAAGCCTTATATAACAAATGCACAAATGTATTTTAGCTCAAAAGTATTATCGATCCAGAGTTGTCTTTACATGTCACAATCACATTTTCTTACCCATGCTTTTACCATGTGTTGTAAGCATATGGCATGTTGGCAATGCATGACAAGAATGCACAAAGTATGGTGTCAAAAAAAATCCTACCAAGTTTGAGAAGCTGCCTACTACTCTATTTGCTCTTGAGTAAGTCAGGCATCTTCTAAAGTACCCACTTTCTTGTAACCTGAAGACTCTTTCAACTATTGCCAGAGGCTTTTATTTTTGCACTAAACAGAAATATGAAGCTCTGGAAGGGGCTTGCTGACAATAGATAAAGGTTAAATTGTCAGATGGTTTACACCAGTAGAGAGTGTAGGCCACCTAATTTACCAGGCTCCCATGTGTTTTCCTAATGAGCACAGAAATCCTGATTTTGACTGCCTGTGTGCAACACCAAAGCTCTCCTTCTATTATTCATTCCTGGGCTACCACCTTGCATTTTTGTGAAACAGACAATTAAGGTGCTACTTAGCCTATACTACTAAATTAAATAGTGCAAAGGAAACTTCCCTGCCACTGAAAGCTAAATGTATAATTCTCAGAACAGTCTGCAGCCCAGTTTTGGCCTGGGCCAACCAGCACCCCTCCAAGCCATTCCTCAGCATGGTTCAAGTATTAATAATGTGGATGTAGGCTTCCCAGTGTCAGATGGCCTTGGGGCCAGGGAATAGTCCTAGGCGTGTTTAGTTTACTACTAGAGACATAGACAATGTGAAAGAGCTGGTGGTATCTGATCTGAAATCTTAAGATTTAATCAGACTCTCGACAGAGAATGAGGTTCAATACCTCTTGGTTAGTCAGTGAAAGCAGTAGGTATGCAAAAAAATCCAATCACAGCTTTAAAGAAGCCAGGGCTATTCCCTCTCTGAAAGGCTACAATAAAGTCAAAGGCTCATGCCCTCCTCTTCTCAAGACCCCCTGCCCTGTCCCAGATTATACCCTCAACTCTTATGTCAAATCTTGCTCCTTCCTGTGGCAAAAAGCCCAGCTCCTCAAGCTGACCCTTAAATGTTCCTGCTAGGTGAGCTAGTCCTACATTTTTGACAGCAGTAGGAAGGCACTTGCAGTAAGAAGCAGCAGTAAGAAGCAGCCAACAGTAGAGATGGTGCCACCTCACACTCACACTTCCCAGCCAAATCCTGGATAAATACTATTTAAAGTGATCAAGAAGTGGATCCTGAGCTGCAGAACCTGAAGGCAGGCTGCAGCCATCACGTTTAAAAATTGCTCTCTAATGATATCAAAGTGGCTATTCATTACGTATTAAAACTTCCTGGTAATAATAAAGAACACTAGAAACAATATTTAAGCAGACCAAGGAACATTTAGCTCATCAAGTGAGTGATTTTGGTACTGAATACCCAAATTCACTCTCAAGTAAGGGTATGGTAAAAAGAGGAAACTGCTTCTTTCAGCTATCAAAAGGTTTGACACCATGCCGGCAGGTATTAATTAGACAGAACATGTCCAGCTACAAACACTGAAAGACAGTATGAAAAGAAGCAAGTTAAACTATGAATTACAATGTGTTTTTAAAGCTAGTGGTAAGCAGTGTATCCTAGCAGCTCAGAAAGAGACAAGGAATCACAATTCGTGGCACAAACCATCCACAGCTGCAAGCCAGAGAAGTTGTTGTCAGGATTATTTTAGTACAAGTCAGATAAATAACAAGACCTATAGCAAGGCTGCCGCATGTTGTCAAATCTATATCCTCATTGTAAAATAGGCAATACTAAAAATACCCCATAACAATACCCATAATAGTCCTTATATTTAAGGTGCATTATATCAAGTCTAACAACATCCCACAAATATAAGGATAAGTGATACCATTATGATCAGTATAAAATCTCATCTATTTATGAAAACAGACCTGTATTCTCTATTTGACAGCACCTCAGGCTAAGTCCAAATGGCCAGTCACACATTTAGGGTACCCAAATTTTCCTCGCTATTACAAGCTACACATTGGTTGTTAAGTAACTCCTCTTTAATACAAAGGCAAGTTCGGATTATCATGTGCATACAAAATAAAGTATCAACTGACACCATGTAGAGGATGCAAAGTCACCCACTTCTCTCACACAAATTTAGCATACGTAATCCTTATGAGTCTCTCTTGCTTCCTAATAAACTTATGCTACATACTTTAGAGAACCCAAACATTATTCTACAAAACGTGATGTACTGGACAAACGAAACTCTTAAAAAGTTAATTTCATTAAGTGAATAGGAAGACGAAGCCATCAGTAGAGATAAAGAGAAATTTTTAATTAGCTAGAAAATAAAAGGAACACTCTTCTTTCAGCTCCAAGGGAGTCTGTACTCCAATACTTTTTTCCCCTATTGTTGCCCCAAACTCTTCTGTCAACATCAGTGTGTGGAGAGGGAGCAGAGCACCAAAGACGTGCAAGATCTCTGCTCCATTTGGGGCAGCAGTTTCTCTTGGCCTTTCTCCCTACCTTCGCCTACCTCTTATGCCTGCCTCGCTTAAGAGAAGGCACGCGGTAATGCCATGTAATTTGGGCTCATAGTTGATTGCACTTTGCGGTCTCAGCCCTGGTAGATGTTGGTGGGTTTTACCCCACAGTGTGTAAAATGAGCAGATCTTATTTTTCTTGTGCGAGTAAGGAGAAGGAAAGCTGGAGTCTTGGGTTTGTAGTGTGCTGCTGGGACAAGGAGCAGAGAAATCCTGAGCTCCAGCCCTGGCCCTGGGCTTGCTGTGGCTCTCGTGTTGGGCAGGTCTGCCAGCCTCAGCTTCAGGGCTGGGAATTTTATTCATCTGAATAGAAAATACATCAAAACAGCAACTTGGGAAACATTAAAAAACCCACAGAATCCTGTTCACAGTCGCGTTGAAGCCCATGAACAGTCTTGGATGAAAAAAGGGTTTGTTTTTTTCCTGAGAAATCAAAATTCTTGCTTTAAAATTTCAATACAAAAAGTTTTGATTTTTCTTTTAACTGAGGTTTCGATTTCAAAGTAACCTAACTTTTTATATATAGAGAGTGAGAAGCATTACAGAGTCCCAAAATAAAAATTCTGAATTTTGCATCAAAATAAACTTTTCTCTGGTGTTTTTATTGTCACTGAAACTTCAAATTAGTCTTAGAAGATAAAATTGCAAATAAACAAAATATTTAAAAGTGTTCCACTTATCCTTAAACTACACGCTACAAATCCATGTGATTAATTTAACAATATAAGAATTCAAGTTAGAGCACTCAAAAAAACAGCCCCACCTTTCCCCAAAATGACATTTTTGGTATCGTCTTGTAATTCAGAGTAGATTATCTCTTCAAGGGAAAAAAAAAATAATTATTTTTTTCCCTTTGTGATCACAGGACTGAGACAGGGTTGTTTCAATGCCTTAACAATCCAGAGCAGTACGTGTATCTCAGTGTCTCTGCCCTCTAAGGTTTCCAACTCTGATCCTTTCTCAGTTCTCTCCAGTGCTACTGCCTCAATTTGCAGGAATGCAAAAGCTGCAGTGTTGTGAGAGTCTTCAACTTGCCCATCTCTGTGTAGCAATGTAATCGTAAAGGGCAGTGACAAATGGACCGAGCAACTCTCTCTTGACACGTGCAGTTTCCTTGAAGCCACTGAAATCCGTAGAACTGTTGCAAGCAAATTAACATTGATGGAAATATGATTCTTGGCAGAATTGGTCATATTATATAGGCTCTATTTAAGAGTTGTAAAAACATTGACCAAGGCACATCTATAGCCTATAATAATCACCACAATTAGAAACAATAAATGTTAATAACTTTGCTTAATTACAGCCTGATTTCTTCAAAGACAGTTTAAATACAAGATCTGAATTAGTTTTATATGAAAAGTTTTAAATTATTGTTGTTATGCTGTTAGGACCACTTGGGACAAAGGAAAGACTGACACAGGTGCTAAATTTTGTAAATAACCCGGGTTTTAATTAATTTTAACTGGCAAGGTAATTAATGGCTTTATATGAAAGTCTTTGGAAATTCATCCAATACTTATAAAGGAAGAACTCAAGTTCGGTGAGGATATGCTGCACTGTTCAGAGGTAAAAAAAGAGATTAATCTCTTCTCTACAAGCCAAACAAGACCAAGTTGTAACTTTTGGCCTGTGTCTCCCTGGTGTTAAATGTTACCAATATTTTATGTACTTGAATGGACCGTATATATCGTAGCAAATTAAGGCATCTTAATTTTAGTTGTTTTCTGACTTATTCTTGTTATACTTTGATGGTGGAAGTCACCTGCATCAACTGAGTTAGTGCAGCTTGCATTCTCGAAAGAGGCCTTACCTTGATAACTTTGTTATACAGATATACTTTATGTATTTAGGTAGTGCCTAGAGATGACAGTATAATTCCAACATGAGAGGTGCAGAGATGTCCTCTTCTCTACAACTGGTTGGTTAAAGCACTTGTTTGGGTGATGATGGGTTTGAATCCCATCAAACTGGGAAGGGAATTATATTTGATTGCCCCAAGTCGAGGACTCTGATTTGCTGCATAAAACCCAACAGCAGCAATATTTTAGAAGGAAATGGCCACAACAGCATTTCTTGAAAGGTCCGGTCCTGTTGATATTCACGAGGCATGCTCATAACATACCTTTCTGGATGAAGCCACCGAAGAGACAGAAATAATGGAATAGAGAGGTTTCTGGATCCTCGTACTTCAATAAGCTGGAAATGGGTATTGCCTTGCTCGGAGGAGCCACTTCTAGGCATGTGGGCTTCTCAGAAGTGACGGGAAGGCACACAGAGGCTAACAGGTTTGCGAGTTTTGCATCATAACTCTGTACCGATGTCTTTACCTTCCATATCCATCCTGCTTTAGCAGCTCCCCCCAACATTTTTTTTTACCAGTGAACCTCGTAACCAGAAGTCAGGGAGCATATTTTTACTGTGATTGTAGGTTCTGAGGAAAATAGCTGGTACAGTACTGTTATGCAGCCTGAAACACACGTACCATGGTGAGACTGATATTGCCATTTTGTACAAAACACTCAAACACAACTACTTACAAGTCAACTGTTATAACACAGTTTGCATTTGCACCTAATATCAGTTGTTAACATTGTAGGGACTCTCTACTGCATGGTTGAAGTGTTTGATTTAAAATAAGGCAACGAAAAGGCTGCTAAATGGCCTAGCTGCATTTAAAAATGCCCATCCACATCCAAAAAGAAAATCATGCTAAAATAATCACGCTAGTGTAAAATCGAGCAATCAGATTCTATTTAGAATCAGATTATAAAAGTGGGGTAAAAAGTGTAAATGGAGCTGAAATGCAACACAATTAACCAACTATGTTCTAGAGGCCTCCCTTCATTTACTTTTTTTTAATCTAAGGGGGAAAAAAAAATGGTACTGCTGTTGGTACATTATTTCTGCTTAACGCACAAGATCAGTAATTAAATATATTTCTGCTGGTCTTGTGGCCATATGCCTGCAATATGTAAAAATATATTTGCTTCTTTTTTTTT
>VYXH01011114.1:413808-444681 GCA_013397275.1 Burhinus bistriatus | reverse complement strand
TTTTTTTTTTTAAATTCCTTTTGTTCCCAGT
Source organism: Burhinus bistriatus (assembly GCA_013397275.1). Lineage (NCBI taxonomy): Eukaryota > Metazoa > Chordata > Aves > Charadriiformes > Burhinidae > Burhinus > Burhinus bistriatus. Next base: position 444,650 of record VYXH01011114.1, on the reverse strand, counting down.
ACTGACTGCCTGTCAGAGTGAACCCTCCAGATTCCTGTGTGCTGGTATCCATGGGCTCTTTCTTGCCAAGCTGCCAGTCTGGAGCGTCACACCTTACTGCCTTTAAAGATTGCCCTGCAGAGATAGAGGAAAATGGCAATTTTTACATGATGCAGTCTGGCGGCCCAGGAGATTTGAAGTCAGAACTGGTGCCAAGATTTACCCAGGAGAGCAAGCAGAGGCAAAACAGAGAACCTGGGCCAAAGGAAAAAAAAAAAAAAAGAAAAGGGAAAAAAAATAAAGCAAAGGAAGAGGGGAGTGAAAGGGAGGAAAGCGTGGCAGAGTGGGAGCAGGTTTTCCGATAAAGGGTGGAAAGCAGGGCTAAGCAATGGACACTACATGTTGTTTGCATGTGTTTATTAAGAGGGTCAGGGTCCTAAAGAAAGTCAAAGGGAAGAGGTCGGCTTTTTTTGCATGCCCCAAATTGTAGTAGATTGCAGAATGTAAATGAGACAATTATTACACCAATGCTCATCAAGCTGTGCTGGAAAGACTTCAATAGCCTGATGAATATGCATGCAAATTTGTTAATTAAGTTAATTATTCTGCTGAAAATTCATTTGTCTTCCAAGGACATTTTCCCAATGATTTTAACATGCTTGTGCCATTAGTCATGCTCCATGCTATTTAACATTACTTTTTGTCCACTTTTTCTTTTTTCCTTCCTTCCTTCTTGCTTTTCTGTTCTATTCAGGGTTTTTTTATTAAAGCTTTAAAACCAGATGATTGGTTCTCTTAATTGACCCCTGCAACGCTGGAAGATGCTAGCAGCCAGCTCCGTAGGAATCCCCTAAAAGCAGATTTCATTCAAATACTTGCTTCATATATAAAAAGTCCCTAAAATGTCACCTAGGAAAAGGAGGGGGTGCCAGGGGGGAGTACGAACCTATCTGGCATCATTAGAGCTGGAGTCTGAATGAGTCCACGCAGGGATTGGGAGGGATAAATCTGTCCCTGCTGCAGGCTATTTCCTCAGCCGCAGCCTTGGTTTGGCACAGGGAGTTACCTTGCTCTGAAAGGTGCGATCTCCTCACACCTCCCTTCCCTCTGCCTGTACAGCTATACACAGAAACATATGCGTTCAAAGAGGAACAAGAACTGAGATACTTTTCTGTCACCATGAGGGCCAAAAACCGTTACCATGGCAACAAAAGGGAATCGTGAGTTTAAAAATCATGTCTAAATGGCAAAATGAGATACTTTAAAGAAACAGAAGGATTTTATTTTTTTTTTTCTTCTGCGAGAGAGAAGCCACGGTATTGTTACAACTTTGCATGATTACACGCAAAAAACGGGACCTTTCTCTACCCATGCTCAAATCCCCATCATTTCTAAAAGTGTCAGAGTGCACAATGACTATTTTACATTTCTAATACGCGTTAGGCTCTTTCTATAACCCCACAGCATTTAGCTGCTGGTTCCTCTTAAGTTCGCTTCTTCTTACTCTATTATTCACTTATTCTATTCTGTCGCACATGAAAAATAAATTATTTGTTTTTTCAGCAAACAGGAGAAGTCACAATATGACCATGGGATGCTTTCTGCCTTCCTACAGCAACAAAGATACCAGGAAAAGCTTAAAAAAAAAAGGGATTATAAGGAAAGGAAAATTGCAGATAATGGCGTTTAAGAAAATTAATTGGCAAGATTTCTCTTTTGCGCAGTCCTTATACATTACACAGTCTGAATGGCACTGTAGTGTCACATAGATCGTAAACCAATTAGGATGATATTTTAAACCCTGTAATTTCTGTAATTCCATCTGCTTTAGATGGTTTAATTAGTGAAAGTTACAAAAGCCAAATATATTTGAATATTTTGAAATCAAGCCCAAAGGCAAGAAATAAGAGTTACCAAAAACACTTGATGTGCAAGTGGGCATATTGCATGAGTATATGAAAAAGGGGAGGGGAAGGCTTTTTCTTTTCTTTTCTTTTTTTTTTTTTTTTTTTTTTTTGGGGTGTGGTTTAAAGGGTTNTTTTTTTTTTTTTTAATGGGAGATGAGTTAAACGGTATTAGTGGTGAAATCCCAATTTTACAGAAGACAGTGGCAAAATTGCCATGGACTCCAAATGGGTAAGAGTTCATCCCAAAAGATGACAATCTTTAGTCCTGAGCTATTTTTCTAGCAGGGATATAACTGCTTTCTTAATTACCTAGACCCCATCCCTCTCCTTCTGAAATCACATAGAAACTCCTCACTGGGGACTCTGACCGAGCCCTTCAATTGCAGCATGTAGTTGGGGGACTCTACAATATTTCTAACTTTAAGATGGTTCAGGGAAAGACTGGTCAATGAGCATAGCCCTTTTGTCTTCAGAAGCTCTGTCCTGAAGCAATTGCCCCTACTGTTTTATATCCCTAACCTTTGCCCAGTGAACTGGTGAATACTTTGATTAAAAACTACTTCTCACTTAGCTGGGTGATTATACACAACATATCCCTGCTCTCATCTTTTTGAAGTTTACCATGGACCTTATTGTGAGAAATTAAAACTCATCATTTTCTGGTGTTTCCAAACTGCTCACAGTAAACATCATAACATGGAAAGCCACCATGCTGGTGTCTGCGCTCCTGCAAATAGTCCCAGAGAAGTCCACAAGAAGGACAATTTGCATGGAAGGGGGTGGCACAAACAATCCATGAAATCACTTTAACATACTGGAAAGAAGAATAATCTCTCTTTTTAAAAAGGAATTTATCAGAACTTTAGGAACGTCTCAAACCAATTAAATGATTAGCACTGCACCGTGTTTGTTTAGCGATGGTGTTTCTCCTGCACGGCAGCTGTGCGTTATTACGGACCACAAATAGCTTCAGTCACCGGTGACTGACAGCAGCGTACTGAAGACAGGGTGTGTGCTATTGCAAAGTCTGTCACCCTCTGATTGAGACACTGTAGGTGTCCAGGGCTGTCCTTGCTCACTCTGAAATATTCCAAGGTAGAACTATTACTCATAAAAAAGATGACTTGTCCTTCCACAATAATAGAAGTGAGCTATTAATTCATGGTACCTCCTACAGTTTAAACAAATCACTTTTGTTCTAGCTGTTGTGAGAAATGTCAAGTCAATGGAAATATCTAACATAACAACAATTGTGAAACAGTGATGATGAAATGGAAAAATTAAGGGGAAGCAACAATTATATAGCAGTGTTAAAAAAAGGGGGACTTATAAAATACCTGTATCATTGTAGGGCAACAGCTGTTTTCTGTAACTGTCAGGAAAGATTTTATTAATAAAATCAGGCGCATACTACACTCTTGCATATTTAGTTCCATAGCCATTTGCAATGTGGTGCTTCTAGTTGAAGAGAAGAGAGTACAGATGAAGAAACTTTTCCGTATCCAAAGCCTACACCCTTGACTTCAGTCAAAGTCATATTAGAAGCAGGTGTGAAGATGAAGGATACCTCCTGCTCCTGGGATTACCCAGCTGTTTGACTCTTGCTCTACATAACGCAGGCAGCCAGCTTGCTTTCATTTTCACAGCCTAAAAGTTGCATCTGAATGTCCTTGTGACAGCTGGTAATTGTCACTGTAGGTGCGCTGTGAACATACACCTTTCCTCCCAGTTCACAACCCACTGGTAAGGGGTGGCCTGAGCTTGCTCTCGAAGTTGCTGAGAACAAGAGTCTTTTACTAGTGGCTCCATTACACATAAAGCATAAAGCTGGCAGACCATGGACAATAACTTGGGCAAACACTACTGAAGTCTAGAAGCATCAGGTAATCTCTTTAGGGCATAATATTTGTGGTTGTACGCTCTACTAAATGAGCAAATTTGGGTGAACCATGGATACATCATTGATAGTAAATTTTAAAAGAAGAAAGCGCTATTGCTTAGCAGCTGAGATCCTCTTTCCATTGGGCAGCTCTGGTTCCTGTGCTTCATATTTCTCTCTCTTCTGGACCTCATCAGCGCATTTCGGGATTAATTGCCTGCTCTTTGGTGCTCCATGACTCCACTGCAAGACCATCAAGGATTTAGCCATACAGACAATGTTAGGCAACCCAAGAGCAACAGGAGATCAAGACAAACATTTTTCCAGGACAAAGCAGAGGTAAAATAAAGACGATTAAAAAATCCAGAACTAGGGACAAAAAAGACAGAACTAAAGGTAGATATTTATTCAGGGTTATTACAGCAGAATATTGCTGTCCCATAAGGGTTAAAATTCCCTACACAAATATGTTATATAGAAAAATCCAACCCGTATCTCCCCACAGGCGTAGGCAGTGAAATTAGAGGTCAACAAGATGCCTGATGCTCGGCGCTGGGAAGCCAGTCTGTCATCTCCTGCAGAGGGATCGTGGGCTGCTCTACACGGGCAGCCTCCCTGCTGTCTGGTGGCCCTGAGGTTCAGTTGCCCATCAGCTCCCACCGGCAAAGGGGAAGAGCACAGCTCACTGTCCCCAATGTGAAGAGAGGCAAAAAGGTGTCTCCTGACCCGCCACAAGGAGCAGCTCCTGTGCTGCTGCCCTTCCTGTTGCTGAAAACCAAATTCTACCAGCCAGTTCTCCACAAACTCTCATTTCCCATTTCTGACAGCAGCGGCACCCACCTGTGACATATTAGGGCCCGCAAACTCATCAACTCCTCTTTCCCCTGCAAGCTACTGTCACTTGCCAGGTTTGCGAGGTCTGGCTGCCACACAGGACACACGCGTTCTGCAGAGCTGCAGCAGCTCTTTGGGCTCTGGACCAGCTCCTGAAGGAGGTCCGTGCCTTCTGTGCATGGACAGCAGAAGCAGTTTCACCATGTGATGGAGATGACATTGAGCCCTGGTGTTTTTTACAAGCCACCAGAGCAGCGAGAATGTTTCCATTTGTTTCTCACACTATCTAAAATCATGAATGGAGAGTGGTTTACTGCCCTGGCTGAATGTACTGTTGACCTCCAACAGTAACTTTAGGCAGAAGTTGGGCCATTACACCTCATTACTGCCTGTCCTGCTGCTTTCCCACTCCAAAAAGCACCACTCAAGTTGCAGTCAAGTTTCATTGAGTTAGAGCTGCGCTGCAATGTTTCTTGCCCCAACAACCCTCAGAGAGCTACTTAAGGTATCCTGAGGGACCGTTTTCCTCAGGGTATTTCCCCTTCAGGATGCAGACAACCCTTGTGCTCCTCTGCTACTTGTGGCTGTGACATGGAGGTAGCAACCATGGTGAAAAAACATTGCTAAGCCTGAGCTTTCAATTGCAAAATAAACTTATAAGGAGAGTTGACTCAGCACACTACTGCAGCAATTCATTTCCTATTTTTTTTAAATCCAACTCAGCCTATTTAAAAAAAATTAAAAAAGAGGAAAAGAAATGGCAATAGACTTATCAGTGAATTAGTCATGGCAGATTTTGGCTCTTCTATGACTGGCAAAGCTACAGAACTATACCTAATCCTGTTGCAGTCTTAAAATTAATATCGTAGCCCACTCTCATTCTGTGCACCAGAGCATTCATTGTGGTTTTTCCTTCTGCAGGGAAGACTGTACTAAACTCACAAGCTGCACAAGTCAAGGCACATGTCTGGTGCGAGCACTCCTTGGGATCACGGCTGGAAATGCCCAGGCAGTCCAGAGGATGAGAGGTTCTTGTGACAGACCTCCAAAAGAGGGGCAGAACTTTGCTAGGGGGACGTGGGTTGTCAACACCGCAGTTGCGATCGGGCAAGAGCTCAGCCTTTCTGGCACCATTTGCTGATGGTTGCTGCTTTCTTTTCTCATTCACTTCCCCTACGAAGGCCAACTCCATCCCGTTCTGACAGCACAGCTGTGTTGGTCAGAGGTGCGATGAGATGTGTTCTCTGACAGCGTAAGCTGCCACCACGCTCTGGCACGTTATTTTTCTCCAGTTATCATTAACACTTACAGTGAATAAACCTTTTAATGCAGATTGCCGCAAATCCCCATTTGTCTTCTGTTCTTTTAGGCGAAGAAACACAATATGTGTCTGCGCTGCAGTCACAACAAAGATGGCGAGTTCTGCCCACGGTCCAAGCTAGTTTTAAACCAGCAGCCGTGTGGAGGCAGAGCCACCCTACAGACGACAAGTGACAGATCAGCTCCCGCTGAGCATCCCCAAATAGCATGAATAAAGCCGGCCCAGGTAGACTGCAATTGCAGTGGCCACTCTTGGGTAGATACACACCCGAGTGTGTCACAAGTCTCACCTTAAAAAAATCACAAACATCTTCAGCTGAAGATGCTCCTGTGAGCTTCTTGTCAATTATGAGATATTTGGGATTTCTTTCGAAATCCCAGTACTTTCTAATCATGCGATTATGTCAGCAATTTCTGCCTCCAGTTTATAAAAAGGAAAGCAAAATGTAAATCTTTAGCCAGGAAAAAAGTCAGCAAGTGAGACCTTCCTTCTCAAAAAACCAAAAAGCGGATGAAAAGACAAGCATCTCTAGAGATTTTTGGAGGGCTGGACGCACGAGGTGCTGCTTATCGTGTTTTGATTTATTCCGTGCTTCTTACAAGACTTCATCTGCCTGTCTCTGCAGTGAATGCCAGTGGAAGTTTTGTCATGCTTTGTGTTTGCACTGATGTATGCTTTTCCATACATCCGAAATTTTAGGAAATACGTGTCTTTGAGAGTCCAAAAAGCAGCTACATCACCAATCTAAACCGCAGGGTTTTTCATGTTTACTTCAGCGACAGAGGATTTTAAGCTAACACATGCTGAGCGAACATCAGGTTCTTATCCCAAAATTCCTCATTGTGGTATTACTCCATTATCCAGTCCAAAGGAACAGGCACACAATATATTTGAGCTCATGTGATAAGGAAGTAACAGACATAGTGGGGCGGAGGGCTTCCTGCCCCTGTACACACGGAAGAGCCATGCGTACACCCCAAGAGCTGGCAGGAGGCACCACGTGGAGGTGGAGAAAGAAAAAAAGGAAAAAAAAAAACCAAAAAAGACAGGCAACCAACAAACCAATACATGCTTTCACTCCACGGGTCGCTACAAAAAATAACGGGAAGGGGCGCAACAGCATTTACAAATGAGCACATGACCAGAATAACTTAGGGGCAATAATTAACCACAAGGGGATTACTGTAAACTGAATTCAAACCTTCTCATACAGATATTGATCCAAATCTTCTTGACCAGAACAGACCAGGGTTAACTTTCATTGTATTTTACGACTTTGCTTTCAAAGGGGAAAAGGCAAAAAGACAGATATTGAAGATATACTACAGTTAACATGCACAAATAATGTAATGCCAGTTAAAAAACAACAATTCATCAGCAGGGATTTATTCCCATTATTATATATTCTGTTGCGTCATGTGAATTATCCCTTTTAAGCTTTTGTGAAATAACTCAGAGAAACACAGGCTTCTTTGCAAAAGTAAATAGGGCACCGTGATTTCAGCTTTTCCTTTCCTCCTTCCTCTTTTCTTTCCCTTCTGCTCCCTCACCGCCACCTCCCCGTCCCCTCTTTGCAACTTCAACTGTGTTTACTGATCATCAGCAAATGACTAAACGATGTAGTCGGGATGGTTAACATTCTGTTTAGCCAAGATCTTCAACCTTGAGCTTGCAAATGTTGCTGTGAGCACTGGTGGCTAAAGACAGAGGTTTTCAATTAGAGCCGTGCAAGTGCTTAATGTGTGCATCTGTTCTGCAGAAAGGCTAAACATCTTTAAAATTTTAACACAAGCACACTGACATTGCAAAAGGAAAATCAAATGTCATTGAGAAGCGAATGGTTAAAAAGGTTGCTGAGGATCTTATTTGCATTTTTTGGATGGCTAATTAGGTCACAAGGGTTAATATGTTAAAGAATGGTCTGTCTATTGTTATGTTGGCTGTCAAAGCCTATCTCAATCAAGCATAACTACAGATTACGGGGCAGCTGTCTTTGATCAAAATCTGAGTCCTTGTTTAGTCTTGGTTCAAAATGAAAAGCCTAATAGTTAATATTCTAAAATATTTCATAGCCTTAGTATCATTGTGAGTAAAAGTCCCGCTGAGGAAAACAAAAGCTTTCTTCTGAAAAAACACAGAACTTCTCACAAATTTACATTGTCAGTCTGACGCTTTGTACCAGAAAAAGGAATGGGGTGTTGGCATCATTTTTTCCCTCCAAAACAAACAAAAACTAGCCCAGTACCACCCTGGTTCGGGAACTTTCTCAATCTGAGTGACATTTGCTGAGCACTTGTGTCCCTTCAGCATATTAAACCGGAAGAAAAACACTGTTACAATGGGCATATTTCCCATATTATAGTGAACAATTACTCTGCAGTCTAGGTTATTTTAATGGACATATCACTTTAAACTAAGCTTTCGCATCTGTTCTGCCCTCTAATTACAAACGCAAAAAGAACATAATTCACAACTGCACCATAAAAAAGGAAGCTGTAAGTGATTTAAATGCATGTGTATGTTCTCTAGTAAAGACAACATGCAATCTGCTATGTTTTTCCCATGTACTGGGAACAAATCAGATGGAAAACCTGATGTGCTGACCGGAGATTTCTCTTCCCCTCTCCCTTTATTCCCTAGTAGAAGAAAGATTTCACTGTATGAATGAGTCTGCTGAAGAAGTAAACTGCTACAAGCATCAAGTACATTCTCCTGCTTCCTTCTGATATAGTAGAGGATTGAATCAAGCTGAGCAAGTACTTCACAGTTCTCAATTTATGTAACAAATATTGATGTCTTCTGTGTGCAATCTGTCCCTGAGTGACTTTTTTTTTTTTTAGTTCTTCTTAAAGAATTAGGGAAAAATGACACGCAGGTTTTTTCCCCTCTTTTTAGTCAATGCTCCTTTTTTAAAAATAATTTTCTACCCACTTTTGGTATTTTTCTCTGTTGCAGTTACTGGAGGAATTTTGCTACCATTTTTGTTCCCAACCAAACATGGCTCATAAGCAATTTTGAACAGCCATCTGATATGTCAGCTTGGGCAGATTCAACTAGTATTACCGGAACACAAGTTACTTGCTTTATGTTTCCCTATCACAGTGGTTTTCAGAAGTAGGATGCCAGTAAATGATTGCATTTAAAGGTTTTATTTTTCCTCATAATATTCACTTCAAATTCACAGTTCCTATAAATATGCCTGATAGGAAACTCTTGTATGAAGTCTGTGTATGAATATGTAAATAATCAGTAGGATCATTTCGATGTCTACTCATTTCTCCCTGTAACACTATATACGGGGCAACAAAGGTACCTCTGAGAAATCATTTTCTTTAGCCTATCAGCTATGATGCTTGCTCTTCCCATTGTTACCACCAGGCTAGCTGGATGACATGCTTGCTGCAATTTCCTCACATGCTTCTACGGCCCCATGTATGCTTCTGAAGAGTGGTTGCAGGACTTCTCTCCGGAAAGTTGATGCTCTTATCTAGCACCGAGCCTTGCAGAACCGCTACTGTAGTAGCTGGTATTGTGGTTTTTGTGTTTTTTCTCCCAGCTACAAACACTCTTTATCACAGCACAGGAGAAATGCTGGTGTGTCTGAAAGCTTTTACCATTTTTTTCGCTATGTCTAATATAAGCCATCCTCTCACCTACCTTCCCCTTCTCTCATGTAGTTTACCCCATGAGTTTATGAAAGGGATGGTATAACAGAGAATTGAGCTTTTGAGATGAATCCTACATCACTGATGTGATGAGGTCTCCAAAGGTAATTGGAAGGAGACCATCACCTGCCAGTGATCTGCAACGGTTATAGGGTATTATCCCCACACTTCAGAGCTTTAGCGGGTCACCTAACAGACCAGAAGAAACTCTGTTTCCTTAATTATACCCTCATCTTTTGACATAGAGCATGGTTTCTGGGATGTTTTTTCACCTTCTTCCACTGAAACAATGGAGACTGGCCACAGCTATGAGCAGAATGGACCACTGCCCACTTTTTATAGACCTCTGAGAATCTTACGTAGTAATATCTATTGAAAGGACCAATTGCCCAAATCTTTAATTTTCCCTTATTTTCATGGTTGTCAGTTTTCTGCTACTCGCTCTAAGTTTGTAACAGTATCTCAGGAGTGTCTGGTGGTGTGTGACGATGCATGGAGCTCCCTATCGATCCTCCATCCCTTACAACACCTAATTATTGTGGCTAAACAGCTGAGGAACACCAGTGCCCACATGCTCCTGTTGCTGCTCCGCATTAGGAACGGATCTAGTTAGCGAATCGCAAGCAAGGCTTGAATCCTAATGATGTTAAGCTTTGGGGGAAAGCCTGGATCTGCAGATTTCATTGACGTCTGCCTAAAGCAGAATTTGCATGGCAGTTTGGCAAGCCCTGGCCGAAAAGTGCGCTCTGCCATACGCGCTCCCCTGGACTTGACGTCATTCTCCAACAGAGAGCAATCCTACACAACCTGCAGCGCTAACACCCCAAAACGTGATGAATGGGATTTCTTTGGTAGACCTGAGAGCTCCGCTTGGCGAGACAGAGCCTGAGGATTGATTCAGCACCATACACAAAGCCCACCACAGAGGCAAGTGCAGGCAGCCCACGGCCCTGCTGGCCACTCACATGGACTCGCTCAGAGTGCCACTGAGCCATAACCCAGCCAGAGCTATGGGCTAGGAAACGTCTGCCTTAATTGTGGTCTGACAAGCCCACACCAGCTCCCTCAAAGAACAGAAAGTCCACAGCAGTGTAAAATTTGGATGGAAAATCAGATTTCAGGCAACATCGTTCATGGTTTTCCTTTCCTCGCTTCCCTCCCCAACTAGGAACCGCTGAAAGCAGGCTGAACAGGGGCATCACACCAGGACGCGGCGGGGCTGGAGGCTGGGAAGTAATGCTGCAGCATTCCGGCCCAGGCGTGCTCTCCCGTCCCTTCCCTCCGCCGTCCCTGGCTGCAGCTGGCACGGCAAATGGCCGCTTTCTCACCACAGCAGTTGGTTCCTATTGTTTCTATCGGGCATCAATAGGCCTCTGCTGCTCTGTTTTATCCCCGTAACAGCGAGCGCCCCAGCAAGCTGCTGCGCTGTTTGTCTCCGCTGGTCCTTGGGGATCATGGCAGAGACGGCGGTTTTTTTTCTCAAGAAATGGCAGGTGCCTGCTCTTTGACAAGGTGAATTTAAGTCTAGCGCGGCAGACGTACTGGGAAGAAAACAATCCTCGCCTGGATTGTGCCTCTGGCATGAAAGACAGGCATTTTCACTTGGTAGTTCCCGTCTGTTCTGGGCAGTTTGGTGCCCTCATGTTAGGCGGGAAGGGGAGGTACGACATCAGAGGGAAGTAACGCCGAGCCTGTAAGCGGCAAGGGCAGGACTGGCCTCCCTGGACACTGGCTTTTCCTTATCCCTGCTCCTTCTCCCTATCTTTGGGCTCTCCACCGCTGCTTGCTCTCTGTGAGGAGCCGAGCCATGTTGGGCTGCAATCCTCACTTTCCCCTTGCTTGTTATTTTTCCTATTTGCTCTCCACCTTTCCTGGTGGTTCCTTCTCCCTGCCCCACAGCAGTAAAATCCCCATTTTAAACAGACCCATGGCTGATGTGGTGGTGGTGTGTTAGAAGTAGGGTCTCGTTGGCAGGCAGGTCACCGCCTTCTCTCTGCTACTCATTGCAGCAGCTGCCAAAAACACCTGTATCAGCATTTTGGCCTCTGAGAGCATCCTGGTCCCACTGGACCACAACCCCCAGAACAGCTGTCCATCCATTCCATTGCCCTAGTGCTCTCTGCAGGAGCATCCTTCTTATGTCCATAGTTGCAGCAGAAACCCCAAAGGTCCCAAATGAGACACAAGGATGCACAGTTTGGGGCAGAGGAGCCAGTGCTGCTGGTCTTTCTGGTGGGAGCTTGTTGAGGACTGATGAAAACCTCCCATTTGATGTTTTTTTCTCCCCTTCACCATCCTACTTCTTCTGGAGTGCTGCAAGCCTGCCAGGAAGTAGGCTGACCTAGAGAGAGGAACAGATACATTTTTGGTGATGAGAAGGGAGCAAGAAATGGGAGGGTTTCTCACTGGTAAGAAATAACCGTCACAGAACTGCATCGAATTTGGCAGCTCTGAGAAATCTCTCTGGATCTCCTCGTCCCATCATATGCATAGCTAAATGATAAAACACGCTCTTCTCTCACTAAACAAGAGTGGAAAAATCCAGAAAGTAGGACACTGCTTTCTCCTGAGTGGTACCACCTCTTAACCAAAGGCCAGGTGGTCTGCGGGAGGACTTTTGCCACTGATAGTAAAAAATTATATGGTGTCATCCTCTGTCGCAAGAGTTGTGAGTAAAAACATTTGCAAAGTAATGCAAACAGATGAGAAATCAACCCTACGGGAGACCAGGGGTCTGTCATGTGGTGAAAACCCATTTTACAAAAAGTAAAGCTTTCCATGTTGAAGGAAAGACTAAACAGTTGAGGCTCAGTAGCTTTTCAGATAATTTCCAGAAATTTCATATTTCATCTTTCGTAGGGCCACAATTGCCAAGCATTTAAGCAGCCACAACTAACAATTTTTTAAATTGAAATAAAAAAAGAAAGTGCAAAAAATAAGGATTGAAAGAAAGTTCTGCTTAGAACTTTGATTCTTGGGATAACCATGCATTAGCAAACTGCATATGTAAGTTCCCAGATACTATGTGTGAATACACACATTTTTAACTTTTCCAGTTTCCTCACCTCTGTGGCCTCACATGGCAGAGGGGTCTTGTGGCTCTCCTTCAGAAGGACACTGAAGTGCTTGAAGCCTTTACAGCACAAATACTTCCACTGCAGCCAACCGAGATCATTACATTCCCCATCTTAGAGTTGCCTGTAAAAACTTTACCAGAGGAGGCCCTGTTCTAGTCGACTCAACCAACCTCTAAAATTCACATTTTTTCCCACCATTCCCTTTTTTGCAAGAAACAGAAGGTAATCAGAGCCAACTTTACCACCTCTTTCCCCCCTCAGCTAAGTTCTTCCACCCCATTAAGTGTTATGCATATGCCTTACCCACCCCCAATATACACAACTCATTTTAGGAACCTAGAAAAGGTCAGTTTCTGTATTTATATCTTTATTTAGTGAGTTATGGCAGTGGCATTTCTTCCCTTTTTCCATGTAACTAAGTAATACTTCACAATATGTCTTCTTTACACCACTATGATATTTTATCACAGCTATTTGGTCAGATAGCGGATATTTTGGTAACTGAATGCCTGCATTTTCTATAATTTCTATACTGTCCAAATAGGATTACCCAACTTATGTTAATAATTGGTCATTCCCACACAATGCTTACTAGTGTAGCTATGCTGAATCTTGTGCAAATTAGGAAATCAAAATGTAGAGAGTGTAAATGACTTGGCTGGAGGACTTACTAAGAATTGTTAGCAAAGCCAGGCACAAAAAAGGCACGGCCCCCTTTCTGGATTTGTGATTTCTCTTCCAAGTGCTAGGCCAGTCCAAAACAAATTAGCATAGGATTATCACCAGAATCTATAGTATTAGATGGCTGATGCTATTTTAAAAGTCATTTCAGATAAGGAAAAACTATAACAGCCAGGTTTTGCAAATATGACAGGTTCCCAAGAGAGGACTGTGGCTGCTGATGCCATAACAGTTCATCAACTGGATAAGCATATACTTCTGTCTCTGCTAACAAGTCATAGAGCAGAATCAAGGCTGACATGTTTAACTACTTTTAATCTCTTTTCTAATAGGATTAAATCCATTATTCATAGACATTTGCATATTTTGCAGTATGATGCAAAGGTGGGATTCTCCTTTATTCAATTACAATGCTTGTCATATAGAAGGGACCATAGCCTACCCAGCTCCACCAATACACTTATTTCTAGTCATGGATATTTTTTCCATATTTAAAGTTTTCTATGGAGGGAGTTTGAGCCAACTGTTCTTTCACTTATTCTGGCTACATATATTCGCTTTACTGTAGAACTTACTCAGGCAAATTTCTGTGGGCAGAATAAGATCACAATATTGTGAAAAGTCAGAAAAGACTTTTTTTTCTAGACTTTTTTTTTTTACATTTTGAAATATATCTGTTTTCCTAGATTAGAGACAGAGCAGCTCACATTTCACAGGTGTTTCAAAATTCTTAGCAGACCTGGGAAAACCTGAGAAAGATTGATTGCAAGTGGGACATTTTTGTATCTCTCCCCCAACCAAATTAAAACACTATCCTGTAATTCATTAGAATGGTACAAACAACATAGCTGCAGGTACTGTTGAGCTGTTCTAAAAGGCAAAGTAAATAAAAAATATTAAGTCCTTGAACAAAATCCTTGCAAAACTATCATCATGATTTGAATCAGTCTGCATAATACTGAGCCTCAGAGCTACCAGCAATCTGCATTGAAACCAGAGACTTAACTCGAAAAAATCTAAAATCATATGCTTAAAAAATGGGACATACTGGTAAATCGTGCCAGAAAGCTAAATCAGATGCAGCCTAAATTGTGCAGCACAGTAAAATTCACTCCTACGAAGAATTTACACTGAAGAACCCAGAAGAACACTTCTTCACCTGCTGAAGGTGAATTCTTTCCTGAATTTTAAATAACTAACAACAAATTGGCCATATTATACTTCATTTTTCCAAATGCAAAGGAAGAAGCCTAAAGAAAAAAACAAGAAAAAAAAAAACACAAACAAACCAAAGATAATTTCAACTGAAAAAAGCCGACTACCGGCTGGTTCCTGGTGGCAAGCCTAAACCTCAGAAAGAGGAAAAGAAATGGCAAGAGGAAATAGAAAGAGAGAGGGGGAAAGGCTCTTCATGAGAGTTATGAACCGCCTGCAGACCTCCCGGCCAGCCCGGAGCAGCAGGACGCCACATTCTTCTTCTGCACCATCCAGGCGCCAACTTCGCTCGGTGCCAGGGAGGACTCGCTGAAATCCCTGGATCGCAGTGACCTCTAGGGGTAAGCTGTACGTCTGCAGGATCCCCCCGGTTCCGGATGAAAAGCGTTGTTCTTCTACACAAAAGGAGTCTCCTGAGGACTTTTTTCTAAGGATCATCCAAAAATCCTCCATGAGGAGCTCTCCAGTGCATCCAGATATTTGAAACCATTTGAAACCGTGAATAAGTCTTTCCGAATACGAACATGACACGAAAAGGTTGCTTCTGAGAAAACAGATTAATGTAATGAACTGAGTGAGATCATGATCTCAGAGTGAAAAAAAAAAAAAAAAGAAGAAATTAGACTCAAACCCTCTGCCTGTTGAATACAGCGGTAAAACTCCCACTCACCTTAGTGAGTGAAGGACGGGGGGTGTGACTGCCTTCCATTCATCTACTACTACCCAAAGAGACTCCAGCCACAGTCCTGCAAGGAAAATAATGCTTTTAAAAAATAAACCAGCAATCCTTGGCACCTAAAGGCACGTAATTTGTGATTATTGTTCTGTGAGAGTCGGTTCCCGCTTTAAAACATTGAAAATCCGATTCCCATTTACTTGGAGATTCCTTTCTCTTGCCAGACCAGCGTAAAAAGTCTGTAAGGCAGAGTAACGTGTATGCTGGCAGGTTATGTTTTAGCACACTCCCCACTGCATGAGGAATTAAAAGCTCAGTCCCTGTTATTTGTAAAAGTTGTGTAATTAATTTGTAGCATGCATTAAAAAGCTCCGGGGAACTGGAACGGATTAAATTAGTGACTTTACTATTGTTCAACCAAGCTATACTCCAGTTCTCAGGGAAAAGAAAGGGGACTATATACTGGAGGTTGTAACTGCTAAATCCCACTCCCAGTCTTATGCCAGTTGCCACTAAAGTCCAAACTCTGACTTTCTGGCTATTCACAGGCTTCTCTTCAGCGGTGGCCTGACCTGTACTGGTATTTCAGAGGTGAACTGTCATAGGGAGAGCGGTTACAGACAGAGAAACAATTTTCTGGTTTTTTCACCAGCTGTGGAGGACTTTCTAACGCCAGCACAGGCGGAGTGTGACTGCACATCTTCACACCCTGGCAGAACCTGAGGGGTCTCACCACAGGTGTCCATGGTGCCTGAAGACACAACTTACAAAGCCCTACAAAGTCTGAATGTTGGATGTGTGGATCTGATGTGTGGGATGAGAGGAGGAGGAGGAAGAGGAGAAGAGACAAAATGTGGATCTCTGTCTACATAGCTGCTGAGAATTGGGCTTTCACCTCCTTACACCATGGATGATCCTTGTACATTCAAAGGTATTTAGGCGACTGATGTCATTATTATGCCAATGTAACTTTACTGCTATTAAAGATTCAAATAATATAAACCCCTCTGGAGGAAGAAAAGAAATCACAAACAAAAGAGCAGCTAGTTAGAAGAGTAATATGATTGGATTTATTGGACACAAGAGCACAGACAGGGGAAATACTGCTTGGTGTGTGTATATATATATATATATATATATATAAAGAAATGGCCCAATGCTTCTTTAAGCAAGGGAGAATCAGAGCAAAACAGCCTTGCAAATCAATCACCCATTACAAACCAGAACATATTGACATCTCAGTCTGCAGTCACTCAGGATGGGGGCGAAGTCTCCTGATGCCAACATTGCTCCAGGCTTTCTGAGACATCTGGTCATTTCACTGAAAGGTGAAGACTCTGAACAGAAGTGAATATACACGAAAATTAATTTAAAAGAGGGGGGCGGAAATCCTCTCGCTCGTGCTGTTGGGATGATTTCAGGAAAAAAGGGAGTCAGTGCAATGTAGTGCGTTGACTAAGCAACAAGGGGGAGTGTAATTGAGCTTGCTGCACAGAGCAAAACCGGCATCCAAAGCGATTTGATGATATTTTCATAACCTTACTGGAAACTGGGTAAAAGAAACAAATAAAACAAACGGAAGTTAACCGATATAACACGAGAGGTCGCTCTAGAATAGGATTACTCGCATCGGCAGCTCCCGTTAATCCTGTGCGGTGACAAAACCCCAGCAAACAGCTACCCTGTAGAGCGAGAAAGTTACACCAGATTGCAAATCGGGTTGGGGTCTTCTTGCCTGCGTGTGGCGTTTTCAAACATACATAGTGCTCATACATCCATGGACAAAACTGCTATTATATTTTTCCTCTTCTCCCACCGGTACTCAAATAAATCAGATGGAACCAGACTCGAGCTAATAGCAATGTGCCAGGGTGGGACCAACTCCTGAGGGAGGAAAGGGAGGCATCTTCATCAGTTATGTTCATTTGCTGGGAGAAATAATATTGCCCACAATAAGTAGTGCAGCTATGCTTCACATACAGGGGTTATCAAATATGGTGGGGTCACCAAATAACCAAAAAATGAAGCGCAATTAATCATAGAATCATAAAATTGTTTTGGTTGGAAGAGACCTTTAAGATGGAAAATAACCAAATCTAGGTACAGTGTCTGACAACAAGGTCCACTGATGTCCCCTGAGTGTCTTTACACTGTCTTCAGTAGCTTTAAATCTGCCTTTGCAAATGTAATCTCCTCAGCCATGGTTACTTTTCTTCTACTCGATTCCCATGTACACAAGGAATTGAGTTATTGCCTGTTTTCTAGTCTGTGGAGCAACACTGCCTTCGTTAAACATTGGCTCCCAGCTCTTTCCTCAGATTTATGGCTCTTCCTGCAGCATATGACTTTCTTTCATTGAAAGAAAGCTTGTCATTTTGTTAATAAAATTCACATTTTCAAAGAAAGAAACTGAAACCTCTCTTCTAATTGCCTACACTCATATAAACTAATGATGCTAGGTTGGTAATGAATATGACAAATTCCTGTGGTAATTTGCACTTCACGCTGGCTCTGTGTGGGCTTGCAATAACATTTGCTACACTAAAAACATGAGGTGAAATCTTGGCCTCATTTAAATCAATGATTTTTTTTTTTCTCTTTCAGCCTCCGCAGGGCTGTGCCGCGATGGTGCCTACTGAATTCAGTGGCATTATCTGTTTGATTGCTGTGAACATGGCCATATGGACGTATCCTTTGCCACATGGCATCACAAATGAATATCTGATTTTTTTTCCCCCAAGAATTATAAGATGTTATGCTATGTGATGGTACCATAAAATATTTAGGTTAAGTCCCTGCTCCCGCCAAAATCAACAATAAAGAATTGCAGTCAGCTCAAAGGGACAGGATTTCACCCTAAAACATGCAGAAAGGCAGTTCTCTAATGGGGGAGCACAGAGGACTTATTAAAGCATGAGTCCTGGAAGCAGCTTTGGTACCACAGTACCGAGTCTTCATTCATGCAGCTATGTAAGGATAGTGCACTGCCCTTTCACTGCTCTTTCCCAGCTTTTGACTGCTTTTCAACACAAGCATTTTCTGCTTTTTGCTACACAAATGTAAGATTTGCTTCCCCTCCTCCCTTCCCCTAAAATAATGGGCATCCATCAATTCAGTGATAACTAGGTAAAGCTGAGCAGCTTATGATAGACATGGGATCAGGCAAGACTCCATCCCGCCTCCGTTATGTGAATCATTTATGGCTTCCAGCAAAATTTCTCAAGGAAAGGGGTGAGCACCCCTCTTATTTCCTCAGTTTCCTGTTATTTTATTCAGGATTTTGTTGTTAGACCAATTGCAATATTATTTGAGAAAAAGAGAAGTAGAATAAAAAATACGGAGAAAATTGGAGTATGGGAAGGAGGAGGAAACGTCTCGGTGTGGAAACAAAACATACAGCTGGGGAGTGTCTCAGATATCTTCCACTTCAGTCAGCGCCGGGCTAGTATTCATTTAGCATGAAGAAGTATGTCTTAGTTGCGTCCCCTCCAAGATGTGGACTGTATAGCTATCACAGAAAATTTTCACGCTTAGCACGTCTTTTAAAAATAAAGTGCATTGGGGCCAGTTTAGCCAATGACCTAAGTAATGCTGAGCTTTTCCCTGACTTCTTCCTCTCTCTCTCCAGCCCTTTAGGGTACACCTCGCTTGCTGCCCTCCTTCAGATACCTCTGTCGCCTTCAACTCCCCAGCCAATTAAAGCAGGTCTCTTACGGCTAGGCACTCCACAGCAATCAGCGTCTCCTGGGTCCCTGCATAAGCTTCAGGTTCCCCAAACCTTCAGCTAAATTTCCAGGCATATCTTTGGGATGAGCATACTGCGAAGACAGCGAGGCTGGTTCAGGTTTCACCCTGGGCTTTGCACATCAGCGCGGCCAGTGCTCGCTGGGCTACGGCGGCGGGGAATCGCCTTGGGCAGCATCCCTGGGCAAGCTACAGACAAGGGAGCAGCGGGTCCCGCTTAGCGGCATGGAGGACTTGCGCAGAACTGCTCTGGGGAAGACGCAAAATATTCTGTGGTAGTCTGTGACCACACAGACGTCTGGCACGAATAACAGAAACTTCTGTTTACAGGCTTCAGAAAATTCAGTAAAAGGACAGCTTTTCAACAACCCCGCGTTTCTTTTAATGTGCTTTTTGAAGTCGACACAAAGACAATAAATGCCTGAAATGTGTAACCAACTCAAAATCCCAGTGGCTGCCAGCGAAGAAGTCCTGCCCAGCCTTTTGCATGTAACTCCTGGTGCTGTGGCCACACTATGTAATGGAGCCTATTACAAGTTAACATGATAAAGTGGTGTATGAAAGAACTTAAAAGGGCAGAACTAGTCCTGGGGGTAGCTGTGAACCACTGATAATGTAAAAGGGGTTTAGTCAGAATAACGAACACAGCATAGCTGAAAAAAGGAGTGCAGTAAGTTTTTGTTTCAGTGTCATTTCTGCACCAAAAAATTAACCAAAGGGGACTAACTTTCTTGATGTGATGCTGAATCTAACAGGGAAATTGGACCGCTGCTTAAACATCAAGATATCTTTCAAGTTACTTGTTCTTACAACTGTTGTGCAGAGGTTACTTGCTTCCTAAAGACTGTAAAAATCGTAATTTCTTTGAAGAGGTTATCACAGCTTTGTAAAACTAAAGCAGTCAAGACAGCAGAAATTATTTGGGTTTTCTACTTATTGTTTGAGACGTGCTCACAAGCAGTGAGTAGCTCTGTGTACACATAAACTTGGCTTTTTTTGAGTTTATATGGTGTCAGTTTTACCTCCAATGTTTCACTTGGCGTGTAATGCTTGACAGCACTAGTGCTGGACTGTAAAGTAGACAAATAAAGTTTTGTGGGGAGAAAATGTTCACTCAGAGATTCCACTGCTGAATATTGCAAAAACTTAGGGAAGGAATATTTAAGACAAGCCAGTGGGCAATCTTCATTCCTTTCCACTTCCAGTATCCTTTCCAACTTCTTTCTTTCCTCAGCCACTTTAAGTCTCAATAAAAAATAAATCAATACATCAAATTAAAAAAACCAAGAAAATCTTCAATCTCTAAAGTATTTTATCCAAAAATGTCACCAGGGTCTCTTTCAGTGCAGTCGGCTAAAGCTGCAAGGCTAATGTTCATGTCCATTAGTGAACATTAGAGTTGGTCTGATCTCTAATTTTACAGTCATCTTGCCTTCAATAGCCTGTAGGTTTTCTTTGGCAGGCTGCTTGTAATGATAATGAATTGATCACTGCTGGATTGCTCGAGAGCTACATGAGCTTTATAGACAGTGGGCTTAATCCTCCTCAGATTTACATTCACTCAGCTGCTCCAATTACCTCTGCTGTGGCTGTGCTGGAAGTGCTTGCCATAAAGAAATGAAAGCACCTAAACTAAACAAGATGGGTTTTTAACAACCAAATGTTTTAATATCTTTTTTTTTTTTCCCTGCCTACGAATCAAGTTCTATCCAGGTTTCAAGTAGTCTGAGGTTTGTTGTGTCCATAATACAGTGTTTGAAGTCACAGACTGACCTGAGGACATGCCAAAAAATGAAAAAAAGGATCCCTGCCCCACCAGTTTGGCAGTTTCTACAGTCCCAGACACCAAGGCGATAAGACGAATGGATACAGGAAAGCAGAGTGGGATGAAACAGTAAGACACGGGGCATTACAGCAAGTGACACAGCAGGATGCTCTTGTAGTATTATTGTAGGCATCATGAGAGACAAGCAATTTAAGGAGATGATCCTAATTATCTAAGGTGGCTTTGAATATACTCGTGATTCAAATTCAGGACAAATGAGGAAAGTATTACGTTAGAAGATATGACCTATGTTTTCTTAACCTAGCCTAGAGTTTTAAGACTATTACAGCACACCACTGCTGGAGCACAGCACAGACTCATTATTGGGCAAAGTTAGGTGGTTGATTTTTTAGTAGTTTAGGTCAGACTAGTAAATATGAATTACAACGGAAACTTGTCTGATATCAAAATGTATATTAGTTTAAAAGTGCAGCTATCATTCAAAGTGTGTTCAGAAGTGAACGACAAAAAGGATGTTACAGCATACTAGAACAACTTGCTTTTAAATCACCGTACAAGTGTCACTTTTGCTAAAAACAAAATTTTGTGTTTCATTCTTCTTTCACACTCTCTGTGTTGACCATGGAGTTTTCAAATGACGGGCAGACTTTTACATCATTGAGATCTCTCAGTAGGATGAAGATCAAAATCTCGTAGGGTCTTCTAACACCACAGAAGCTTTGGACCGTTTCTTTTATTTTACACAATAGGATCTAGAGCTTGGAACATCTGGGCACTAGTGTAACATCAATGTACAAACAACAGCAGCTCAGGAGACAGGTAGCTAAGTCTGCTGTTATTCAGCTTTAAAAGCACATATTTAAAATTACCCTGTAGTTAATTTAATGTGACAAGTGTTGGTGGTCTACATGAAACCAGTTTTTGATGCCTGCCTAGTCCCTGATAAAAAATTGCCAGCACTGAACTGATTATGACTTTGGTCGTAACTTCTCCTCTTAGACATTTCTGCTGTAACAGGCTCAAGGACTAAGGCTGATTCTGCTAAACAGCACGCGCATGCCCACGTTACCATTGACAGTCCCACAGAAATTTTACTCACAGGTAAAAATTAGGCTCCATCTTCACATTCCCACAGCATCTCTTGTTATTTCAATACCCACATATCTTGGGCTGCATCAAAAGCAGCATGACCAGCAGGTCGAGGAAGGTAATTCTGCCCCTCTACTCCACTCACATGACACCCCACCTGGAGTATTGTGTCCAGCTCTGAGACTCCCAACATAAGAGGGACACGGACCTGTTGGAGCAAGTCCAGAGCAGGGCCACAAAGATGATCAGAGGGCTGCAACACCTCTGCTATGAAGTCAGGCTGAGAGAGTTGGGGTTGTTCAGCCTGGAGAAGAGGAGGCGCCTCGGAGACCCCATAGCAGCCTTCCTTAAAACTGGAAGAGGGTAGGTTTAGATGAGATATTGGGAAGAAATTCTTTACTGTGAGGTTGGTGAGACACTGGAACAGGTTGCTCAGGGAAGTTGTGGATGCCGCATCCCTGGAGATGTTCAAGGCTATGTTGGATGGGGCTTTGAGCTACCTAGTCTAGTGGAAGATGTTCCTGCCCATGGCAGAGAGGTTGGCACTAGATGATCTTTAAGGTCCCTTCCAACTCTAACCTTTCTATGATTCTATTCAAATGTTTGTTATGGCAATGCTCATCACAACACTGGTGGTGCTTTGAGAACCTACCTGCGTCCCAGGGAGAGGACCTATCTGTGTCCCAGGGAGAGGACTTGGTCCTTCAGAGTTTTCATGCTGCCATTTCTCAAAGTGCTACATCTCAACTGGGGAAAAAAAAAAAAAGAGTGGGGAAACAAAGCATAAACATTTATTAGCAATTCACGTTATGTTATTGCTGCAACACAAAGCCATGGAAGAAACAGTCAACACCTGCTATTTTGAGACTCAAATTACAGTTTCAAATTATAATTCTTCAATGTTCTTTAGGTGGACACCTTTAACTTTCAGTCATGTTCCTGACTAGCCTCTAGCAGCACTTTAGCTTTTAGGCTCAGCTAAGCAAAGTAGAATTTGTATCATTGTTGTTATTAATATTGTTGATTGGCATCTGAAGGACAATTTTCCTCTGGGAACAACCTGAAATGTTTTGCTGCAATAACATATGTTCAGGGTGGCAGGGGGAAGGTATTTGCTATTGACTATATGATGGGAGAATGCTAGACAGTAAAACAAATTGCAAAGAGCTATGGCAGAAAAAGCAAAAACTTTAAATGACAGAAACAAACAGAATTATTATGTATCATTTTGGTGAGGCTTGAGATGACTCAAAATTATATTAGGAAATTGGATCTCTGGAGTACTTGGTATTGGATACTTGGGATGTCTGATATTGAGAGCCTCTCATAGCTTTACTCTGAAATACTATTTTTTTTTAGAATTAGTTTTTTGGGGACGCAAAAGAGCTATTGGAATAATCCACTCTCCAACTGCGAAAGAAAAGACACAAAGATCAAGATTAAAAAAACCTGAAACCAGTTTCCTCAATCTTCCTTATTCTCTCTTACTACATTCTATTATTTTCTCTGAGACAGATGACATATGACTTACATGGAAATGGGGATTTTTTTTTTTTCTACTTATATGGAAATAGGATTTTTTAATTGTTATTATTATAACTACTGAAACAAAACAAAAAGAGCTCCCTTAGGAAGCCAGAGGAGATGTCTGGTGCCGTAGCTCATCTGAAGAATTTCCTGCCGCTGCCTTGCTGATGGAGGCCAGTTGAAAGCCATGAGGACGTACAAATGCCTACTCTGCACCAGACCTAAGGTCCATGTTGCCCAGCATCCTGACTCCAACACTGTCTGGGGGCAGACATGAAAAAAAAAGAGCAGGTCAAGTGGGGACTGACATTTCCCCAGTACTCTTGTCCTGCCTCCAGTGCAAAAATCACTGGGATTTCCTGAGTCAGAGGTGACCTATTTTCTTTTAATAACCATTAGGGGATTTTTCTTTTACATGTCAGTTAGTTTGATACGTCACCTGGAAAACAGTGTTTTCTTCCGGTCACCCATATTTAAGAAAGATCAACTCACAACAGGAAGGAAGGGAATTATTTAAATGAAAAGACATTGTTGGCAAGAGAGGAAATTGGGATGAAAATGACCATTAACAGCACCATCGAAATGAGGTGCTAGAATAGTCTTTTAGCAAGAATAATGAGGAAAAGAAATTTAACTGGTTCTATTGGATCTTGTTCAGTTAGTTCATGAAAGGAAATACATGGAGTAGTTGCCAATGAAAATAGGAGAGCGGACTTGAGGACCTTCCAATCTCATGTTCCTAATGGCATTTCAGAATTTCCAAACAAAATGTTTACATTATTCTGAAGGGCTGAGGCTTTGGCAGTCTTTTTATATGATTTGTCCACATCCAAAATAATTTTCAGTCATATAAACATGTATCTAGTTATTGATCACACATCTATCTGTCCATCTGTCTGTCTACCTACCTACCAACTAATGACTTCATGTTCATTAGTGTTTTGATAGGGTACACTTCAACCTGGCTAATAAGTTAAATGAAAAGGAAGCTGAGGAAAGGACCACAGTGCCCGACACAATCTCCCACAGGCCTCAGAGCTACTGATGCAGTTGGGAAACCTGCCAAGTTTTCAGAAGGACAAAGTCTTTCTTTGGGTCTGAAACAAAAGTGACATATTTCAAACTAAGTGTAAGTTGGGAAAAATCAATTAAATTTAAGTTAGCCTTCTTATTCAGACAAATTGAGAGAAACGGGTAATAACACTTATGAAGCAGAGGTGAAACTTTGGAAGAGGCCAGGTGAAAAAGTCGGTACTGTCTGTAGGATGGGAGTGAGAGTAGGACAAGCACAGCTGAGCAAGCAGCGGAGTATGAGACAAGTTTATTGTAGGGTGACATATGCCACCTGGTCAAGATGAAGCATGGGTCTCTCCTCTGATGAAGTCATGTCATGGGCACAGTCTTGAGCTCAGAAACAGGGCAACACGCTACCTTGATGTTGGCATTTGGCAATCTCACAAAAAACTTGTATTTTCTTACACTGTTAGATGCAGTCTCTCGTCCCCCACTCTGAAAATTAAAATGGGGAAAAGTATTTTACTCCATTTCTATCCAACCCTGTATATAGATTTCATAAATTTAATACTGAACAGGTATTCTGATCTCTTACTAGGTAATCGCTTTATTGCCAGCTGCCTATTCTGCACCATTTTCCTAAAATCAACACAGCAAAATACATAATAGGAATTTTAGCCATCAACCTGATTATTCAAGTTAGATAAAGGTAAGGGGACAGATCGTGGCCAGTTCTCAAGTGCCTCATCTCCATTGAGAGACTGGTGTAGGACAGACTATATCCTCCCTATGAAGTGGTCTCTTTGCTGGATAAAGTGATCACTTTTTTACTATTCCTCTTCTCTTCCTGAATATAGCACGGAGCAGCATCATTAGGATTGAATTACACAGCTCTCAGATAGCAAACCCAGAGGAATACTGTTTAAATGACAGAAATTACTGTACATTACCACTTATGCAGATTAGTGCAAAGCTTGTCTCATGATGTGTGTCCTTCAGCTTCAAGGGAGCCTGTTCGAGTCCCTTCTCACTTGTGTTAGTATAAATCTAGAATAATTTCATGAAAGTCAATACATCATATCTGAATACATGTCTACAGCAGGGAAATCTCTGCTCAGGGTTACTACTTCATTAATTTCTGATTCTTTATGGCTGTTGAACTGCTGGTTAACTTACCAAAACATTGCACAGCTAGAAGTTCAAGCATTAAAACGACACTAACTACATCAAAAGCAAAGAAGAAATGAACTGGAAATCCATGAATTAATCCTTTCAAACAGTCACAGGAAATTATAGCATGGCTAAGACATGAAAAACTAATTTCCATTGCTCTTTTGTTAAGATGATTCATTTCCCCACTATCATGCTTCACTTCTGTCAAAACCACTTGCAAATAAAATCTCCATTTGCAGCCATTTAAAATGTTAAAACCCTGGATGTGCAGGAGTAAGCAGTCATATGACTTTAAATTCATTTGTGCATCTGAATCTTCAAAAAAATATCTGCTTCACTTGTTTGTTTTTTTTTTTTTAATTCTGGTAGCAGGAAAACTGGGGCCAGAGGACCATAAGGTCTACTTCGCATATTTAATGACTCCCACGACGCTCTCCTTAGTGACTCTGGCACTCAGCACCTAGTTCCAGTGTGTTACAGGCACTCAAAATTTTAATCCAATCGAAACATCTTACCTATGACTACTCAGGTCACTATTCACCCCACTAGACCCAAAAGGTGTGGGGAAAAGTCACTTATCTCTTTCTCTTGAGGGTATTTCACTACTAAATGGAAAAGGTCTAGCAGAGGAGCTCCCGTTACATCCAAGCAGGCCAGCACAAGAATCTGAAATGTCAGACCAGCTCCAGTCCTTCACGCGAGCCAGGCTCAGTAGCACACTAATAAATGAGCTGTTCTTTCCACCGTAAAAGAACATCTTCCTTTTCTTGATTTTTGATCTAGTTTTAACCTAAGTTCTTCCCTTCTTGTTGAAACTGGAAGAAACGAGTCTGCAAAAGGTTTCCGGTTTGTTTTCTAAATCAAAGTCACTTTGTCATAGAAGTCCTAAGAGGTTCTTAAAAGCCACTTAAGGGCGAAGGCAACACACAAAATCCTGCGATGTACAGACTGCTGTTCTCTGCTCATTAAGAGGAAAAAAGGCGAGCCAGCCCCACAGAGGGCAGTGTTAGCTCATCAATCCTCCATCCCCAGGAGGGGACAGACACCGCCTGCCTCTACACACAGGCTCGCACGATAACAAAAAGGTATTAGTACATCTAAAAGCTTCTGGTTATTATTTTAGCTGCTGCAGCAGTAAAGCTTCCACTAATCTCCAAAAGCAAACTGCGCATTGCATTCCTCCCTGCAGCAGCATCCTCCTACCACTTTTGCCCAATAATGTTTTCTTTCCCCTGAGGAAAGCTTTCCTGACTGAGAACATTTGTTTTTACATTTGAAGGTGCTACCTACATGCCAGGACCCACATCTACTTGGAGCTCTCCTAATGCCTTTGGCTTTGTGGTACATACAGCTGTGGTCTTCCACCAGTACAAATGTGCTCCGAGTCATAGGTTAGGTCCTAACTCTGCCCAGCACGTTCTTAGATATTTAGCCGACAGCCTAACGCAGAGGGAACAGGCTGTTTCTGTACGGCTGGAGAACAGAGGGTCTCCACAAAAAGCAGAGAACGTAGCCGAAGATGAGGAAAGGGAGAGCCTGAAATTTCAGTTTCAGTTTTTCAGTTTTGTTTTAGAGTGAAGGTTCAGGTCAGTTCATATTTTACCATAGAGGTTTTGCCCATCCTCAAAATGATGAGAAAACCTCGATGGGACCTCTAATGGGTATTAGAAATACAAAGAGGAATAAAACAGCCATAGAAATCAATCAGCTTTTTTTACTGCTTCTATCCAGCTTCTACTCCCTTTGACAAAGTAAGCATGGTGATGTATGGAGTTGAAGAAAATCTTTCTTTAGCTACTCATGGAATATCAGTCCTTGTAGAAAAACAATACATGAAGCCGCATAAATTAACTTTCATCCAAATTCATACAGATTGAAACAGAACTCAAGCTATAGAGGTTAATGCTCTTATAGGGGCAGTACAGTATCAACACCACTTGGGGTTTTATTTGATGTTGATAGAGCAATACTGCTGAAATAGAAATAATTCCCACTGCTATTATTTTATTTCCACATGTGTACAATATTATAGTCAAGACAGTTATACTCAGTCTCCAAATAGGGTGATTTTATACAAGTCATGGCATTACGATAAAAGATGTCCATTATCCACGCTCAGATAAACACATGCACATATCATTTAATTCACACATACTTGAGAAAATGTCTCACCCAATGAATGGAAAAATACTTGAGCTGGACAAAGACAATGTGACAAAATTATATTATTAGGATAATTTTGCAGCCACTTTTTATTCCAAAAAGTTGTATTTTTGTAAACCTGACATTTCCAAAACAGTGCAAGTGAATCAGAATACAGGTGAACACGAGCTTCTAAATACAGGTGACATCAATAAGAGTGAACACATTCTTCCAACCACAAGTTCACAAAAAGAAACATACAATTTTACAATACATAAGGAGTGACATTCTAAGAAAAAGGAGTGACAATGGTGCGGGTACCCTACTGCGTATGCAAACCATGCTCCAAAAGCAATTATAGTCTTCATGCCAGTTTAATCAATGCACACTAAATGAACCAAATCCTACTTTCACTTATATCCAAGAAAGTCTAGCAAGTTGATGAACTTGGACAAAGGCAGAAATTAGTTCCATGACTCCCTTAATCCTTTAGTGAAAGCGATGTTATATATTCCCATGCCACCGGGACACTATGCTTGAAACTTGTGCAAGACTCCAAAATGTGCCCATAAACAGAAGACATTCAAGGAAGTCGATACTAAATATTGCCAGACACCGTCTTTGTGCAACTGCTGCCTTCAGCAAGCCAAGTTACCTGCACATCACTGACTTGTATGTAGGGTCCTTCCCACTTGTGTATGAAGGTAGAGAGGGGTTGTCCTTACTGGTATGCTCGGCATTGCAAAAGCCTTTGCCATTTCAAGATGAAAGGATTGCTCAAGTGGTTTACAGGCTTGGGGTTCATATCAAGCACAGTTTCTCTCCCAGATAATCCAAGTGATTTGTGAGGGGACTTAAATTCAGAGGCAGCTTCAGTATTTTCTAGTTTGCTGACTTCCTCATTGTAAGCGAGCAAATTAAAAATTAGGCTTTTTTAGAAAAAATATAGCTATTATTTCTGTTACCTACAATGGCCAAGCACCAGAGCATAGTAGTGACAGCCTCAGAGTACACTAGGCCCTGCTGTTGCTTGGGGTGAACTGATGGAAATTCACCTCCAAGAGCAGATCTTTCCTTTCCAAATGAAATAGTCACAAAATATGCTGTGAAAGGTGGCAAATGCTTTCAGCTCTTGGGAAGTGAAATTCATCCCTGTGCTGTGGGCCACTAAAATTCTGAAATGACTGTGATCTTCTTGAATTCAAGATGGAAATTAAATGGAGTTGCAACAGCATGGGCTCTGCACTAAGTGAATTTTTCCTTATTCCCCCCCCCCTCCACTTTCTTCCTGATCATATTTTTTTGAGATTATTTTCTTCCCACCCTAAAAGTAACTTCAAGGGTACTAGCCGTAAGAAGATACCCTGCACATTGCAAGCTTCAGGGCTTAAACAAAAGATCTCTCAGGTGCCAGATGATGCATTTGAAAATGTTACTGCCTCACTTCTAAGTTTCCACCTGCATAGCTCAGAGCCAGTGCAATGTGAGCCTGGATTAACTGGAGAGAACGGGTACAATGACTTCCCCCCAGCTCTGCTGCACAAGCCGTACAGCACAAAGGAACTTACAAGCAGCTGACAGATGGGAACTTCCAGAGCCCTAGAAGCAATTTCCAAAGTAACTATGTCTCTAGATTTTGATATGATTACATTTATTACAATTTCTTAATTTAAAAAAAACAAAAACCCAACAGATCTATAGCACAGCTATTTTCTACACATTTTGGAAGTGTATTATGTTTTTGTAAGATTTTTGGGTTAGAAACTGATAGCAACCAACTGATATTAGTGGGGTTTTTTTGTTTGGCTTGTTTGGTTGCTTTTTAAGGAGCAGAAAGGTGCGTCTACAGGATTTCAATACTAAGTACTGGTATGTGTCATTGTCAAATCTGACTGTCCTAACTGGAACCAAGCCAGAGCCACAATGGAATTTGATTTAAAAAAAAGAGAAAAGGAAGGAAAAAAAAATTATGAAGATTATACATATAAAAAGAAAAGTATCTGTGACAACAGAACTACTGAGTACCTAACAGCAATGATACTAAGAATCTATGGATTATTTCAAGAATGCATCACTAATTTGGCCAACAACTAGATTTTTCAATGAGTGACTACTTGTGCTGGATCAATAGTAGACAATTCAAGTCAGAGATCAAAAAAGTCCAGTGTGGGCTCAGTCAAATGGGATTTTTTATTTTTTTCCTTTAACCAAATAAGAAAAACATTTTTGCCTTGAGCCAAAAAAAAAAAAAAAGTCCAACACAATATGAAACACTAAATGGGTATTTTACCATTTTTAAGTCTTTTCTTCATCTACTTTAAAAAGATGTTTCAAAGAAACAGCTAATCTTGATTTCTAAAATATTGTAATGAAGCATTTTTGGCAGATCTGAAAGTAAATTTTTGTTTAAAAAGTGGAAATGAGGCATTTCGACTTTTCAAAGGGAATTTCTACCTTTTTTTTGCGATGGAAACTTTCAAATTCAGTTAAATTCACAAACAGTTTCACTTGTCCCATGAATCACTTTTTCAGCAGATTCAATTTTTAAGAATTTTGGGGGGGGTCAGTTTTAGAGAGGGTATATACTAAAAATTCTTACAGCTAAATAAATGGACTTTTTTTTTTCAGCAAGTATCTTAAGTAATTTCTTATTCAATTCACTGTTGTGAATCAATCTCATGTCCCACTTCTACCTGTCAGTCTCAGGTATTTTTCAACAACACAAAAAATACATACATTAGGCTTAAATACTAGCAAAACTAACTGATGTCAGAAATGTCATACTGTGAGGAATTCAATAGCCTCTAATACAACAGTGCAGTCAAAGGCCATCAGCCTTTTGGTTTTGCACTCTGATGAAAAATATGCAGTCCACTACAAGTGGTTATAAACAGGATTTCACCTCACCAGTTTTTTTTTCAGGTTCTAGCTTAAATGATCACTTGTTATATGAAATCTGTCAAATCACCAATGAGTGTTTTAAGGAAGATAACTGAATAGACTAATACGTTTTCTTGTCAAACATTGAATCAATACACTTCATTCACTTAAAAACCATCTTCTGCCTAATGGGTGCAGATAGTTAAGTTAATAAATATTGATCAATACTGTAGTAATAGCAGACACTTAATGC